>BSBK01001640.1:715000-1297500 GCA_027943335.1 Chamaecyparis obtusa | reverse complement strand
TTTGTATGCCACTGAAGGTTTGAGTTTGGTGTATTTTTTTAGTCAGTTGTTAATACTATCACATCAGTCCAATTTTAGAAACAACATTATTACCATTTCTTCAATCTCATCACAGTTACATCATGAAATAATTAAATGTAACGAGTATGCATTATCATTCAGAATCTCTAGCTATTTTTTCATGATATGTAATGGGTATACAATATTGAGCCAATTTTTTGACTGGTTTTAAGACTAGTCAGCATACATGCCATCCACACATTATGAAACATTTACCCATCATTTCTCCTTGTTCTTCCCAATTGATAATATGCATTCACTTGTTATTGTCCTCTTTTACTGAGCCCTTAAATGTTCCTTTTTATCATTATTTAGGGCATTGTTTTCTCTATTGTG
Source organism: Chamaecyparis obtusa (assembly GCA_027943335.1). NCBI lineage: Eukaryota > Viridiplantae > Streptophyta > Pinopsida > Cupressales > Cupressaceae > Chamaecyparis > Chamaecyparis obtusa. The sequence continues at coordinate 1,297,104 of BSBK01001640.1, read as the reverse complement.
ATGTGTTCTTCTTTATACACACATAATCTATCATTAAGTTATCACACACTATTTAATTTAAACAAGTAAAACCCGACTTATGGTTTCTGAATATGTGTTCATAATATGTATAGGTTAACTCATTACCACGACACATTGACGAAAGGGAAGATCAATTAGAAGGTACATGATTAGAGTGACTCGTGGGGTGTGCCTTATGGATACATGACTTGATGAAGATGTTGTTGCACTAGAATTTGTTATTATTTGTTGTGCAATACAGACAAAAAACAATCCTAGTACCCAAGTCATTGATAGCACAAAAGGATTGGGTCTAACAACTCAAGCCACCATAACTAATTGGCTCAATGAGGCAACCACTAATATTGGATTTATTAAAAATTTTATTTATGAATAAGTATCCATTTTGTAAGAATTTTCCTAAGGAAAATAATAAAATGTTAAGATCTAGAAGCTCAAAAGATAGCACAAGAGAGACAAGATGATATGATCAAATGAATAATTCAATAATGATTAATAATCAAATAGAATACATGAATAAAAAATAGGAGTGCCTGAATATATAGGCAATGCAATAAGACGACATGATAAGGAGATGATAAGCTATCAACCACACTAGGTGGAATCACATGTCCACCAAATGCGGATCATCCTCCATTGTACATCAAAGTATGTGCAACAATGAGAGGATGATAATGTGATAAGAGCACTAAAAGTGGATCTCACACACAAAGAGGTATCAGATGACAACTATCACCATGTAAAGTGAAATTTCTCCTAACCATGTGCTAAAATGAAATGAAAAATCCTAGGTGTCTCAGTGACAACTAATATGCAAATGCATTATCCTCATGATGAAGGGTGCTCCCCTTAATACCACAAATACATAACAGAAACAGAGAAACAACAACAACTTGCAAGAACATAAAATGGGCTTCTTATTATCTCCACAAATGTGGAATTACAAATTTCAGAATTACAATATGCAAAGCCACATGGGCATTTTCCCTTACAATATTCTATAGGACAAAGCCTCGAATCATTACCCAAAACTTCCCTAGACAACACTACGGACCTTTCTTATATAGGCAATTTTCACCACCCGAGAAGGTTCCAGAAATTTAGCCCTTAAAGCCAACTTCTCTAAGAATTAACTTATTCTCATTTCTTTTTACATAGGGCCGGCTCCAAATAATTACAAAACATGTTTTTAGGTAGCCCAACTCTAGAGGCCATAACTTTTTAATCGTAGCTTCGTTTTTCAATTATAACCACTTTTCAGAAATGCTAGGATGTGATCTATAGTGCTTGACTTGCGCAAGCTCTAGTCAATCAGGGGTCGATTGTGATCCGAAGCCTCTAAGGCCTTCAAAATGGAGCTCAAAGATTTCATACCCAAAAACCTCAATAACTTCACAGATATAGATGATATGACAATGAAACTCAACTGGTAGGTTGATATGACTAAGATGAACCTCCACTTGTGAAATCAGAACATTCTGAGATCGTATGACCAACTTACTAAAAATAGTAAGTTTCCATAAATAGTAGCTCTGCACAAGATAGCCCTTATTGAAAAGAAACTATAAATATTTTTCGGTGATGCAAGATTGCTCTTACACCCAGGATGCTCCTGCATCAGACACCCAAGGTAATTTCAGAAATGACCTTGTCACGACTCAGGTGCAAAGAGGAAAACCAAGATGGTTAATCTCCTCCCTTGTCAACCATGATGAATCTTCAATAGGTCATCATTTCCATTTGACTAGATATTCTTCATATGTCATGTTCCTTGTGCTTCTGCCAACACGACTATCCAGTATATCCTCAATCTCCTTGGTATTTGAACTAGTTGCTAGAATACTCCATTGTGCTTCTGTGATCTCATTTTCAACACCCCCTTCATGATACTCTGTTAAATCTGAAATGTTAAATACTAGTGAAATATTCATCTCAGTAGGAAATTCTACCTCGTAGGCATTTCTTGAATCATGCTTCTTCAGTATCTTACATGGCCCAAACCTCTTCATTTTCAACTTGTTATATGTACCGACTAGAAATCACTCCTTCCTCAAATGAACCATGACTTCATCTCCAACCTAAAATTTCTTATGCCTTCTTTTCTCATCTACCTTGGCCTTATACTGCACATTCATCTTGGTAATGTGCTTCCTCACCTCCTCATGGATGTTCTTCAAATGTTCTACAAAATTCTCAGCTTCAACACTACTTATTTCTCCTTTATCTATCTTCCTCAACTTAAATGCATTTCTGGGACTACTTCCATATACAATCTGGAATGGTGATTTACCAGTGCTCCTATTAACATAATTATTGTATATAAATTATTCCTGTGGTAAAATCAAATCCCATCCCATTGTCTTATCTCCAACCAAACATCTCAGAAAATTTCTCAAACTCCTATTCACCACCTCTGTCTGTCCATCTGTCTGTGGATGGTGTGATGAACTAAACTTCAAATTTGTCTTTAACTTCTTCCAGAATGTGCGCTAGAAATATCCAACAAACTTAGTGTCCCGATCTGAAACTATACTCTTTTTCAAACCATGTAGTCTCACCACTTCTTTGAAAAATAATTCTGCTACATGAACAACATCATTAGTCTTCTTGTGGGGAATGAAATGTGACATCTTTTAAAATCTATCAACCACCACAAAAATTGAATCATGTCCCTGCTGAGTCCTTGGTAAACCAAGAATAAAATCTATACTAATATCCTCCCAAGGCTTCTCTGGTACAGGTAATGGTTGATACAACCCTGTATTCTACCTTACTCCCTTTGCCATCTGACATACTCTGCAACTCTGTACAAACTTCTTGACATCTTTCTGCAACTATGGCCAATAATAATTCTCACTAACCAAAGCAAGGGTTTTATCACAACCAAAATGTCCAGCCAATCCTCCGCTATGTTTCTCCTTGATGATATTCTCCCTCATAGAACTTCGAGCAAAGCACAACTGACTCCTTCTAAATAACATACCATCTTGGATGATGAAATCCAACCACTTCGTTCTGTCTAGAGTAACCGGTTCTGTACAAGCTTTCCAAGCTTCTCTAAAATTAGGATCCTCTAGATACAAATTCTTGAGTTCCTTGAACCCAACCACCTCAATCTACATCTCTGTCAGCAATAGTTGCCTTCTACTAAGCGCATCTGCAACCCTGTTAGACTTTCCACTCATGTTTCAAAATAAATGTATAACTCTACAAAAACTCAACCCATTTCAAATGCCTTTGATTTAACTTTCCTTGACTATTCAAATATTGCAAAGCTTGATGATCAGTATACAAAACAAACTCCTTAGGAAGTAGATAGTGTCTCCACTTCTTTAATGCTCGAATTATAGCATAAAATTCTTGATCATAAACATAATATTTTCTCTTGGCATCATTTAACTTCTCACTGAAATAAGCAACATATTTACCTTCTTGGCTCATAACAACTCCTATTGCAGTACCACTAGCATCACAGTCTACTTGAAACACCTTATTAAAATTTGGAAGTGCTAAAACAAATTGTTTTATAACTTTCTATTTCAACAGTTTAAAACTCTTATCTACCCCAGTAGTCCACTTAAACTCTTTTCTATCACCTCTCATTGTTTCAGTCAAGGGTCCACAAATACTACTAAAACTCTTGATAAACTTTATGTAAAAGCTAGCCAAACCACGAAAAGATCTTACCTCAGTAGCACTCCTTGGGGTAGGCCATTCAAGGATAGCCTTCACTTTCTCTGGGTCTATTTTTAGAGGTTTTGTTGAAACTACAAATCCCAGATACACTAACTCCTTCACAAAACTGCACTTCTTCAAATTAATCAACAATTTATCTTTCCTTAACTTCTCAAACACCATATGAATATGCATCATATGCTCCTCCAATGTTTACTAAAGATCAAAATATCATCTAGGTAAACAATGACAAACTCACCTAGAAATTCCTATAGAACCTCATTCATGAGCCGCATGAAAGTGCTTGGTGCATTGGTTAGCCCAAAAGGCACGACTAACCACTCATACAATCCTTCCTTTGTCTTGAAAGCAATTTTCCATTCATCTCCTTCTTTGATCCGAATATGATGATATCCACTCTTCAGATCTATCTTTGAAAAATACACAGCTCCACTCAAATAGTCCATAATATCATCCATTCGTGGCAATGGAAACCTGTACTTGATTGTGATCTTGTTTATTGATCTGAAATCTGTACACATTCTCCATTCTCCATTCTTCTTTGGTGCTAATACTACTAGTACGTCACATAGACTAAAGCTCTCCTAAATTAACCCCTTTCGTAACAACTCTTGTACTTGTTTGTTCAACTCTTCACTTTCTATTGGTGTCATTCTATGTGCTACCTTATTTGGCAAATTGCCTCCTAGAATCAGGTCCATCTAATGACTAATCTTCCTTACTGGTGGTAATCCATCAGGTACATTATCAGATACAATATCCTGAAACTCATTCAATAGATCTGCAACTTCTACAGGTACATCTTCTACTTCCTCTTTAACAACTTTTAGAATTAAAGAAAAACACACATGCTCATGCATCATACCCTCTAGGAATTTTCTTCCATCAACAAAACTTATTCTTTCATTACCACATACTTTTTCTTATGTGTCCTTCAATGACTTTAGCTTATGTCTCACTCCATCCTTCGTCAGGGAATATGTATTTACATGACCATCATGTACACTACACCTGTCAAACTGCCATGGTCCACCCAACAACATATGACATGCATCCATATGTATGATATCACATAGTACCTCATCATGGTATCCACCAATCTTGAACTTTACCGAGCACTGTTCATTGACCATGACCTTGTGGTCATCTTGCACCCAGGCGATCTGGTATGAATGTGGGTGTTTCTGTCTCTTGAGCTTCAACTTTATGACCATCTCTTATGACACCAAATTGTCAGTGCTTCCACTATCAATAATCACATCACAACACTTATTCTCACACTTGCACCTGGTGCGAAACAGGCTCCTCCTTTGCTCAAGTTCATTCTCACCACTTAGCAAGACTCTTGTGTTAATTAGCGTCTCTCCTCTTTCAGCATCTTCAGAATGTGATGATCTGACATCTTCATCTACATGTGTAACTCTAGCCTGGCCTTCAGTTCTCCTATCTATCCTTCCTTGGCATTGAGGACATTCATATGCCCTATGACCTTCTTCTCCACAGTGAAAACATGTTCCATGGAAGCCTCCTCTTCCTGAACCTTGTCCTCTTCCTCTTCCTCTCTGATCTCTATTATTCTGATCATGGAAATGATTGGAATTATTTTCTCTTTGATTTTGACTGCTACTGGCCTCATCCTTCTTTTTCAGATCTTCATTTTGGCCTCCATATGACCGTCCACCAAATCTTCCACCATGACCTCATCTGTTTTGTCTTCTCTCAAACTTTTTATTTATCTTTTCCTCTACTTTTAGGGAAAACTGATATTCCTCTTCAATATTGTTCATTCGAACCAAATTCAAATCCTCTTGAATGCTTGACCTCAACCCATTAAGGTAACATACAACTTTCTCCTTATCAGCTTCCGCATAGCCTGTTCTGATGAGGATTCAATAGAACTCCTTCGTATACTTATGAACAAATCTTCCTGCTTGCTTCAAACTTTGCATTTTCTTTAGTAGGTCAAGCTCATAATCAACAGGAATGAATTGTCACTTCAATTAATCCACCATCTGATCCCATCTTGTGATTTTATCCTTTCCTCTTCTATTTTGCTCCAATTGAATCTCTTGCCACCAGATCTTTGCATGACCCTTTAGTCTGGCCTTCACAAACTTGACCCGATCAGGATCCTCGATATCTTCATACTCAAAATATTCTTCTAATTCATTGATCTAGTTGATCAGCTCCTTTGGGTTAAGATTTCCTAAAAATGCAGGAACCTCAATCTTAGGTCTTTTTTTGATCTTGGAAATGGCCCAAAAAAGTATTTCTTCCTCTTGGTTCATAATTTCACCTTCTCCTTCTTGATCATAATTTCCTTCTTCAGCTTCATACTCACTTTTGTCTCTGACATTAAGATTCATTCCTCTGTGAATCTCTTCTTGCAATACTCACACTTGTCTCTGGAGCGCTCTAACCTCAAGTGTCACACCACCAGCTCTTCCGCCACGTTCCCTTTGTAGAGGCATTTTCACGCTGCTCATTGAAACCCTAACCACGGTCTTGGTGCAAATTGCCTCACAGTCAGTGATCTGTTTACACACTCAAGAACTCCTGCTCTGATAACACTTGATGAAGGGTGCTCCCTTTAATACAAAAAACACATAACAGAAATAGAGAAACAACAACTTGCAAGAACAGAAAATTGGCTTCTTATTATCTCCATAAATGTAGAATTACAAATTTTAGAATTACAATATACAAAGCCACATGGGCATTTTCCCTTATAATATTATGCAGGACAAAGCCTTGAATCATTACCCAGAACTACCCTAGTCAACACTACGAACCTTTCTTATATAGGCAATTTCCATCACCTAAGAAGGTTCCAAAAATTTAGCCCTTAAGACCGACTTCCCTAAGAATTAATTTATTTTCATTTCTTTTTACATAGGGTCGGCTCCAAATAATTACAAAACATGTTTTTAGGTAGCCCAACTTCTAAAGGCCATAACTTTTTAACTGTAGCTCCATTTTTCTATTATAACCACTTTTCAGAAACACCGAGACATGATCTATAGTGCCTAACTTGCGCAAGCTCTAGTCAATCGAGGGTCGATCGTGATTCAGAGCCTCTAAGGCATTCAAAATTTCATACCCAAAAACCTCAATAACTTCACTGATACAGATGATATGAAAATGAAACTCAACTTGTAGGTTGATATGACTAAGATGAACCTCCACCTATGAAATCAGAACATTCCGAGATCGTATGACCAACTTACTAAAAATAGTAAGTTTCCATAAATAGAAGCTCTGCACAAGATAGCCCTTATTGAAAAGAAACCTGAAATATTTTTGGGTGATGCAAGATTGCTCTTACACCCAGCATGCTCCTGCATCACCTTAGTAGACTTAAGTAAAGTATAATTAGTAAATATTTAATTACACCAACACCCGCCCTCCTTTAGTGCAACTTAGGGGAATGCACTTAAGCTCACAATGCTAGATGACAATGCATGATAGGTCTCAACTACTAGGCCATGTTAGGTACCCATGTATAAAATGCAAGAGCGATGCAATCTCTCATAAAGCAAAGAAAGAGGGAAAACCTCATGGGAAAAACCCTCCCCCAAAAAGAGAGATGAAAAACAAGATGCATGGATGGATGGAGTAATCAAGACCCCCTCCCCTCCCCCGCCATTATAACATACATCATGTATATACAATATAAAAGAATGAGAAGGACAAAACCCCATATGAGAAAAAAGTCCTCCTCATAAGAGAGAAGTAGTAGAAGAAGAGAGAAAAGGTAGGACCCCCTCAAAGTAGAATGCCCATTAGTGATAGCTACTCCAGGATGCATGTAGAAGCGGGTCCATGAATGTCAAACAATGTTTCTCCCCTTAGGAAGAAACAAAGCCATAGGTGTATATGATGTCTCTGAAAATTGTTCAACTATCCCTATGTCAATATTGAAGGCTTGCCCTTCCAAAACTGCTGAAAAGAACAAGTCAGAATCAAATAAGGATGGATGTAGAACATGTCCCAAAGAACTAAGTGTCTCCTCTAATGATAAAGAGACCTCCTGCAACTATTGTGCATAAGGATCCACAATCACATCAACCTCGAAAGATTGATCATGTAGAGAATGGACATGCGGGTCAGAGTGTTCACTTGCAACAACTGAAGAAGGATCTTCCCAATGAAAGAGAAGATGTATATCATCAATTATGTCTCCCATATTGACAATGTAGGATTCCACAAACAAACCTGCAATGTCTGTCAAGCAGTCTTCCCCTATTTTTGTAACTGGAAGACAAGGTGTACCCTTTTGTGCTGAATCATATGGACCTATCACTATAGAAATGTATGCATGTGGAAAGTGTTGATGTTGTGACCTTGTCCTGCAACTATCTGAAGGATCCCCCACAAGTGAACCTATTGAATCAAGAGTCTGTCTAACCCAATGAGGTCTAGTGGAAGATGATGATGAAGGAGTATCCTCAACCTTAATTTTACCAAGCAAAGGTGTAATCTTGTGTATAAGTGTTGAGGTAGATGAACCATTTGAATCACTACCACTATTGTCACTATCAATTTCTACAATGTTTGAAGTATGGAGAGGAGTAGAGGATAAGCTAGGTGATCTTTCCTCAAAGTGAACATTCCTCTCTATGAAAATCTCACAAGTCTCAAGATCCATAAGTCTATATGCCTTAACACTTTCTTCATATCCAATGAATGTACACGGCCTTGGTGGAGGTGCCTTGCATTTTTGTGAAGATATATTTTCCTATTTTGGACAACCAAAGACTCTGAAGTGTTTCACAACCAGTTTTCTTCTACACCATGCCTAAAAAGGAGTCATTCCATCGAAGGCATTATGAGGATATCTATTAATTATGTGATTGACACAACTTATAGCTTCTACCACAAGTGATGGATCAAGAGACTTGGCTTCAATAATTCAACTTGCCATTTCCTTAAGAGTTCTAGTCTTTATTTCTGCAACTCTTGTTTGCTGAGGACTAAATGCAATTGGATTCTAAAGATCAATACCCTCAAGTTCACAAAAGTCTCTAAGTTTTGAGTTCACATATCCTCTTTCATTGTCTACATTAAGAACCTTGATGGATTTACTTGATTGCTTCTCAACATGACTCTTGAAGGTTATAAAGTTATCAAACACTTCATTCTTGTGACCAAGAAAGTAGAACCATGTGTAGCGGTAAAAGTCATCAATGAAAGTGAGGACATAGCGACCCTTGTTGAGTGATGTCACTAGAAAGGGGCATGCTAGAATAATATGAACCAACTCAAGACAATTGATGCTCTCCAAGACTTCCCTTTTTCAAAATTCTCTTCAAGATGCACATCCATTGAACAAGTTGAACATTCACCCTTGGAAAAGTTGATTGTAGGTAGACCTTTGACCATTTTCTTTGAGCTAAGCTACTGAAGAGAGCAGAAATCAAGATGTCCAAACCACTCATGCCATAATTTACTTTGTGATGGAGTATGAGTCAACAAGGGATGTGAAGGAGACATAGGCACAAAGTGCGAGAAAGAATAGAGCCTTGTGTCATGATTAGCTTTCCCCACTGCAACCAATGAATCATCCTTAAGATTTCACACCATGAATGAATCGGGAAGGAACTCAACTTTATTTCCACCTCCATAGTTAGTAATTTGGTAAATTGAAAGGAGATTGGTGCTAAGGTTAGGAACATAGAGAACATCCTTGAACCCTACATTTTCTATCTCAATAAGTCCTTTCCCTTCAACTTCCACTTGTGTATCATTCCATACAAAGATATGAGGTACCTTAGATGGCTCCAATGAAGAAAACTACCCCTTTGAAGCACCCGTATGATGTGTGACACCTGAGTCAAGAATCCAATCCTCTGAAGAAGTTGAAATTGCCATAAATGCTTTCCCTTTTCCCTTTGAAGTGGATGGAGATGAATCCTTGGAAGCATTTGTGATGCAGGAGCATCCTGGGTGTAAGGGCAATCTTGCATCACCCAAAAATATTTCTATTTTTGTATTCAATAAGGGCTATTTTGTGCAGAGCTGCTATTTTTAGAAAGTTACTATTTTTGGTAATTTTTGTATGTGCTCAGAATGATCTTATTTCTTTCTTGAAGGTTCATTTTGGTCATATAAGTCTGCCAGTAAAGTTTCATTGCCAGATCAAGTGTATATTGGAAGATATTGAAGATTTTCGGTATTGGCAGCAGGGTACAGAAACTTTGAACTCAGTTTTGAAGGCTTTAGAGGCCCCGGATGAGGTCAAAAATTTGGGTGACGGGCGCTTGCGCGGGGCAAGCCTGTAGAGTGCTTCGTGGCATTTCTGAAATGGGGTTATAATAGCCGAGCGGGTCAACTGGTGATGACTTATGGTCTTCGGAAGTTGGACCACCTGAAATGGCAGAAAATAATTTTCTTCAAAATTTCTGTTCGGGTTTCAAAGGTTATCTTGAGCCGACTATGATGTAATAAAATGTAAAATAAAATAATTCTAAGTTGGTCGGCCTTATTGGCTAAAATTCTAGAACCTTCACAAGCGGTGGAAAATTGCCTATATAAGGAAGGCTGTATTATTGTCTTAGGCAATTCAGAATAGTTCTGGGTAATAGTTCGAGGCTTTGTCCTACAGAATATTGTAAGGGAATGCCCATGTGGCTTTGCATATTGTAATTCTGAAAGTTTGTAATTCCACATTTGTGGAGATAATAAGAAGCCAATTTTTCTGTTCTTGCATATTATTGTTGTTGTTTCTCTTTTTCTGTTATGTGTTTGTGGTATTAAGGGGAACACCCTTCATCAAGTGGTATCAGAGCAGGAGTTCTTGAGTGTGTAAATAGATCACCGACTGTGAGGCAGTTTGCACCAGGATCGTGGCTAAGGTTTTAGCGCGCATCACGAAAATGCCTCCACGAAGGGAACGTAGCGAAAGAGCTGGTGTTGTAACACCTGAGGTTAGAGCACTGCAGAGACAAGTGTGAGCATTGCAAGAAGAGATTCGCAGAGGAATGAATCTTAATGTCAGAGATGAAAGCAAGGATGAAGCCGAAGAAGAATATCAAGAAGGAGAAGCTGAAATTGTGAACCAGGAGGAAGAAAGACTTTTTTGAGTGATTTCCAAGATTGGGAAAAGACCTAAGATTGAGGTTCCTACATTTTCTGGAAATCTTAACCCAGAGGAATTGATCGACTGGATCAATGAATGTGAGGAGTATTTTGAGTATGAAGATGTTGAGGATCCTGATAGGGTCAAATTTGCGAAGGCCAGACTGAAAGGTCATGCAAAAATCTGGTGGCAAGAAATTCAATTAGAGCGAAATAGAAGAGGGAAAGATAAAATCACAAGATGGGATCGGATGGTGGATAAATTGAAGCGACAGTTCATTCTTGTTGATTATGAGCATGATCTACTAAAGAAAATGCAAAGTTTGAAGCAAGCAGAAGATCTATTCAGGAGTATACAAAGGAGTTCTATCGACTCCTCATCAGAACAGGTCATGCAGAAGCTGATAAGGAGAAAGTTGCCCGATACCTTAATGGGTTAAGGCCAAGCATTCAGGAGGAGTTGAATCTGGTTCAAATGAGCAGTATTGAGGAGGCATACCAATTTGCCCTAAAAGTAGAGGAAAAGCTGAACAAGAAGTTCGAGAGCAGACAAAATGGAAGAGGTCACGGTGGACGATCTGGTGGACGGTCATATGGTGGCTGAAATGAAGATCTAAAAAAGAAGGATGAGGCCAGTAGCAGTCAAAATCAGCGTGGAAATAATTCCAATCACTTCCAGGATCAGAATAATAGAGATCAGAGAGGAAGAGGAAGAGGACAAGGATCTAGAAGAGGAGGCTTCTGTGGAACATGTTTTCACTGTGGAGAAGAAGGTCATAGGGCATTTGAATGTCCTCAGCACCAAGGCAGAACAGATAGAAGAAATGAAGGCCAGGCCAGAGTTGCACATGTAGATGAAGATGCCAGATCATTAAATTATGAAGATGCTGAAAGAGGAGAAACGTTGATTAACAGAAGAGTCCTGTTGAGTGGTGAGAATGAACCTGAGCAAAGGAGGAGCCTGTTTCGCACCAGGTGCAAGTGTGAAGGTAAATGTTGTGATGTGATCATTGATAGTGGGAGCACTGACAATTTGGTGTTAGAAGAGATGGTGACAAAGTTGAAGCTCAAGAGACAGAAACACCCACATCCATATCGGATTGCCTGGGTACAGGATGACCACAAGGTCATGGTCAATGAACAATGCCTGGTGAAGTTCAAGATTGGCGGATACCAAGATGAGGTATTATGTGATATCATATCTATGGATGCATGTCATATGTTGTTGGGTAGACCATGGCAGTTTGACAGATGTGCTGTACATGATGGTCGTGCGAATACCTATTCCCTGACAAAGGATGGAGTGCGACATAAGCTAAAACCATTGAAGGAGACTGAAGAAAAGGTATGTGGTAATGCAAGGATAACTTTTTTTGATGGAAAAAATTTCCTAGATGGTATGAGGCATGAGCATGTATGTTTTGCTTTAATTCCAAAAGCTGGTAAAGAGAAAGTAGAAGATGTTCCTGTAGAAGTTGCAGATTTGTTGAATGAGTTTCAGGATATTGTATCTGATAACGTGCCTGATGGACTACCACCAGTCAAAAAGATCAGTCATCAGATGGACTTGATCCCAGGAGCGAGTTTGCTGAATAAGGCAGCACACAGAATGACACCTGCAGAAAGTGAGGAGTTGAATAGACAAGTACATGAACTGTTACAGAAAGGATTGATCCGTGAGAGTCTGAGTCCCTGTGCTGTACCAGCGGTATTAGCACCAAAGAAAAATGGAGAATGGAGGATGTGTACAGATTCTAGGGCAATAAACAAGATCACAATCAAGTATAGGTTTCCATTGCCATGAATAGATGATATTATGGACTGTTTGAGTGGAGCTGTGTATTTCTCAAAGATAGATCTGAAGAGTGGATATCATCAGATTTGGATCAGAGAAGGAGATGAATGGAAGACTACCTTCAAGACAAAGGAAGGACTATATGAGTGGTTAGTCATGCCTTTTGGGCTAACCAATGCGCCGAGCACTTTCATGCGGCTCATGAACGAGGTTCTGAAAAAATTTCTGGGTAAGTTTGTCATTGTTTACCTAGATGATATTTTGATCTTTAGTAAGACATTGGATGAGCATATGATGCATATTCGTATGGTATTTGAGAAGTTGAGAGAAGAGAAATTGTTGATTAATTTGAAGAAGTGCAGTTTTGTGAAGAAAGAGTTAGTGTATTTGGGATTTGTAGTTTCAGCAGAAGGTCTAAAAATGGACCCAGAGAAGGTACAGGCTATCCTTGAATGGCCTACTCCAAGGAGTGCTACTGAGGTAAGATCTTTTCATGGTCTAGCTAGCTTTTACAGAAAGTTTATCAGAAATTTTAGCAGTATTTGTGGACCCTTGACTGAAACAATGAGAGGGGATAGAAAAGAGTTTAAGTGGACTAAAGGAGTAGAAAAGAGTTTTCAATTATTGAAACAAAAAGTTACAGAACAACCTATTTTAGCACTTCCAGATTTCAATAAGGTGTTTCAAGTAGATTGTGATGCTAGTGGTACTGCAATAGGAGCTGTTATGAGCCAAGAAGGTAAACCTGTTGCTTATTTCAGTGAGAAGTTAAATGATGCCAAGAGGAAATATTCTATTTATGATCAAGAATTTTATGCTATAGTTCAGGCATTAAAGAATTGGAGACATTATCTACTTCCTAAGGAGTTTGTTTTGTATACTGATCATCAAGCTTTGCAATATTTGAATAGTCAAGGAAAATTGAATCAAAGGCATTTGAAATGGGTTGAGTTTTTGCAGAGTTATACATTTGTTTTGAAACACAAGAGTGGAAAGTCTAATAGGGTTGCAGATGCTCTTAGCAGAAGGCAACTATTGCTGACAGAAATGTAGATTGAAGTGGTTGGGTTCAAGGAACTCAAGAATTTGTATCCAGAGGATCCTGATTTTGGTGAAGCTTGGAAAGCTTGTACAGAACCTGTTACTCTAGACAGGACAAAATGGTTGGATTTCATCATCCAGGATGATATGCTATTCAGAGGGAGTCAGTTGTGCATTCCACGAAGTTCTATGAGGGAGAATCTCATCAAGGAGAAGCATAGCGGAGGATTGGCTGGACATTTTGGTCATGACAAAACCCTTGGTATGGTTAGTGAGAATTATTATTGGCCACAGTTGCAGCAAGATGTGAAGAAGTTTGTACAGAGTTGCAGAGTATGTCAGATGGCAAAAGGAGTGAAGTAGAATACAGGGTTGTATCAGCCATTATCTGTACCAGAGAAGCCTTGGGAGGATATCAGCATGGACTTTGTTCTTGGTTTACCGAGGACACAGCGGGGACACGATTCAATTTTTGTAGTAGTTGATAGATTTTCAAAGATGGCACATTTTATTCCCTACAAGAAGACTAATGATGTTGTTCATGTAGCAGAATTGTTTTTCAGAGAAGTAGTGAGACTTCATGGTTTGCCAAAGACCATAGTTTCAGATTGGGACACTAAGTTTGTTAGATATTTCTGGCGTACATTGTGGAAGAAGTTGAAGACAGATTTGAAGTTTAGTTCATCACATCATCCACAGACTGATGGACAAACAGAGGTGGTGAATAGGAGCTTGGAAAATTTGCTGAGATGTTTGGTTGGAGATAAGCCAACAGGATGGGATTTAATTTTATCATAGGCAGAATTTGCATACAATAATTCTGTCAATAGAAGCACTGGTAAATCACCATTCCAGATTGTATATGGAAGTAGTCCAAGAAATGCATCTGAATTGAGGAAGATAGATAAAGGAGAAATAAGTAGTGCTGAAGCTGAGGATTTTGCAGAACACTTGAAGAACATCCATGAGGAGGTGAGGAAGCATATTACCAAGATGAATGCACAGTATAAGGCTAAGGTAGATGAGAAAATGAGGTATAAGGAATTTCAGGTTGGTGATGAAGTCATGGTTCATTTGCGGAAGGAGCGGTTTCTAGTTGGTACATATAACAAGCTGAAAATGAAAAAGTTTGGACCATGTAGGATACTGAAGAAACATGATTCAGGAAATGCATATGAGGTAGAATTACCTACTGAGCTAAATATTTCGCCAGTGTTTAACATTTCAGATCTGACAGAGTATCATGAAGGAGGTGTTGAAGATGAGATCACAGCAGCACAGTGGAGTATTCCAGCAACTAGTTTAGACACTAAGGAGATCGAAGATATACTGGACAGTCGTGTTGGCAGAAGCACAAGGAACATGACATATGAAAAATATTTGGTCAAATGGAAAGGACGACCTATTGAAGATTCATCATGGCTGACAAAAGAGGAGGTTAGCCGTCTTGGTTTTCCTCTGCACACCTGAGTCGTGACAGGGTCACTTCTCAAATTACCCTGGGTGTCTGATGCAGGAGCATCCTGGGTGTAAGGGCAATCTTGCATCACCCAAAAATATTTCTATTTTTGTATTCAATAAGGGCTATTTTGTGTAGAGCTGCTATTTTTGGAAAGTTACTATTTTTGGTAATTTTCGTATGTGCTCAGAATGATCTTATTTCTTTCTTGGAGGTTCATTTTGGTCATATAAGTCTGCCAGTAAAGTTTCATTGCCAGATCAAGTGTATATTGGAAGATATTGAAGATTTTCGGTATTGGCAGCAGGGTACAGAAACTTTGAACTCAGTTTTGAAGGCTTTAGAGGCCCCGGATGAGGTCAAAAATTTGGGAGACGGGCACTTGCGTAGGTCAAGCTTGTAGAGCGCTTCGTGGCATTTTCGAAATGGGGTTATAATAGCCGAGCGGGTCAACTGGTGATGACTTATGGTCTTCGGAAGTTGGACCACCTGAAATGGCAGAAAATAATTTTCTTCAAAATTTCTGTTCGGATTTCAAAGGTTATCTTGAGCCGACTATGATGTAATAAAATGTAAAATAAAATAATTCTAAGTTGGTCGGCCTTATTGGCTAAAATTCTGGAACCTTCCTAGGCGGTGGAAAATTGCTTATATAAGGAAGGCTGTATTATTGTCTTAGGCAGTTCAGAATAGTTCTGGGTAATAGTTCGAGGCTTTGTCCTACAGAATATTGTAAGAGAATGCCCATGTGGCTTTGCATATTGTAATTCTGAAAGTTTGTAATTCCACATTTGTGGAGATAATAAGAAGCCAATTTTTCTGTTCTTGCATATTATTGTTGTTTTTTCTCTTTTTTTGTTATGTGTTTGTGGTATTAAGGGGAACACCCTTCATCAATTTGTCACATTGATTTTGTTCTACTTGAGTAAGTTTTCCAACTCATCAATTCTCTTAGTCTTGCAATGATTCTTATCTTGATTTGGTTTCTTGCAATATGCACAAAATATTTTATCCTTCTTGTTGTTGTTTCCCTTCTTGTTGGAAGAAGAATTGCCTTGTTGTGAGGAGGAAGATTGTTGTGTCTCTGATTGTGATTTTGGCTTCCACTTCTTCTTCTTCTTGTTGAAATTTTTATCACCTTGATTTCTTTGGTTCTCGTTATTAGCCACCAATGCCATAGACTTTGAAGACTTGAGAATTCCCATATCCATCAACTTTGACTATTCCAACATCAACATTTCTATAAATGCATCAAATGAAGGTGTAGTGAAGGAACTTCTCATGGTCAACTTGTGAGTATTGTAACTCAATACAAAAGCTGCATATTTTGAAGGTAGCCTCTTCAAGATGTGATGAATCAAACTTTCATCCTTCATGGGATTACCACAATCCTTAAGTAGTGTTCTCAACTCATTGGCTTTGTTGACATAGTCTTGAATTGTGTTAAACTTCTTAGGATCCAAGACAAGTAAATCATCCTTAATTATGAAACCCTTTTCCTCATCCACCTTACCATACAAGTCTTCAAGTTTGTCCCAAGCACCCTTTGAATTCTTAAAGCTCGAAATATGGAAGAAGATATCTTTATGAACCCAATGCCTTATAATTCCTAAAGCCATATTGTCTTTAATTTTCCAATCATGTTTTGCATTATCATCCACATTAGGATCAGTAGGTTCTTTAATTTTACCATTTACATAAAGATATAACCCCTTTTCCATTAGTTTACTCCATACTTTATCTTTCCATGTATCATAGTTGTGTGAAGTTAACAATGGATATTAGGTGAACCCATTATGCAAAGCTGAAAGATAATGAGAGAGAGAGAGAGAGAGAGAACACAAGACACCCCCCAAATTCACTCAATCAAAGAACCCCCCTGCCCCGCCCAAAAAAAAATGACACTTTTGGCACTTTATATGTTGTGCGTGTACAATTTCCACTTGCCAAAATGGGCCAAAGTGGACTTCTAATTTTGTTGTTTAAACCACCTTAATGAGGCCAAAGAAAACTCAAATCAATTGATCAGAATTAAATCAAATCCTAAGCATTACAATGATCATACAAGGCATAAAAGGACCTAGATCTGAAAGTGATATTTTTGTCCAAATAAGGCTAAAATCTGATAGCAAATCTGGAAAGTACTCAAAAAATTATACACTTTAAAAAAAAATGACACCTAAAAAAGTGTTCGTATGAGCCTAAACGGAGCCTCTGAAGTTTCAAAAATAGGGATCAAATAGGAACAGTCACCAAAATATACAATTTTTGTCAAATTTGTGCACCAAAACTAGAAAATAACACCACCACTGGAAAATTTAGGAGATTCTAGCCAAAAAAAAAAATAATGCACTCAATTTGAAGTCTGGAAGACCAAGTTATGGCACTCCCAAACTCGAATTGAAAAAATAAAATTGCAAATGGTGAGGGCTGTAAATTTTTCAAACTTGATGATGTCAGCAAAACACTATCTTAAATTTAACGGTCAAACGACCGTCATTGTAGTGCAAAATCACCTAGGTATGATGGTCAAATGGTCGTCAAATTCAACCTCAAAAAATGATGACACTATCATGATCTTAAATTTGACAGTTAGACGAACATCAAATCAAAAAGAAAATTGCCCCTGTGACATCCAAACAAGCATCAATTTTAACACAGGAAAATTTGCAGAAAATGCAATTTAAAAAAAAAAAATTATCATTTTTCAGATTGCCATGTGGCCATCACTTATTGGGTGTTAGCTATTTGACCTGCCCACATGGAAGGGGGTCGACGTGCATGAAGGGCTGACTGGGGCATCTAAGCTGGTCACACTGGGCTAGCGAGCTAAGATACCGATGGAGGTGGTGGGTTGGGTGGCATGGAGGGGGAAAGGGATGTGGGATATTTATCCCACATTCATTATGATATGGCCTGCCTTGGTGTTTAAATTGCCCAACACCTACTTTCAAAGAAAAAGAGGTGCAGCCTAGATGGGGTCATGTTGTATCCCACTTGACTGGGCAACTTAGTTCTGAGATCAGTTTGGTGATCTATTGTGTTCTACTCATCTTGGTTGGCAATCTGACCTGACTTTTTTCATGGTTTGTGAGTTTTGGCTTAGTGACTCAATTCGTGTGCTTGGTTGGCCGTGTTGATCCTCGGTCATTGAGCTAGCTCCAATGCATGTCAAGGCCAAAATTTTTGAAATCTACTCTCCAATTTAATCCCACATGCATGTGGTGGGTTAAATTCCATTGGTTAAAAGAAAATATCTATGGAATGTAGAACAAAGAAGCTCGTGGGTATTTGGGGATCCAGCTAGAAACTGACTGCTAGGCCGATAAATGTATGTTGTAGTATGGATCTATTCGCCTGTGTAGTATGGATCTAATTGCCTGACAAAATCTACAGATCTGATCTCATCGACAGACAATGGTGGGGACCCCAAAAATAAAACCCTAATATTTGTTAATATGATTTAGAACAACAAAGAGGAGGGGTGAATCAATTGCTCTCAGGTCCAGATGCACAAAACAAACTTTAAAACTCTTCAACAAATCAGATCCAATAACCAATAGCTACTTGGTCATTACTGATTACATAACAGAAACATATAACAACGCAGTCCACTATCCAATAATATCTAACTTGTAAAACACAGAAATGTTCAAACCAAAACATTCACACAAGTATTAACACCAAGATTTATAGTGGAAACCCAATTTGGGAAAAACCACTTTGTAACATGTTACTATTATTTTCACTCTTCTGAAGTGAGCTCTATGAAAAGCCAACCCTGTCAAAGGTTACAAACACACTATCAGGTGTGACCCGGTTAAAGGATTTAAACCACTGTTAAAAGTGTGCCTTGTTATAGGACTTACATACATTCCATTAGAATGCAACCTTGTTCAAAGGATTTATACAAATGACTATTAGGTCAACCTTTGTTAAAAGGATTTTAACTGATACACTGGTTAGAAAGTAACAGTAGTATTGATCTGAAAAACATACAACTCACTTTGCAAATATCAGATCCAATTTCATACACATATGTTGGCTTACTGACTATGAACCTTTACCATCTCCATCACTGATCTGCTCGGAAATCCCTTCAAGCAATCACAATAATTCTCCTTCAGCCTTTTCTGCTTATTTAGTCAATAACATCAACAATACTTCCAACATCCTCTCTTTTTCTCAACCTCATGCTTAGGTTTCCTTAATACTTCCTCAATTAGGTCAATACATCTTTTTCCACTTAATCTCCTTCGTAGATCTTAGGGTTTGGTCAGATTCATCGAATCCTTCAAACTTTATGTTCTTCGGCTATCCTTCTAGAAATATCTCAAATCTCTTAATAGATTTACAATAAAATGTTTTACAGTGCATTAAATGCTTTCATACAATCAATAAATAAAGTCAACATGTTTTACATAATCCAAGAATTCAACTATGTCGGTTGGGAATCTGAATTCTTCCTCAAATGTAAATTACTAACGCTCGGTCGATACAGTGTTCAACTCCTCGGTCTTCATTAGAAAGCTCGGTCACCTAAAAAACTATTTCCTCGGCTAATATTATCTTCCTCGGCAATTAATTGATGTTCGGTCAACACTGAATTTACTCGGCATATACTAGCTCAATTGACACTCACATCACTCAGCTTAAACTAGATTTCTTCACTTTTGCTTGGCTAAGCCTACCAGTTTAGTCTTCCTCCTTACTTAGATAAACAATACATTATCTTATCATTGTGCCACATAATCAAGTACACATTGAAGTATCAAGATAACTCAACCTTTCCTTAGGTGCTATTGTTACCAACCTTGCCTATCCCCTTCACAACAATCAAATAGATATAGTACTTTCTTAAATAGCAACAGTCTTACCAGTTAAGGTTTGGCATCAATGATAATACAACAATTGTTTCAATTACAGTTTCCAATAATCTCCCTCTTTGGCATTGATGGCAACACCATATGAATAACACATGAATTAGCAACCAATCCAAAACTTATCTATCCATCAAAGATATTTATAATATCCTTAGCTTCATTCTGATACGGAATCAATTAGCCATGCTTGTATGACCATCCACTGAATCTCTCCCTCTTACTTGATCTTCCATGAAATCTCATCATGTGTATTCATTTGTGATCATCTCCCTCTTTGACAAAAATGCCAAAGCAGCAGCAAAAACATACATCCTGCAGATGTAGATATCATCTTTTCAATTTAGTAACAATATTTCTCCCTCTATCATCTTTGCTTATGACCGATTCTTGGCTTTACTCTACTTTTCACAACTCTAGGCTGCTCCTAAAGTGTGACCTGTTTCTGCATCAATTTGTAAGATACTCTTTGTAGCACATTTGATGCAGTGCTCCTAACTTGACTAGGCAGCCTCAGTTAGGGGAAGAACCCCTAATTGACCTCTCAGATATTCATGAGCTTATTTGGGTAAAGATTTAGTGAATATGTCTACTAGTTATTCCTTTGTATTCACATGTTCCTTTCAGATCTCTTTATCTTGTACCAGTTCCCTCAAGTAATGATACTTGATGGCGATGTGTTTGGTACTTGTGTGCATCACTGGATTCTTAGAGATATTGATAGCACTTGTGTTGTCATAGTAGATGACAACTGGTTCAGTGATCTCTTCTTTCATACCTACCAACAATTGCTTTATCCATACCAAGTTTGAACAGTTCACTACTGTAGCCACATACTCGGCTTCAGCAGTAGATTGGGAAATGCAATTTTATTTCTTGCTTGTCCAAGAAACTAATCTCTGTCTAAGAAAGAAAGCTCCACCACTAGTACTCTTTTTGTCATCCACATTTCTTGCCCAATCAACATCTGTATACACTCTCAGCTCAAACTTTTCATGCTTATACAGTCAATAACATCAACAATACTTCCAGCATCCTCTCTTTTTCTCAATCTCATGCTTAGGTTCCCTTAATACTTCCTCAATTAGGTCAATACATCTTTTGCCGCTTAATCTTCTTCGTAGATCTTAGGGTTAGGTCAGATTCATTGAATCCTTCCAACTTTATGTTCTTCGGCTATCATTCTAGAAATATCTCAAATCTCTTAATAGATTTACAATAAAATATTTTATAGTGCATTAAATTCTTTTGTACAATAAATAAATAAAGTCAACACATTTTACATAATCCAAGAATTCAACTATGTTGGCTGGGAATCTGAATTCTTCCTCAAATGTAAATTACTAGCGCTTGGTCAATACAGTGTTCAACTCCTCGGTCTTCATTAGAAAGCTTGGTCACCTCAAAAACTATTTCCTCGACTAATATTGTCTTCCTCGGCAATTAACTAATGTTCGGTCAACACTGAATTTACTTGACATTTACTAGCTTGGTCGACACTCACATCACTCGGCTTAAACTAGATTTCTTCACTTTTGCTCGGTTAAGCCTACCAATTTAGTCTTCATCCTTACTTAGATAAACAATACATTGTCTTATCATTGTGCCACATAATCAAGTACACATTGAAGTATCAAGATAACTCAACCTTTCCTTAGGTGCTATTGTTACCAACCTTGCCTATCCCCTTCACGATAATCAAATAGATATAGTACTTTCTTAAATAGCAACAGTCTTACCAGTTAAGGTTTGACATCAATGAAAATACAACAATTGCTTCAATTGTAGTTTCCAACAATAGTTTGCCAGGAAAATATAGAAATTGACCAGATTCAGAAAAAAAAAGTCAAATTTTTTTTAAAAAATTCTGAAAATTCATACCGTACCATAGATCAAACTGCCCAAGTCCGATTTGCAAAAACATTTTTCCTCAGATTTGACTTTTTCCTAAGGTAGGAATGTTTATAGTCAAAATTTATGGAAACAACCAACTAGACACAATGGTGAGGTCAAATCTTTCTCTAGATGCTCCCACAAGCTGCTACTCCTCCGAATTTGAATCGTGGCCCTCCAAAAGTTGAAGCAAAGAGTCCTCCAATGGCTATGAAATGAGATCTTCTATGGCTCTAATACCATGTAAGAATTTTCCTAAGGCAAAGAATAAAATAACAAGATCTAGAAGCTTAAGAGATAGCACAAGAGAGACAAGAGGATATGATCAAATGAATAATTCAATAATGATCAATAATCAAATAGAATGTATGAAAAAAAAGTAGGAGTGCCTGAATATATAGGCAATGTGATAAGACTACATGATAAGGAGATGATAAGCTATCAACCACACTAGGTGGAATCACATGTCCACCAAAGGTGGATCATCCTCTATTGTACATCAAAGTATGTGCAACAATGAGAGGATGATAATGTGATAAGAGCACTAAAGGTGGATCTCACACACAAAGAGGTATCAGATGACAACTATCACCATGTAAAGTGAAATTTCTCCTAACCATGTGCTAAAATAAAATGCAAACTCCTGGGTGTCTCAATGACAACTAATATGCAAATGTATTATCCTAAGTAAATTTAAGTAAAGTGTAATTAGTAAATATTTAGTTACACCAACACCTTTATATGTCATCCCCACCACATACTAATCTAGCAAAGGTGGTTTATTACTTTACAAATGCATTAAATTGGGAGCAACAAGATGGTGGTGATTGTAAGGATAAGATTGACACAAGTGACCATGATGTCGACTTTTATCCATGCAAGAAGAGAGAGCCCAAGAGGAAAATGAAGGTCACTTGAAAATACTAAAATCTGGAAAAGGAAAATACAAGAGAACAGTGAGTACATCTTCACCCTTTGAACAAGGAAATGACAATAGTACACCGACTACACCTCTACACTCTAAGCACCCAATTTTTCTTTTGATGTTCAACTTATTCATTTTGGACTTAGAAAGAATCAATAATGTGAAGAAAGGGATTCCCTCTAGGTTTTCTTCACAAATGGAATTGAGTGTTGATCAAAGAAGCACATTGGTAGCTCCTTTAGCTTGTCTAATACAAAATTCTCCCAATCAACTAACAACTCATACAAGTGGAGAAGAGGGTTCTGCCTTTGGATATGAGACACCTTGTTCTTAACCAAGATTGATGAAAAATTGACTTAGAGAATTTATAAATGTGAAAAATTGATCAATGTAAGAGCATAATTTTGTGATCTACTTTGCATATCAAATCAATGTATAAATGTGATACGATAAAAATGGTGATTATGTTTCTTCTATGGTGAATTGGACCTTACATATGAACAACATTTTTCATGAAAGTCAATACGAGGTTCCAATCTTTTGTATTTTTTTAAAATATTGTAGCCATGTATCAAATGTGATTAGTTAAGATTTTGAATGTTTTTACTATAGTATTCAGTGATTTTAGTAAGTCCCTTTCGTAATGATAAATTGATAAATTGGTAAATGTTTATGTTATCAGCTATATAGATATTTGTATGTTTATATTTCACATATCTCCCTACATGTAACTAATGTATAAACTTAATACATATGCATATATTTATAGTTATGTGATTTATGAAAACCATAATTAAATACTATGGTAAATCTGACCATAAAATACACATCACAAGTATAAATTTTACTATTTTGTTGAATGATTATAGTGAGTGTTGAATGATTTTAAGCAATCCCTTTTGTGCATTATAGAATTCACAATCTTAAAATTTAGAATAAACAAAAAACAAAAAACAATAATAATTCACAGTCTTAAACAATTGATAAAAAATATAAACATGTCTAACCACAATAAAAAAGAACAATTTTTTTTGTTATTAGTTCATTACCTTAGTAAAGTAAAAAATAATTTACCTACAGTATGTGGTTGATTTATGTTACCCTTCCAAAAAAGGTTAAATTCAAATGATAATCAACTTCAATACATTTATATTTTCACCAAATACAACAATAAAGAAATGAAATATAAAAAGATATAATGCATTGAGAGCGAGATTTCCCATAGAATTTAAGCATGTTAACAAACACATTTACATTGACATGGAGGTCATCCACATAGTCTTCTCACCTCTTCAACTGTCTCCCATACTTGAAAAAGTTGTAATAACTGGTGGAAGTAATGATCCCACAAAATCTTATCCTTACATTTTTGCATGCACAACATTTGAAGAAAAGAAAGTATTGCCCAATTTTTCAACTAGTTTCAGAATTAGACATCATACAAATAGAAAGACATACATACATACATACATTAATATGCATGCATACAAATATACATATGTACATACATACATATGTGTAGTGGTTTGGTTTATTAAAACATGAATTAAATAGTATGTAAATGTGCATCAGAGAAATAACAATGTTGTTGTTCCTAAATTTGGGTTGCTACAATTATTAGCAACTTATTGAAAATGGTATAATTTATATGTCTCTAAACTTAATGCATATAATGAATATATAGGTATTAATAGTAATTTGATTTATGAAATGAATGCAATGATTTGTGGATCTTCCTTTTGAATTTGAAATAGATTGGAAAAAGAATCGGCCATTTCACACTACACTTGGTTGCCATTTACTTTTTATTTCTACAATGGCTTCATCACTTCGGTTCTATATTTGATTTTATCCTTTGTTTATTGGTGAGTCTTTGTGTTTAAGTTGTACATACATACATAAATATATACATTTATGTAATGCCACAAATTTGCACCCCAACATAAGTTTCCATTTTATAATATTCCTACCTTAGACTAAGGCACAAATCTCACATCACCTGTTCATGCCTATTTATTCTATTTTTCCATTACCTATTCAAAATTTTGGCCAAGCAGCCTGGATGGTATAGGATACATGTACGTTGTAGAGACATCTATGTGGCACTGACGTAGGGCAGATAAGGAGGATCCAATTAAGAACAATCCAAACAAGCTGCAATAACAACCACAATGGAATTACACAACAAGATATGCTTCAAATCAGATTTTCATTAACATGCCCGACTGTAAGGTCTTCCGGGTTATGGCCAATTAAAATCAAGAAGCAATTCTGCAAGATCAACAAAGATCCAATTCCCAACCCAAGCTAGTCCAGTTCTAATAACAATAAGCAATTGATTGAAACTCTAAGGTAGATCTGAACATGATCTCGCAAGCCTCCAAGCAAATAACCACTAGCTCTACTATTACAAACTATCAGATAACAATCCAATCTTCAAGATCTCGCAAGATCCAAGTCTATCATATCTATCCTTTTTCTTATCTCCTCATCTTCATCATGTCCTTAAACAACTACCCAAACACTCCTTAAATACTAATCTTCAGCCACAAGTCGGCTGGAAGAAATAATTAACTCCTAAGCCAAGTCGGCTTCTACTTCAAACAATTATTAAATGCAACAATAGTCAGCCCTCAAATAGCCTTACAATTATTTAATTCTCCATGTCAGCCTCTAGATCTACCTAGAAGAATACAACAACAGCTACCAACAGTGAATGCACCAAGTCGGCCAACCAAATCACTAAGAACTCTAGTTGGTAAACCAAAATTACTGAGCACTAGAGAAACAATCGAGCATTAGTGAAACAACCGACCATGCCAAGCATCACCAAGCAACACAAGAATCACCAAGAAAGCATGTTGACCGAGTACCAATTCCACTAAGCATAAGAGGTTTCACCAAGTCCCTTAAGCGACCGATCTTCCTTCAACAACCGAGACCATTGGTTAAAGCTGCAACCGAGTAACACAACCAAAATAACACACCACCATGCAGATTCACTGAGGACCCATGAATGCCCCTACCTAAGAGACACCTGAGGTTCAAAAAGATGTTCTCATATGTTGGAAGAACATCTTCCTGGACTCAACACATAAACCCTGAACTGGTTCTTCACATACAAGCCCTCCAACTTTTCACTTTGCATACTCTTCCACTTCTATTTCCTCTGTCTTTTCAAATCCTTCCTAGATAACACACAAGTTTTTACTCCATACTGATCATCCATACTCTCAGGATCTGACAAATCAACTCGACTACCAATACTCAGACTCCTCCTACCGAGTGTTTGATGGGATTAGCTAGGATAGACTAGCTAATCTATGCTCTGAACCTTGTCTAAGGACTCTAGTGTGCTCTAACACCTATGGATGATCTATAGGATACTTATTACATTCAAGTACCCCCTGATCTACCTAACTATCCCACCAAGTTACACAAATTCAACTATCACCAAGACACACCTTGCTTGCAGGCACTAACCTTTACATTGGCTCAAAAAGGATCTTTTTGCTTCCAAACCTACTCCACATTTTAACAGTGAGTTCTAATGAGTTCCAAGGAATTTTTATGGCTATTGTCACCTTTTCATGGCATTGACAAGATTTGGGGATCACCTGATTTGGTAGTTCCTTTGGAAACTAGGGCTACTAGAATAGGCCTAATTAGCCCTCCACCCGGATTAATAGGGACTTTTATGCCTTTTGCTCAAGGATTCAACACCTCTAGTTTGAAGAACATATACTAGGATTGATCCCCTCTAAGTGATTTTTGGGGTCTCAAATACCCAAAAGACTGTACAATAATGACTCTAACCTCTAAATTAGGGTTAGACAAGTCTTAAATAACCTTTCCTCAGAGTGAGTGTCTTGTTTTAGGGCTTTTAGCCTCTTAGCATATTTAGACAATACAAAGGAAGAAATTGCTTAGCAACTTTTAAAAGTTGCTAGCAACTTTTGCGCAACTTGTAGTTGCTTGAGCAACCTTTTCTCTCTCATGTCAAAAGACCATTGCTAGGCCACCTAGAGCACTCATGTACTCAAATCATAACTATACACTAATTCCTAGACTCTAACTCAAAGTAAACAAAGATCTCAAGATGACAACCTTCATTGAGTCTATGTTCCATTCCCAAAAGGAAGACCACCTACACTTCTAGGACTTAGACAATGCCTAGACACAACAAAAATGAGTCAAACTCCTTAGTGACTCTTATTGTAATTACATGATTCAAACCAAGATAAGACACACCAAAAATATGAAGGTGAGGGACCTCATAGAGGTGCTCCTGCACATTACTCCCCCTCAGCACAAACTAAGGCACCTTGGGGTCTAGGAGAGCTGGATCAACACCAAACCTTTTGAACTATCCTTCCTCTATCCAGGTGGCTTCAGATTCAGGCTGACCCTTCCACTTGATCAGATGCTCCATGTAGACTTGATGTCAGGTGGTCTTCTTCACCCTGGATTCTAGAATTTGCTATGCTTGGGCTAGTTCCTTCTTAGGCATGGCATTGGTATCCACATCTTGTAGTACCTTTGGTGGAGCTGTACCTTGCTAACTGAGATCACCCTTAAATCTGACCAAGTTTGCAACATTGAACACCGATGAGATGGCTAACTCTTAAGGTAAGTCCACCTTGTAGGAATTCTCTCCATACTTGGCTAAAATCTTGCATGGACCTACTCTCCTCATCTGTAGCTTAGTAGGCATGCCCTTTTGCATTCTTGCTTTGCTAAGATGGACCATAACATAGTCCCCAATCTGAAACTGTACATCTTTCCTCTTTTCATCCACTTTAGCCTTGAGTCTTTGAGTAGACTCCAAAATGGTTTTCTTCACTTGCTCTTGAACCTCCTTGATGGTTTGAGTAAAATATTTAGCTTGTCCACTCTTCAACTCCATAGAACCTAAGTCTCCCAACTCACACACTTCTCTGGGGTGTCTTCCATAGACTATCTCAAAAGGACTTCTTCTTGTGGTCCTAGTTACACTATCATTATATGCATATTCAGCCTGAGATATAACAAGATCCCAAGTCTGCCGATACTCCTATGTCAAACACCTTAGCAAGTTGCCAAGCACCCTGTTGATGACCTCAGTTTGACCATCAGTTTGAGGATGGTATGCTGAACTGAAAGAAAGATTAGTTCCCAGCCATTTCCATAAGGTTTGCCAAAAATGGCCCATGAACTTGCTATCCCTGTCTGACACAATGCTCAAAGGAAGTCCATGGATTCTAACTATCTCTTTAAAGAAGAAATGTGCTACATAACTTGCATCATGAGTAGTTCTACATGGAATGAAATGACTCATCTTAGAGAACCTATCAACAACAACATATATGTTGTCCATACCTGATTTGGATTTAGGGAGTCCAACCACAAAGTCCATACTTACACACTCCCAAGGCCTATTTGGAACTGGTAGAGGTTGATAGCGTTCTGCATTGCTTGAGCCTCTTTTAGCTCTCTGACATACTCCACATTGCTCAACATACCTTCTAACATCCCTTGCTAGCTTAGGCCAAAAGTAGTATCTCTGTACTAACTCCAAAGTCTTGTTTATGCCAAAATGACCACTTAGGCTGCCATTATGCTTCTCTTGGATCAGATTTTCCCTCATGGATCCTCAAGGTACACAAAGCTGATTACCTTTAAACAAGAGTCCATTCTGAAGGGTGTAATCTACAAACTCACCATGAAAATGGTTCTCAAACTCCAGGCATACCTTGTAGGCTTGTGAGAAATCTTTATCCTCCTCATATAAGTCTTTAAAACCTACTATTCCAATGCTTTGCAATTGTACCTCTTGGACAGTCAATAAATTCCTACTCAAGGCATTTGCTACCTTGTTGAGCTGCCCTTTCTTATGCTTTATTGTGAAGGTAAAGGACTGGAGATATTCCATCCACTTCAAGTGCCTATTACTAAGCTTCTCTTGAGTGTTTATATAGCTTAAAGCCTGGTTATTAGTAAAGACAACAAATTCTTTTGGCAAAAGATAATGCCTCCACTTCTTGAGAGATTGTACTAATGCATACAATTCCAAGTCATAAGATGAATACTTCTTCTTTGCCTCATTGAGTTTCTCACTGAAGAATGCCACAGGCCTTCCTTCCTGACTCAAGACACCTCCTACTACTATACCACTTGCATCACATTCAATGGTGAACAACTTATCAAAAGTTGGCAAGAGTAAGATAGGTTTTGTGGCTACCTCTTGTTTCAAGGTTTGAAATTCTTTCTCAGCTACCTCAATCCATTTTAATTTAGTTTTCAGTCCCCCTTTGATGGTATCCAACACTAGTGCACATATCCCACTGAAGTTCCTCACAAACTTCCTATAAAATTGTGCCAAACCATGAAAACTTCTCAATTATGTCCCTATTTTAGGAGCAGGCCAATTCAAGATTGCCTCTACCTTGCTTGGGTCCATTTTTAGAGTACCCTTGGACACTAAAAAGCCCAAATAAATCAGCTCTTTCTACATGAACTCACACTTTTCCAGATTGATGGCTAGTTGCTCTTCATGTAGCTTCTTCATAACCAACCTTAAGTGTTCCAGGTGTTCTGCTTTTGTCTTGTTGTAGATGAGTATATCATCAAGATATACCACCACAAATCTGCATGTGAAGTCCTTCAAGACCTCATTCATCAATCTCATGAAGGTGCTAGGGGCATTGGTAAGCCCAAATGGCATCACAAGCCACTCATATAAACCATCAATAGTTTTGAAAGCGGTCTTCCACTCATCACCCTCCTTAATTCTGATTTGGTGATAACCACTATTCAAATCCAACTTTGTAAAATACATAGCACCTCCCAAGCAATCCATCAGATCTTCAATCCTTGGAATTGGGAACCTGTACCAGATAGTCATCCTATTAATAGCCCTTGAATGTGTGCAAAGTCTCCATTTTCCACCTTTCTTAGATGCTAAGACAACTGGTACCGCACATGGACTAATGCTCTTCTTGATCAGCCCTTGATCCAATAATTCTTGCACTTGCCTTGCCACTTCCTTGTTCTGATTTGGGGTAATCTTATATGCTACTTTATTAGGCAAGGATGCACCAAGTACAAAGTCAATTTGATGACTTATAGCTCTTCTTGGAGGTAAAGTGGTAGGGGTTCCATCACTCACTATGGCTTTGTATTCCTTCAGCATTTGCTGCACTTCCAATGGTAAATTTTCCTTCAACTGCTTGTCTTCCTCCTTTGGTTTCACCATGATAGCACATCCTATGGTCTCCTCATCCTAAAGTGCATGTAGAAACTTCTTACCACTACTTAGCAACACACTAGGTGTTCTAGAAGTACCCTCTTCATTCTCAGTTATGGACTGAATTTTGAATGTTCTTCCATCTTTCTTGAAAGAAATGGAGTTCTCTTCTCCACCTTAAATCACTTTCCTATCAAATTTCTAGGGTCTTCCCAATAGAAGATGACATGCATCCATGGGCAAGACATCACAAAGCACTCTGTCTTTATAGCCTCCAATTGAAATCTCTACCCATGTTTGCTCATTAACTAGCACACTTTGTTCCTAGTTCAACCAAGTTACCTTGTAGGGGTTTGCATGTGGAATCTTTGTAAGTTTCAGCTTCTTTGCTACTTCCTCTACTATAATGTTATCAGTAGACCCTGAATCTACTATAACCTTGCATACTTTGCCTTGTATCTTGCACTTGACTCTAAAAAGAGCCCTTCTTTGCTTGGGTTCACCTTGATTAGGCTGCCTGATAAGTACCCTTCTGAACATAAGATTCTCCCCCATTTCTGACTCCAATTTGCTGACCTCATTAGTGCATGAGCTGATTTTGTCCTCTTGGGTATAGGCTACCCTTTTCTCATTCTATGAGGTTGATTATTTCTTAGGACACCTATAGGCAGGGTGTCCAAGTTGTCCACACTGATAGCACTTCATAGTGGAAAAGTAGGAGTTGCTCCTTCCTGTTCCTCTTCCTCTGCTTCCTTGAGAACCTCTTCCTCTACCATAAGATCCTCTTGTACTAATTTCTAAACTTTATTCCAAGAGTCTTCTCTCACCTTGGTTTCTTGATTCACCACCTCTACTAGAACCTCCTCTTTAACCCCCTCTAGAGTCTCTACCTCTTCCTCTATTCTTGGAATTAGGTTCTTGCTTTCTCCTTTGTTTGTCTTCAAGATTTTATGCCATATGCTGACAACCAAGTAAGGTGGTAGGAGTGAACAAACTCATCTCATTTTCTATGCTCCATTTCAAGCCATTGAGGTACCTTGCTACTTTAATGCTCTCATCTTCTTGGATCTTGGATCTCAAACTCAACTTGTGGAACTCTTCAGTATAAGTAGCTACATCCATCTCCTTCTGTCTAAGTGTCAACCTTTTCTTATGATGTTGTATTTCATAATCAGCTGGTAGGTATGCTTCCCTAACTTTGTTGACCATAGCTTTCCAATTAGAGATTGGATTCTTTCCCTCTTTCTCTCTTTCACCTTGCAGGTAGTTCCACCAGGTTAAAGCTTGTCCTCTCAACCTAGATTTGGCCACTTTGACCTTTTATGCCTCTGAGATCTCTTCACATTCAAATTGATTCTCCATGCCTTCAATCCACTACATCACAAGCTCAGTATCCATTCTGCCAGTCAGTAATGGGACATCTTCAAGTGCCTTGCCCATGATAGCCTTTAGAGCTTTGAGAAACTTCTCATCTTGTGTTGGAGGATCAGGTGTAGGTACATCATCATCAAGAGTCTTCTCTTTTCCCTTAGGATCCTGCTCCTCCATCTTCACATTCACCTTATCTACTTTTTCTTGGAAATCATCCAAGAGTTGCTCCATCTGTAACAATCTTTCCTGCAGGAGTCTGTTAGCTTCCTCCTGATCTTCCACTTTCTTGGCTAGCTCTGCATTGGTCACCATCTTCTATTTTTGAGATGATCCACTTGACTCTTTTGGTGGTTGAAACATCCACCTTCACTTCCAAGCCTTAAGATGCTCTAATACCAATCTGGTGGGATTAGCTAGGATAGACTAGCTAGTCTATGCTCTGAACCTTGTCTAAGGACTCCAGTGTGCTCTAACACCTATGGATGATCTATAGGATACTTATTACATTCAAGTACCCCCTGATCTACCTAACTATCCCACCAAGTTACACAAATTCAACTATCACCAAGACACACCTTGCTTGCAGGCACTAACCTTTACATTGGCTCAAAAAGGGTCTTTTTGCTTCCAGACCTACTCCACATTTTAACAGTGAGTTCTAATGAGTTCCAAGGAATTTTTATGGCTATTGTCACCTTTTCATGGCATTGACAAGATTTGGGGATCACCCGATTTGGTAGTTCCTTTGGAAACTAGGGCTACTAGAATAGGCCTAATTAGCCCTCCACCCAGATTAATAGGGACTTTTATGCCTTTTGCTCAAGGATTCAGCACCTCTAGTCTGAAGAACATATACTAGGATTGATCCCCTCTAAGTGATTTTTGGGGTCTCATATACCCAAAAGACCGTACAATAATGACTCTAACCTCGAAATTAGGGTTAGATAGGTCTTAAATAACCTTTCCTCAGAGTGAGTGTCTTGTTTTAGTTCTTTTAGCCTCTTAGCATATTTAGATAATACAAAGGAAGAAATTTCTTAGCAACTTTTAAAATTTGCTAGCAACTTTTGAGAAACTTGTTGTTTGAGCAACCTTTGCTCTCTCATGTCAAAAGACCATTGCTAGGCCACCTAGAGCACTCATGTGCTCAAATCATAACTATACACTAGCTCCTAGACTCTAACTCAAAGTAAAAAAAGATCTCAAGATGACAACCTTCATTGAGTCTATGTTCCATTCCCAAAAGGAAGACCACTTGCACTTCTAGGACTTAGACAATGCCTAGACACAACAAAAATGAGTCAAACTCCTTAGTGACTCTTATTGCAATTACATGCTTCAAACCAAGATAAGACACACCAAAAATATGAAGGTGAGCACCCTCATAGAGGTGCTCCTACACCAGTGTTGTATCTAGAAAAGGCATCAAGGAAAACTTCATGTCATCCTTCTCGATAGTAAACACATTCTTGATACAATCATACATAGCTCTACAATCATATTGCCAAGGTCTACCAAGCAATATCTGACAACTATTCATCTCCACAATATCACATAACACAAGATCCTTATACTGGCCAATCTGAACATCAACAAATCATTGCTCTCTCACTTCCAGGGCATGATCATCTTGCAACCAACCAATCCTATAAGGATAAGGATGCTTCATTCTCTTCAAACCAAGTTTCTGAACGATGTCCTCAGCAACAAATTTATCAGTACTACCACTATTGACAATAACATCACAAAGTTTACCTCCAGACTTGCACCAAGTTCTGAACAAGTTACTCCTCTGACAAGGTTCCACCTTTGTACCGAGCAATGTTCTTCGAACCAGCAAGTTCTCAGATTTGGGTTCACTCTCAACATTCTCATTTACCATAACATTTTGTTGGTCACCAAAATTTTTATGTGTACACTCAAAAGAACGATGTCCTTCTTCACCACAGTTATAACAAGTACCCTTAAAGATAACTCTACCTATCTTCTTCTTCGATTCCACAAGTTTCTATTCATCTTCTGTAGTCGGTTATCCTTCACCGAGTGATCAATATTTTCCTTCCCTTGGGGATTACTATGTGGTCTCCTTTTCAACTTATCTTCTACCTTCAGAGCATATTGATAAGCATCTTCAACAGAATCAATCTTCAGCATACCAAGCTCATCCTAGATATTGAATCTCAAACCATTCACATACCAAGCTACCTTTTCCTTACCAAGTTCTCTGTGTCCAAACTGAATAGTAAGTTTATAGAACTCCTTGGTATAGTCTTCAACAGTAAAATCTTTTTGCTTCAGATTCTGCAACTTCTTAAACAAGTCAAGCTCATAGTCGACGGGTATGAACTTAGCTTTTAATTTAGTCACCATCAATCTCCACCAATTTATCTTCATTTCACCTTCATCCTCTCTATCTCTTTGTAATTCCTTCCACCAAAGATCAACATGTCCTTTTCAACTTAGTCTGTACCAATCTCACTCGAAGAGGATCTTCAATTTTTTCAAGCTCAAAAAAGTCTTCTAATTCACCAATCCAATCAATTAGATTCTCAATTTTCAAAGTACCATAGAAAGTAGAAACTTCCATTCAATAACTAGTACTTAACTGAGCTCTAGATCTATGTAATCGACCAGTTCTGTCTTCACCAGATCTATCCCTCTGGTCATCACCACTAGATCTAGTAGCTTCAAAGTCTTCAACAGCCTCATAACCATCATCAATACCAACATTCTGAGGTACACCAGTCATATCTCTCATGATCTCAATGATCATGTCATTCTTCATCAATTCCATCTTCGATCTAAAATTAGATTTAACCTTATCTGTAATCTTTGATTCCATAGCATCACAGAGATCTGCAATCGCTCTAGGGTCCAATATTCTTGGAGGCATCCTTCAAGATTTTTGAAAACCCAAAGCAATAAATGACCAACAAGGTCCTGGTGCAAACAGCCTCAACCAGAGATCGGTTTACACACTCAAGATCTTCTCGCTCTGATACCACCTAACGTAGGGCACATAAGGAGGATCCAATTAAGGATAGTCCAAACAAGATGCAATAACAACCACATTGGAATTACACAAATCAGATTTTCATTAACATGCCCAACTGTAAGGCCTTCCTCGGTTATGGCCAATTACAATCAAGAAGCAATTCTGCAAGATCAATAAAGATCCAATTCCCAGCCCCAGCTAGTCCAGTTCTGGTAACAATCAGCAATTGATCGAAACTCTAAGGAAGATCTAAACATGAGCTCACAACCCTCCAAGCAATATTCTTGTCTCCAAGTAAACAACCACTAACTCTGCTATTACAAACTATCAGATAACAATTCGATCTTCAAGATCTCGTAGGATCCAAGTCTATCAGATCTATCCTTTTTCTTATCTCCTCATCTTCATCATGTCCTTTAACAACTACCCAAACACTCCTTAAATACTAATCTTCAGCCACAAGTCGGCTAGAAGAAATAATTAACTCCTAAGCCAAGTCAGCTTCTACTTCAAACAAATATTAAATGCAACAACAGTTGGCCCTCAAATAGTCTTACAGTTATTTAATTCTCCATGTTGGCCTCTAGATCTACCTAGAAGAATTAAAAAATAGCTACCAATAGTAAATGCACCAAGTCGGCCAACCAAATCACTAGGAACTCCAGTCGGTAAACTGGAACTACGAAGTGCCAGAGAAATAATCGAGCATTAGTGAAATAACCGACCACACCAAGCATCACTGAACAACACAGGCATCACCGAGCAAGCACACTAATTGAGTACCAATTCCACCAAGCACAAGAGGTTTCACCGAGTCCCTTTAGTGACCGAGCTTCCTTCAACAATCGAGACCATCGGTTAAAGCTACAACTGAGTAACACAGAACCAAAATAACACACCACCATGCAAATTCATTGAGGACCCAAGAATGCCCCTGCATCAGGCACACACTTTTCCTCGAATGTACAGATGTGCAAGCTATCATCAGAGCATTACAAATTTCCACCCCATAGTTGTAAAGTCCAATTCCACCACCCACCCATGCTGAATTTTAAACTTCTCCATTATAATCTCCATTTTGAGTTTCATTTGGCATTCTAGATGGATTCAACACACTTATTCATGATCTAGACATGTTTCCTAAGCTATCTATATAAATTTCTATCTCAAGCTTGGCTCTCATCAACCATCCTTTCCATCATCTCCTGGAGCTCAACTTCGTTACATAGTGAAGTGGAGTTGTCTACACTTGCGTATTGTGCCTTTTATAGCATATTGCATCTTTTATCTACTTCTTTTTACACTATAATTTATTTTATTTTCTCCATAAAATTATCTATCACCAATATAATGTCTATTTGGCTTCTACAAAGGTAGAAACACCAAAGCAGGGATCTGATTGAGATGTCTCAAACAACCACCCCAACATTTTCTTTGTGTCCATGTGTGAAAGTTCATGAAGGAGAAAAATTTGGTTTGTCAAATTTTATCAACTCATATCCCTCATAATGTCATTCCTCTCTATTCTATTTTTTCTCATCACCACACTCTCTAGTATTTTGTCACTCTTTTACCTTATAGTGTGTTATTATAGTTATTACCTATTGGTTTTCTTGGATTCTATATTGTTCTCTTTACTCTTTTTTTATGGGATGTATGTGCATCACACTAGCATCATGTACTTGTGCTATCATTCTTGACTCACGCGGGTGTCAGGAGCAGTGAGCTCACCGAGTTTAGTATTTTGTCTTTGTAGTGTGTTGTTTTTGTTTCTATAGTTAAAATATCATATTAGATTATTAGTTATTAGTTATTCTATTTCCTTTTCATTTAGAATATTAATCAGTTTAATCATCTTAATATTTTTTACTTCATGCACATTTAATATCCTAGTACATCAATTAGTCTTTATTACACTTGTGGCTTAATCCCCTAACTCACCAGAGTGCTAGTAAAAGTGAGTTAGCACAAGGAAATGTTCATCCTTAAAGACTTTAATTGATCTTAAGGTTAGTGAAATTTTTACTTCTCCACATTTTAACAATCCCAATGTGAAGCTTATGATATTGTGAACTCCTATGAGATTCACAAGCTAAACCACTTTGGGGACTATTGTGTGAAGGTCTATGAGGCATAGCATTCCTCCTGATCAATATAGTCCCAATAGGTTGGGTCCTATGTTTGTTGGGAATATAGATCCTACTAATACAAGTGGATCTCAATTTTTCATAGGACCAATACTGGGACTTAACATCTCTCTAAAGATAGGGTCCCAACATTCTACACCAACAATTTCTCCTCTCAAATCCCCTCATGTAGTGGATGATCAATCAACTCTCATTTTTTAGTTTGACAACATTAAATCCCTTGAGGAGACTATAATGGATTTTGAAAATTTTATTAAAAAATGAGGCATTTTTACTAAAGCTATAAATATTGTTAGTAACTTGACAGAGTTCCTGATCTCAGATAAAGAAGGCCTCAAAGTTCTCTTAGCATTGGGAAGGATAATAGTAAAAAACATATCTCTTCCTCCACCTAATTCTTAGGGAAACCAGTCAAACATTACAAGAGAATATTGGTATTGCAATACCTAGGGTGTCAATGCACATGGTAGGATCCAAAACTAATATAAATCCTTTGAACAATGGTGTTATTCCCAATGTTAATGTAAATAGAAACCCTTGGGGATATAGTTTGAAAAACACTTGTGTGAACCCCAGATTTGGTCAAGGAAGTGGTGGCATGGGACAATTCAATAGTGGATCCTCCACTCCTCTTGGAGGTATTGGTAATCCACCTCCACCTCCTCTTCCCCATAACCCTATTCTCAACAACATATTACAAAATATGGGATAGTTTCTTTAATAGTTGGTTAACCTATCAACTATAACTACCTACAGTTCTCTAACTCCTTACTATCATTATAGTCCCTTGACCATGAAAGTTCTAAGAACACCATTTCCACAAGGGGGTTGAACCCCTAAATTTTGTAAGATATAGTGGTGATGGGGATCCACATCAATTCCTTCCTAGCTCAGTGAAATTATTATCAAAATCTAGATTATGTGTTTCTTAAACCATTCTCTTGGTCACTCAAGAAAACTTATATGGAATGGTATAGCTCTCTTCTAGACTATTCTATCAACACCTTCGACCAACTAATGGATGCATTCCTCACTCAGTTTCAAGCTAACATAGGCAGCAAGGTCACTATTGCAGAGCTTGTTCATTTTAAATACAAGCCAAATGAGAAGATAACTAATTTATTTTAAGATATCAATCCATCTCTATGAGAGTTCCTTATGCCTTTCCCGATGGTGACCTACAAAGGATGTTCATTGAAAACTTGTAGATGACATTAAAAGAGAAGCTTTTCTTGAATAGATATCCTAATTTCACTTGTCTTTGTACTGCACTAATAGATTATCAACATACCATGGCTCGGTTTTGGTACTCCTCAAATTATTATGGGGGGCATCTTCCTTAGTAGGATCTTAGAAGAATAAGGCTATGGCTAGGATGATGGTGCTTCAACAAGCCTCTGAGAGAAGTTATTTTTCATAAAAAATGCAAAGGATTAGGACATTTACTAGGTTTTCTAATTTCTATGCAAGCTTTCTTCATAGGTTTCTAAAAGTTAATTTGGTAACTCTTCCTAAGATCCATTCTCTTCAAG
Source organism: Chamaecyparis obtusa (assembly GCA_027943335.1). Lineage (NCBI taxonomy): Eukaryota > Viridiplantae > Streptophyta > Pinopsida > Cupressales > Cupressaceae > Chamaecyparis > Chamaecyparis obtusa. The sequence continues at coordinate 1,259,047 of BSBK01001640.1, read as the reverse complement.
ATAATTTCCCATACCCATCATGGTATAATGGGTCAAAGTTATATATGTACCATCATGCACCTGGTCATGACATTGAGAATCATGTACATCTTAGACACCTAGTCCAAGGGCACATAGATAGCGATTCTATTAAGGTAAATGAAAGAAAATAAAAGGCTAATAAGTTCATGGTTAAGGAAAATAGTGAATTGCAAATCTACACTGATCTATATTTGTTGCATTTGAAAAAACTTATCATGGCATATTCATCATCTCCTCACTCACTAAGAGATAGAACCTACGTTAATATGACAACCATCATTCCAATTTTTCCACTTGTTTAGAGGTTTCATGAGACAAGCATCATCTTAAACCCTCTCTACGAGTCATACAAAAAAGTTCCTTCTCCCCTCTATGTCCTAGCATTTATCAATGGTGTCTCAGTCAGGGGCATCTTGGTTGACCCTGAATGCTAGGTCGATGTTATCACTGTGAAGGTCCTCTTCATCAATAGTGTAAACCATGGGAAATATGATGACCATGTCATCAACATCAAAACGTGTGATGGATTTTCTATTCCCCCTTTGGGCTCCACCACCTTGATGGTCTAGGTGGGACCCAAGGTGGTCTTTTTAACATTTGTTGTGATCCCTAAGTCAGACCTCTCCTAAATCAAACAAGGTATCCCCTGGTTGACCTCTATGGGATTCATCCCCTCAAACAAGCATAAATGTTTTAATTTTCCATGTGAGGGAGTCATTCACACGATCTAGGATGTTGGTTATTTTACCTTGGTGTCCCATGGGGGATTCTCTCTTGATCATTTTTGGCCTACTTTGATAGGGCCCTTCTATCCCCAACATGATATAATGCTCCTTGTCTATAAAAAAAACAAAGTTAGGGAATTGAACTTGAAATTTGTAGCACATGTCCCTACCCCTCCTACTCATCCATCTCATGAGGCTCAATGTGCTTTGTCTTCTACCCATTCTTCATTAGGGGCTTAGGGAAAGTGTATACCCATGGGAAGCCTCCTCACCTACCCCAAGTGTCACAGCCTCCAGTGTTGTCTTCTATTCCTACATCCACACCTATTGTGGACAAAGGAAAGGAAGCCATGTTGCTAAAATGTAAGGTGTGTTCTGCCCTTCTCAATTCCCATCATTGCAAACATACCTTTCCTTGACATTTATGGAAAGGGTAAGAGTTATAAAAAGGCCACATAGTATCCCTTGGCACCTATCCCTCATCCTCCAAGGGCATCTCATATTCCTCCCACTTCCCTCAGGGAGAAGAGAGGAAGGGCACCCATGAATGAGCCACCAATGCATGTTTCAACACCACCTCCTACTCCATTGGTTGGACTATCTTCTTTGTCAAAAATGAAATCAATGCTTTTTCACATGGACCAAGATGCAATACACCCATCAACTTGCGTATGTTTCTTCTTATATTTCCATCTCTATCACCTCCTCTGTTGTAGTTGTGCCTGTCTTTTTCTTGTAATCTCCTCCATCTTGCTTCCCCCTTCTTTGGGAGTGACTATTGAGCCTCATGCCAAGTAGGTCCAAGTATTTATATCTCCATCATATGAGCTATCTATATCACCCCCTTGCCTAATGTCCCAACATTTTTTTCATTTGTGAACATGCTACACACCCAGGTGGTATCTAGTATAGTGATTTTCACCTAGCCTACACTAGCCCATCTCAAGATCACCAAGCCAACTTTCTTTTTATCTTTAAGGATTATATAGTGGACTAGAAGGCTTCACATATCTCTTTCAAGAGGAATTTTGAGTAGGGCCCTATCCCATAGTTTTGGTGTCACACTTCTGCTCCAGTGGATTTGCTTTCTATTTTGTTCCTCGGGATGGAGAAAGCTCCAACTTCTCCCAAGTTTGTTTTCATACCCTCTATAAAGATCAATGAGACATCATATTCATTTCCACCTCAGCATTGGTTCCCAACAAGATATGAATCTTTCCTTTTCAAATCATTAGAAGAAATTTCAACATTAACAATGATCTTTATATGATCCCTCTCACTTGTCTCAGTGGAGTTGTTGGATAAAAATGTTGAGGTCTCTTCATCCTTGGCTATAGTTGTTGGTGGGGTTCTTGGGGATGCCATTGTATCCATTATGTTGCAATCTTAGCCTCCCTCCCCACAAGATCAAGATTTGGAGGAAAATGATTTGTTGGTAGATTATTTGTGAAGGTAACACTTGGTTCTACATCTATAGATTAGAGTGTGTTTGTTTGTGTTCCCCATTGCTTGTTTTTCAATGGTGTTCCCTCTTAGAGGACCCTTGTACTCCCTAGGTGATTGGAAATAGGGGGTTTTTTTTTAACCTTCTTCAAACTATTATCTTCTTCTATTTGTTGTCTTGATTTTCATTATTGAAGGACAATGTAAAGTGTTGCGGGAATTTAGGATAACCTTCCATATTGAACCAAATTTTTGTTTTCCTTTTTCAAGTTTTATTCTTCATATTGGAGCCATGGTTGGAAATGATGAAATATCCCTTGAGAGCATATTTTACACCAACCCATTGGACCCCATATCTCTCTATGCAGATGTTATCAAGATCATGTGTCACCCATTAGGAAGTGACATTCCATTAAACATCTCATATGTTGGCATACCATAATGTCTTTTCTCTCTTTAGAATGTCTCATGCTCCCCTTTGAGAAAATGGTCCAATATAAGGTTGGGATGTTATATCTATGTATTTGATTTTCTTTTTATCCAACCATTAAACTATCTCTACATCACATGTTTTTCTCATAAAATTTACAATTTTTTATCTTAATAATATCAAATTTCCATAATCCATTTCAAATGTGTGTCTGTTTCTAGATTTGATTGTGTGTGTTTTTAGCATCAACGTTTTAGATCACACTCCGTGATCCATCATTAGGAAGAGAGAGTGCACGAATAATAAAAATAAAGGTGTGATCCAAAACGTTGATGCTAAAAACACACACAATCAAATCTAGAAATGCACACACATTTTTTTATCTTGATTTCTGCCTTTGTAGGGGCCAATCCACTATCCCATCTACCTATTGTAAGCGCCAATCCATTATCTCATCAAATTATTCTCTATTGTATGCCTATCTAGCTTATGCTACGAATACCGACATGATCTGAGATGCCTTATCACATACCTATCTAGCTTCACTACGCATGTCGGTGCACCATAGATAAATATACCATATTACATACCTATTTAGCTTTCACTACACATGTCGGCGCACTATCAAAATCATCCCACCATATAGATATCTAGCATAACATAACTTGCCACCCATATTGGTGTACCATCTATATATTGTCTTAATCATCCAACACACTTGTCTACAACTTGTGTGTTAGATGTAGCTCAACAAAAATTCAAGGCTTCCCAATTAGGTATGACCCTAAGTAATGGAATCCCTATAGATAAGTTAGGTAAGTCTTCTTACTTTAGCTTGCATCTCTCTGAATATGACACACTCGCTAAAGTGGGGACAAAACATAAAACCACAAATTTTCACCTTGGTGTAAGTTTCCATTTTATAATGTTCCTACCTTAGTCTAAGACACAAATTTCACATCACTTGTCCATGCCTATTTATTTATTTTTTCTATTTCCCATTTGAAATCCCAACCACACAACTTAGATGACACAAGATGTGTACATGTTGTGAAGGTATCTACATGATTCTCCCTTGTCCATGAATCTACAAACACATAGACTGTCTTTGGAACATTACAAATTTCCATCTTGTAGTTATAAAGCTCAAATCCATAACCCACCGACGCTGAACTTAAAATTCCTCCATTATAATCTCCATTTTGAGTTTCATTGGGCCATCTAGATGCATTCAACATGATTCTTCATGATCTAGACACTTTTATTGAGCTCTTTATACATATTTATCATCACAATCTTGGATCTCATCAACCATCCTTGCCTTCAACTTGTAGAGGTCAGCTTCGTTGTGTTGAAGGGGATTTTTCTACACTACTCTATTGTGTCTTTGATAATTTATTGCATCTTTTATCTAATTCTCTCTACATTATCATTTATTTTATTTTCTCCATATAGTTATCTATCATTGTTATCATGTCTATTCGACTATTGTGGAGGTAGAAACACCAACACATGGATCTAATTGAGGCAACTCTCAAAACAACCATCCCAACATTATTTTATTTCCATGAGTGCAAGTTTGTGAAGAAGAACAAGAAGATTTGGAAAACTTCATCAACTCATATCCCATAAGGTCATTCCTCTTGATTCTCTTTTTTACTTGTCACATTTTTAGTATAATCACACTCTTTAGTATTTTGTTAGTCTTTTACCTTCTATTTTGTTATTCTAGTTATTACCTGTCAGTTTTTTTGGATTCTTTGTCATTCTCCATAGTCTATTTGTATGGGACATATGCATGTCGCATTGGTTTCCCATACTTGCATTGTCATCCTCGACTCGTGCATGTGTCCTAGGCAGTGAGATCACAAAGTTCATCAATTTTTCTTTGTAGTGCACTCTTTCAGTTTCTATAGTTAACATATCATTTCATATTGGTAGTTAATAGTTTTTCCATTTCCTTTGCATTTAACATCTTAATCAATTTAATCATCTTAATATCTTTTACTTCATTCACATTTAATATCCAATTATTCTTTATTTCACTTAGTGTCTTGATCCCCTAGCTCACTAGAGCGCTAATAAAAGTGAGGTGGGGTAAGGAAAGGTCCATCCTTCGAGACTTTAATCAGACTTGAGGTCAGTGAACTTTTTCTCTCTCTCCAAAATATACATATACAAACATACATACATATAGACATACACATGCACATACATACATATGAATAGTCAAACCATGGACATAACAAACTACAAGTAGGAACGAGCAAAAGCAAAGTTTATAGAAAAGTGGACATCTAAATATATAAGAATATGTAGTTGTATATGAAAATATGTATTGCATGATATTAAGATGTAATTTTTATATGAATCAAGAAATTATAATGATGTTTATAAATTTGGTCTACTATGATGATGAAAAACACAAATCCCCCAATTACGAAACATAAAAACATTTAATTATAAAATGAATCATTTGTTGGCCCTCTATCATTGACCACTTTAGCATTAGGATGGGGCTTTCATAAAATCATTCAACCCTTCCAAAAAAAAAATCAACATCCCACTAAAATATTCTACACCCCATTCATAAATACCTTAGCACTTGTCTCCATGTGGGGAATGACACATTGCCAATGTTTTTAGGGCTAGCACCAGCACACAAAAGATCCCTAAAATGTTCAAAAGTAAGAGGGAACTATGGCACACAAGGTTATTTTTGTTAAGTTTCTAATTGTTCATTTCAAATTAAACATATGCTTGATGAATACAATCTTTCATGCCATAGTTCCTTGTTATGATGATACAAATATGTAAATGTTAATTGCATAATATCATTAAAAATGATTCATAATATCTATAATTATTCAATAAATTATTGTTCATAATAATCTAACAAATTTCCCATCATGAACTGATGCAATCACAATTTGTGAAGGTCAAATGCCACATGGTAGGCCACGAGGAATGCACAATTAGGGTAGCATTAAGCATTTTATATTTATAGCAACAAGATAGAATGGGGAATCATATCCTATGAATTTTCCAAAGTTTAGAATAGTACCAATGATGGACACACATGTGCTACTAGAGTGCACCAAGCAAAAAATGGCCTTTTTAGGGTCATAAGTGATAAAATATTGCAGGTTGTGTTAAAAGTGAGGCACCCCTTGATCTTGCATGCAACAAAGGTTGTATTGGGAATATTTATAATGGAATATTATTGTTATAGGATTAAATCTGATATCAGATCAATATTCTTAGTGTTGGCACTATATTTGGGGGTTTCAAAGGAGAAATTTAAGAAACTTTTCCAAATCCTATTCAAACATGCATTCTTGGGAGAGATTGATGTGGTTCTCGATAATGTCAAGGACAATCTATTGGTGCCTCTTTCATAGAACTATTACTTGATCAATTACCATGGTGGGGTGGTAAAGAACCATCCAATAGTGAGTATATTGAAGTTAGATTTGTTGCAATCTATGTGAGGGGACATGCATCAAAGCCTCATATTTATACAATGTTTTTCTCATACAATGGATTGCTTGGATGAGGTGACAACTAGATTACATGAGAGGGAGTCATGCTAAAAAAATGATGAGAATAATAGAATTGTAGGTGTGGTAGAGCTCTCAAATGATGGCAAGGAAAGGATGGAAAATGAAAAAAGAGATGTAGAAGAGATTGCAAGGGGCATGGTACATCATGCATGTCATGGAGATTTCCTAGTGGTTGTAAGGGAAATGGAAGCTACAAAATCTAGGAGGCAAGAAGCCATCCAGTAAAGGATATCTATAGGTATAACCCTGATATCAACCCAATGTTCTTGGCATTGGCATTATATTTGCGAGTTTCAAAGGATAAGGTTAAGAAAATTTTCCAAATCCTATTCAAACATGAATTCTTGGGAGAGGTTAACGTGGTTCTCAACAATGTCAAGGACAATCTATTGGTTCCTCTGTCGTAGAACTATTACTTGACTGATTACTGTGGTGGGGTGGTAAAGAAGCATTCAACAATGAGTACTTTAGACGTGGATTTTTTGTGAACTAGGTGGGGGGGCATGCATCGAATCCTCCTATTTCTATAGAGTTTTTCCCATACAGTGGAGTGCTTGGATGATGGATGGCAGATGGATTACATAAGGGCAGTGTAAAAATTCTATTGCAGTCACTGATTATTTATCTTCTATCTTATACAAATTATTTGACTGGAAAATATTAAAAAATAACACACAAAGAAATATGCAACACTATGAACATAATATTTTTGGACAATTATCCCTGGAAAAAATCTGGAGGGAAAACCAGTACTATAGATGAGGAACTTATATTAAACTTCATAAAATTAAGAGATTAAAAAACTGCTTGCCTCTTTCTGGTAGAGCTCTGACAATCTCCCAATTGATCCTACTAAGATCCCACAACTGCTAATCCCAACACTATCAGTGCACCCTTGCTAACATTGCAAGACTTATTTTCTAACACTACAAATGCTTCTACAACTTGTGTTCTCCAAATTCCCCTTGACCCCCTTTTATACTACTCTCCTTGGAAAACCAATGGCTGAGATTGATTCTCAATCAATGACTAAGATTAAAAAAAACCCAACAAACCCTAACCAATTTGTTTCTAGGTGCTTCCAAAAGAGGTTAATTAATTAAAACATAATTTTCCCTACTCTAAAAAATTTGTTTAGAAAACAATTATTTACTAATTATTATCATGTGGACAAACAACTGCGAAGCTACCAAAACTAACACCCCCTTTTAGTGAGGAAGTTGTTATATATGACACCCAACTTATCTCTAAATAAGATGAATTTTGCCTTCCCCAATGCCTTTGTCATAATGACTACTACCTTATCCTCTATAGGTATATACTATAGCTAAACAATCCCCTATTGCACACAATCCCTGATGAAGTGATACATGATGTCTATATGCTTAGACCTATCATGAAACACTGGATTCCCAGATAATTTTATACAACTCTGATTGTCACAGTGTATCATTGTAGTCTCAACCCTCTGACCAAATAAGGCTACTAGCAACTTATGAATCCATATAGATTCACATGTCACCATGCTAGTTGCTATGTATTCCACTTCTGCAGAACTCAGAGCTATGGACTTATGCTTCATATTGAACCAAGAGACAACCTCTGATCCCAAACTGAAATAACACCCTGAAGTGATTCTCTTGTCTGTTGTACTTCTTGCCCAATCTACGCCATTATATCCTATCAACTTGATACCTTCACCTTGAGAATATCTAATTCCATACTCAATTGTACCATGCAAATACCGCAACACATGCTTTGCCGTAGTCCAATGTACTCTCTTTAGCTCAACCATGAACTGACTAAGAGAGTTTACTGCAAATGCTATATATGGCCTAGTGTTGACCAGATACATGAGAGAACCAATCAACTACTTTTATAAGGTGGGATCTACATCCTTCTCCCTAGATGTGTCTACCTTCCTCCAATTTTTGATCATAGGTGTAGACATGGCTTTGCAATCTTCCATCTTAAACCTCTTCAAGATTTCAATGCAATATTTCTCTTGCCCAAGGAAAATCTCTCCATCTATCTGTCACACCTCCATGCATAGAAAGTAGTGCATAAGTCCCAAACCCTTCATCTCAAACTCTGTTGCAAGGTCCCTCTTGCACTCTTCTATGAGCCCTAGTGAACATGTTAGAAACAAGTCATCCACGTAAAGAAAAAGAATGATAATGTCACCCCCAACTACCAAGTAGTAGAGGTTAGCATCTACCTCACTCTTTAGGAAGCCCATTCCTTGTAAGTATGAATCAATCCGATCATACCATGTCCTGGGATACTTCTTGAGCCTGTACAAACCTCTCTTCAATCTACACACATGAGTCTCTTTACCATGTGCTACAAATCCTTATGGTTTCTTTATGTATACCTCCTCTTTTAACTCGCCATTAAGGAATGTTGTCTTGGCATCCATTTGATGGATCTTCCATCTCATCTGTGTTGCAAATGAGATCACATCTCATATAGGAGTATGCTTGGCCACAAGAGAAAATGTCTCCTCATATTTTATTCCCTCCTTCTGAGAGAACCCCTTTTCTACAAACCTTGCCTTGTATTTCTTGTTGCTACCATCTGCAACATGCTTTATCTTGTATATCCAATGTGATCCAACTATTTCCCTATTTGTTGGTCTAGGCACAACCTCCCACACATCATTTTTTATTATTGAGGTATATTCCTCAACCATTTCATCTCACCATGCTTGATGTTGTGCAACCTCCTAATAGTTAGAAGGCTCACTATCTACCAACTGACTGACTAATGCCACATTGTCATTGAACTTGACTGGTTATCTTCATTGTCTAGTAATCCTCCTAGGAGTTCTCACAAAATCCTAAGTATCCCTTTGTTAAACCTCATGGTTCCTGCTACCAACTATAGAGGATGAAATATCAACATTCATATCTTCTAGATGCATTTCTTTCTGCACCTGTTTCTCCATACTCTACAAACTCTCACCACTTGAGCCTATGCTTGTACTAGTAACTGTACTCAAGCTTTTTTTCCCTTGACTTAGTTGAGCTACCCTTGGAGATTTTGTCGGCTGCTCACTCTGATCTTTTGGTGGTAAATCTCTAAACATCCTAAATGCCTTGTCCTCGATGAATTTGACATCATGTCTAACTATAATCCTTGTTAGAGTTTTAGGTGACTCTACAACACCCTAGGATTGAATGCAATACCAAGATAAATTCCACAAGAGATTGACAAGATAATTGCATTAAGATGCAAGAATGATATTATTGATAATGGACATGATTGAAATGTACATAATAGGCCTCCTTATATAGGAAAGGCGATAAGAGATAATGATAAGAAGTTGATAAGATATCACCTATGCAAGGTGTAATCACATGTCCACCAAATGTGGATCATCCTCCATTATGCAATGAAGTATGTGCAATAAGATGAGGATGATAATTTGATATGTGCACTAAAGGTGGATCTCACACCTAAAGTGAAATTTCTCCTACACCATGTGCTTAATTGAAGTGAAAAATCCTAGGTGTCTCAATGAAAAACTACTATGCAATACATTATCCTAAGTAAGATGAAGTAAAGTGTAATTAGGAATATTTAATTACACCAAAACCACTGTTAAGTGCAACTTAGGGGAAGACAATTAAACTCATAATGAAAGATGGGTCCCAAGTACTAGGCCATGTTAGGTACCCATGTACAATATGCAATGCAACAAATGAAATGCAATCTCTCATAAAGTGGAGAAAGAGGGAAAATCTCATGGGAAAAACCCTCCCCCAAAAAGAGAGAAGAAAACACAAGATGCATGGATGGATGGAGTACTCAAGAGCCCCCAAGAACTACATACATCATGTATATACAAAGAATTATGCTCTCATAAGAAGGATAGTAGGAGACATGATATCCCCCCCATAATGAAGAATCTCCTACAAAAATGGTGAGTGCTTGAAGACAAAGTATAGTCCAATAACTACAAACAACATTTCTCCCCTTGGGAAGAAGATATACAAAGTACAAATGTAGGAATGCTTCCCATTCTAGATAGGGACTAGGAAGTGGAATTTTAATGAAGTATGATGATGATGCCAAGAACCAATCCATATCCAAATGAAAGGAGGAAGGTCTCCAAATATGCATCTCTGAAGACTAAATAGGAATCTCCAAGCTCATGGAATCTATCACATCAACAAATTGAACCATGAAATGTGACAAACCAAGTGAAGGAGAAGAATCAATAATGTCAATCTACAAAGAAGGTGAAGAAGTATCTCTAACTATGATGAAATTGTCATCAAAGAGAAGAGAAACCCCCTCAATTATGTCTCCCAAATATGCAATATGAGACTCCACAAACAATGAACCAATGTTTGATAAATAAGAATCCCAATCAGGAAGACAAATAGATATCTCTTGCAATGACTCACTGAAACCACCAACAAGAGATGATTGTGTGATCTCAATTGGAGAAGTAGGAGATGTAGTAGGAGTCACTAGATCATCCTTGCTCTCAATTTTTGCAAATTCTTCAATCTCCTCTAAGGTATAATCATCATAGGGAATATTATCTACATCATCAAGATGAATGAGGCAATCTGAAGTAGGATCAACTAGGAATGGAGGAACATGTGGATCACCAAAAGTCTCCCAAATGATTGTCCAAATTATTTGTGGACACTGAACACCTCTAAATTTGTGGTAGATGTCATGGAAGAGACACAAACTGATGCTAATAATAATCAAATTTATAATATTAGTATTCTTTTCTCCCCAAACATATTGCTTCCCCTATGACTTTGGCTCAAGAATAAGTTCATAAAGATGAGGCAAGATATTAAGCCATCTACAATGTGTGATGATTCCTTTTTCCCATAACTCATAATTATCCTTAGTCAAAAATATTACCACATGGTGTGTTTCATAACCCATGATTACATCAATGATACACTTCTCACATTACAAATTGAGATCAACAAATTATTACACTCCACAATTAGGCTATAATAGACTTAGATCACTATGCAAAAGACCAAGCTAAGACTTATGCATTATAATTGCAAAACTAAGCCAAATTATGAAATTACAATTTTTGATCATAGTCACTAAAATCTGATTCCAAATCTAGAAAATATAGAAAAAATTATGCACTTTCAAAAAAATTCCACCTAAAAAGGAGTTCATATAAGCTCAAACGAGGCTTTAGAAGAAACATTCAGGAATAGAGATCAGAAACCACCTATACCATTGTGTAGATCATGAAAGTATACCCCCAAAAAAAAAATTGCTCAAAAAAAGGAGTCCAGATGACTGAGATATCGATGTTTGAAAATCACCTCACATTATTTTTTCTAAATTGTCGCCACACTTCCAAAATTCAAATGGCTCTAGATTTGGCCTCGGGTGTCTGATTTGGATGAAATAAAATTTGATTTAGGGGTTTTTGGACCTTCTTAATATTATGCCAACCTCTAATTTGCACCGGCAAGCTCCATATTGATCCGCAATAGAAAGCCACAAAATATAAAACCCCAAATTTTCTTCAAATAGACTATGCAATGGTAATGTCCAAATACCTTTATTCTACACCCACAATTGAATCAAGACAAGATTGATATTCTTGAGAAGAGGTCTTCACACCTTGAGAGCTCTAATACCATGTTAGAGTTTTAGGTGACTCTACAACACCCCTCGAATCGAATGCAAGACCAAGATAACTTCCACAAGAGATTGACAAGATAATTGCATTAAGATGCAAGAATGATATTATTGATATGGACATGATTAAAATGTACATAATATGCCTCCTTATATAGTAAAGGCAATAAGAGACAATGATAAGAAGTTGATAAGCTATCACCTATGCAAGGTGTAATCACATGTCCACCAAATATGGATCATCCTCCATTATGCAATGAAATATATGTAATAGGATGAGGATGATAATGTGATATGTGCACTAAAGGTAGATCTCACACCTAAAGTGTAATTTCTCCTACACCATGTGCTTAATTGAGGTGCAAACTCCTAGGTGTCTCAATGAAAAACTACTATGCAATGCATTATCCTAAGTAAGATTAAGTAAAGTGTAATTAGGAATATTTAATTACACCAACAATCATCTTGGTCCCTAGAATAAATATCTGATATGCCTTCGAGGTTTCACTATACCCAACAATGTACCCCCTCTTTGCAGTCTGATCTAACTTGATACATGTATCCCTTGGAATATGACAATATGCCAAACTTCCAAATATCTTGAAGTGATTGACATCTGGCTTCTTCTTTGTGAAAGCTTCCTCTAGTGAATGCCTTATGTGGAACCCTATTCTATATATATATACTATCGTACTACATGCCTTTTCCCATAAGTAGTGGGGCATATCCTGATCATGTAACATATCCCTTGATACCTTCGATATGGAACAATTCTCCCTCTTAAAAACCCCATTTTGTTGTGGGTTGTAAGGAACAATCCATTCTATCTTGATTCCTTCCCTGGTACAAAAATCTGATAATTCATTCCCTTTGTACTCACCTCCATTGTCTTACCAAAGAACCTTTATCTTCCTTCTTGTCGACTTCTTTAGAAGATCCTTGGAAGTGACTTAAAACCTCATTCTTGGTCTTCAACAAGTATATCTTGGCCTTCCTCGAGAAATCATCAATAAAAGTAACAAAGTACTCATATCCTCTAAGAGACTTCATTAACATTGGTCCACATATATTAGAATGTACTAAATCAAGAACACCCCCAGATCTAGTGTCACTCCTTGGAAAATATTCTTTTGCTAACTTTCCCAACACACATCCCTTACATACATCATCATGTTATTTTCTCACCTTTGGAACACCTGTCACTGTCTCATGAAGCAATTTAAGTTCTCCATGATGTATATGGACCATCATCTTGTGCCATAGCTCTCCAAGATCTCTATGATTACTATTTCTCATGAGTGCCTTCGGAGTATCAAACTATAACCTATAAAGGCGACCAATCCTAACCCCAATAGATATGGGTGCTTTCCAATCCTTGTGCTTGATCAACACATGTGCCCCTCTAAAGAGTACATTATACCCTTTATCCTAAAGGACATATATAGAAATCAAGTTCATACCTAAGCTTGGCACATGCAACACATCATGAAGGGAAATCGGCTTGCCATTTTTCCTCTGAAACTGAACAATCCCTTTCCCAACTAAGTTGAGTTTGGACATGTTCCCCATAGAAATATAGATTTTTTTGTCCTCCTTGTAACTAGAGAAGTATTCTCTAACTTGTCATATGAAATGACACCCCACTATCTATGTACCAAACACTTTGTGAGGTTGAGCTAACCATACAAGCTATGCATGCAAACTCATCCTCCATTCTACTAGAGAGCTCATTTGCACTTGCTGAAGCTACTATCTGCTTCTTTATTTTCTTTTCATTCTTTGTTTGTGGGCAATCACTAACATAGTGGCCAAAATTGTGACAACCAAAGCACTTGATCTTAGATAAGTCCTTCTTCTTCTTCTCACTTTGTGGATTTGACCCTTTACTAGACCCCTTCTTCGCTTTCCCTTTTCTAGCTAGGGAAACATTTTCATGTTCCACCTCACTTTTCTGACTCTTGTTATTGGCTCCATTAACAAGACTTAGTCTAATCTCCTCTTGAGTGAAATCAATCCATAGTCGATCTTAACTCGGTAAGGTGTCTCATCCATTAATGACATGAACAAATATATCCCATTGCTTAGTAAACCCATTTAGGGCTATCCTTACTAGCTCATCATCATATGGCTTATCTCCAACAACTACTAACTCATCCTTGAAAAGTCTAAGCCTTGTGAGGTAACTTGTAATGTCTTCTGTTAGATATCTGAGAGGGGGGTGAATCAGTTAAATTGGTTATCCTATAGTTCCAAACTCTTAGATGTACTTTTTCAAACTTTTCAACAAATCAAACAACTCGGTAAGATAATATAACTATCTTTCTATTCATTTACCAAATACCAGTAATTTCCAAAACTATCTTTACCGATTAATCAAATATGCAATATGTAAAGTATGATAGAAAAAAATTCATAACAAATAACACATAACACAAAGATTTAATGTGGAAACCCTACTAAGGGAAAAACCACCTGGGATAGGTAACCCAAAATATTTCACTCTTTTGAAGTGAGCTTGATTAGGAGCCAACCCTGTTAAAGGTTACAATGCACACTGTCACGTGTGACCTAGTTAGAGGATTTATCACTAACAATTAATTCTTGACCAACATTCACTATGGGGTCAACAAGAAAACATTTAACATTCCTTGAATGTCATATGGAAATACAAAAATACTATTAAGTCCATTCGGTTAAGAGATTTTTGTTGTAACAATGGTTAAAATGATATAGTAGTGATCTGATTCAAATACAACTCAATTTGCAAGTATTCAGATCTATGCTAAGCTCAAACTCGTCTAATCAATAATCAATTTACTTCATCAAATCCTCCAACTTACTTCACTCGGTGTATATATCTCTGACACTCGGTCATGCCTACAGTTCAGTTCGGTTATGTTTGTAACCAGTTTGATCAGGTATGCATGAAAAATGTCTTCACACAAAATCTTCTGCAATCTCTATTCATCCGGCATAGTTCAACAATGAATCTCATGTCTCTTAAATAGACATGTAAACCATTTTCATATCAGCCATTAGATTTTGCCTCTTAATCTCCTTCATCCATTTTGTCACTTCAAACTTCCTCGACAGATGTGTCAATAACACATTTCATTATCTTCCCTTCGATCATCTCTGAATTTTGTCAGCCATGGATCTTATAAAAAACTTCATCTCTTACCTCAGAACCATAAGCAATTTTCAACTCATCAATTATAGTCAGTTGTTATAACATTTAATGTTTTCATCCATACTCGGTTAATACTGAATGCGTTGGTGATAACTAACTCAATTATTAATGTCACTCGGTATACACAAGACTGGCTAAGTGTATACAGAAATCTTCAATTACCAACCACATTAACTTATTCAATTCTGATCTCTTCTCCATAATAGAATAATGCAACATGCTCAAGTCAACAATATAATTCCATAGACTCATCAATAAGTTACCCAATGTATACCTTATCCTTATATGTCATATCAGTCTTGTCCTTATGTAGATATCTCATTTCTTCACCATTTCTTCCTTCTACAGATGTTCAGATGTTTGTAACTATCATGATAAGTATAGTCAAGACTAGTTGACATCAATGACAACATATTAACTAATTTAATTGTCTTACATATCACTTTAATAGCTCGATGATCTCTAATCATTGTCTCTTCAGCTCATCAAGTTCTTCAATTAGTTGTAGATCATCAATCTCTCCCTTTGGCATTGATGACAACACAAACAATATGAAATATGTCATACCATACCAAACATTTGTTCTACAACTATATAGATAAATGTTGTAGCTCGGTAAACTCTCCCTAGCTTGATATTTAATATGTTTAATCACTACAACAACATTTCATGCAAACTCTCCCTGCAGATTTGATCTTCTTCAGTTCTCTAATTCTTTCTCACCCTGTAATGGATAGATGTTTCATTGAAATCTTTCTCCCAATATTTCATAGAAATCTCTCTCCCTTTGACAACAATGCCAAAAGAAAATAAATAGCTATGTAGCAGCCAATTAGTTCTTTGTTGTTCAGTTTAGATCAAGTACCTTCATGTACTGATATACAATCCTCTTTTCCAACTTCTACAATCTTTCACAACCTTAGGAATCCTAAAGTGTGAGCTATATGCATCAACATGAATGATTTTATGATAAAGTACAAGTTGATGCAATCTCATGAGCACCTTAGTGACTAATAGATAGGGGATGGACCCCTAGTCTAGTCCTCAAGTACTCAAAAGTGTCCTTCAGTAAGGGCTTGGTAAATATATCGGCAAGTTGTTCTTTATACTTCAAAAACTCCAATTTCACTTTCTTTTCTTGTACTTGTTCCCTCAAATAGTGATACTTAATATATATGTGCTTTGTTTTTTAATGCATCACTAGATTCTTGGAAATGTTTATAGCGCTTGTGCTATCATAGTATATAATCACTGGATCAGTGATCTCCTCATTTATTCCTTGCAACAATTGTTTTATCCATGCAATATTTGAACAATTAGCAGCAACAAAAACATACTCTGCTTCAGCAGTAGACTGAGAAATACATGCTTGTTTCTTACTTATCCATGTTACAAGTCTTTCTCCCAAAAAGAATGCTCCACCGGTTGTACTCTTCCGGTCATCAATGTGTCCAGCCTAATCTACATCAGTATAAACTCATAGTTCAAAATTGCCTTCCTTTTTGTACCATAAACCATAATCTTTAGTTTTCTTCAAATATCTCAGAATCCTTTTAACAATAGTTATATGTGATTCCTTAGGATTAGTAGAAAATCTTGCTACAATCCCAACTGCATGTGCTATATCAGGCCTACTGTGTACCACATACATCAATTTTCCAATCATTGATCTCTATAGTGTCTGATTTACCTTGGTTGATTCATCATATTTTGTCAACTTACATCATGTGACCATCGATGTACCTAATGGTTTTGAATCTTCCATGCCAAAAGTCTTCAACACTTCCTTTATGTATTTTGATTGAGTTATGAAATCCCATCATTTTGTTGTATAATCTACAAACCTAGAAAGAATTTAATCTCTCCAAACATTGACATTTCAAACTCTTTTCTCATTTCACCAGCAAAAGATTTACAAACATTATCATGTCCTCCAAATATTATATCATCAACAAAAATTTCAGCAATCAAAATATTGTCATTAGATTCTCCTTTCATGTACAAATTGCTATTGTCACTTGTCCTCACAAAGCCAATACTAATAAGATAAGCATGTAATCTTTCATACCATGCTCTCGGTGCTTGTTTCATTCCATACAATGCTTTGTGCAATCTACATACCATGTTCTTCTAATTCAGATCAATAAAACCTTTAGGTTCTTCTATGTAGATCTCTTCCTCAAGAATTCCATTCAGAAATGTTGATTTCACATCCATTTGATATACTTTGAATCTTTTATGTGAAGCATATGCAAGTAATATTCTAACCCCTTCAAGTCTTGCTACAGGTGCAAATATTTCACCATAGTCAGTACCTTCTTCTTGTACATATCCCTTGCATACAAATCTTTCTTTATTTCTAGTTACTTCACCATTCTCATTCAACTTGTTTCTGAAAATCCACTTAGTACCAATCACATTTTTATCACTCAGTCTTGATACCAATGTCCATGTTTTGTTTTTATCTATCTGTTCAATTTCTTCATGCATTTCCTTAATCCATTCATCATTCTCAAGTGCATCTCTAACATTCTTAGGCTCAATTTCACAAACTAAACATGTGCTATGTCTTAACTTACTTCATGTCATCATGCTAGCTTTCTTGTTTCCAATAATCTAGTTCTGTAGATGGTGTTTTCTAACAAATCTCGTTAGTACTTTCTCTCTTCTTTGCTCATCATTTGGTTTAGGTTCATTTTCTTCCTCGGTAGCATCTTCCTGGTTCTCAATTTGCATTTGCTAATTCTCGGTAGCATTTTCTTGTCACTCGGTAGACTCAGAATGTAGCTTGGATAGATAGTCTGGATGCTCAATGTATGTAAACCTACAATAGTCTTCTAGTTCCTTCCTGCTTTCCTCATCATTATTCTCAGCACTCTCATCAACTTTCACATTAGCACTTTCAATCATTTTGTTAGTAGCCTTGTTCAAACATTTGTATGCTTTTATCTTAGTAGAATATCCTAGAAATATTCCTTCATCACCTTTAGAATCAAATTTACCATTTCTATCATCTTTCAGAATGTAACATCTGCTTCAAAAAATTCTAAAATAACTAACATTCGGTGTGTAGCCAAACCATAACTCATAAGGTGTCTTATTTGTATCTTTCTTTAGTTGAACTTGATTCAATGTGTATACAACAACGCTAATAGCTTCTCTCGAGTACATTTGTGCAACATCCTTCTCAATCATTAATGTTCTGGCACAGTCAACTATAGATCTATTCCTTCTTTCCACAATACCATTATGTTGTGGTGTTCTCGGTGTAGAAACCTATGTTTTAATTCCATGCTCATTACAAAAATTTATGAGTTCATAAAAAATAAACTCACCTCCTCTATTAGATCTTGAGCATTTTAAATCTTTCTCGATTTCCTTTTCAACTTTAGCTTCATACCACTTAAACAATTTGAAAGCTTTAGATTTCTCTTTCAAAAACATAACTATCATCATCCTAGAGTAGTCATCAATAAATAAAATGAAATATTTGTCACCATAATAACTTTGAGTTCTCATAGGACCACATAAGTCGATATGTACCAACTACAAAATATCTTTAGAAGAATAGTCTTTTCTTTTAAAACTAAATTTAGTCATTTTTCCTTTCTGACATTGATTTCACATGACATGGTTAGGTTTAGTTAGACTTGGTAAACCTCTAACTCTTCTTTTCTTACTAATCTTAACCATGTTATCAAAATTCATATGACACAGTCTCTTATGCCACAACCACACATCTTCATTTCTAGCCAAAAAACATGAAGTTTCAGCATTGTCAAGATAAAATAGATTACCTTTGGATTGTTCACCAGTATCGACCAACTTTTCAGTTTCATCATAGATCTTCACCTTTCTACTTTCAAATGCAACTCGGTGACCTGAATTATTCAATTGTGCTACACTCAATAGATTATAGTTAAGTCCTTTCACCCAATATGCATTCTCACATCTAATCTTATTGTTCAACAGGATAGATCCTTTTTCTTTCACTAGACAAGGTGTATCATTTCCCATTTTAACAGATCCTCCATTATAGTGTTCAAGGTATTCAAATTTATCCTCAGCACTAGTCATATGATGTGTACAACCACTATCAATAATCCAAGTATCATTCTTGATAACTTTAGAAATAAGTGTTGTCTCTACATACCTTTCTTATTCTTTTGAATCTTCTTTCATAGCTACGAATACCACTTCATATTCTTCATCAGTGTAAGTGTCGGTGTTTTCTTCATCATCTTCAACAAGATAACATGCCTTCTTACCTTTGTCTCTGTAGTCTCGATTATTTCTTTTATCATAGTGTCAATTTCCTCTGTGATCTTGGTTATCTCTTCTATCAGACTTCCTTTCTCTAGATCTTTCATTGTCTTTGTCTTTATCATCTTCTTTCTGGTTGTAACCAATCTCTTTATAGTTAAAACATACCAAGGGAAATTTCCCTTTTTATCTTCCTTTACCTTTATGCAGCCTCCTAGCCATAAGTGCTTCAAGTTCATTAAGATCATCTTCACCACTATCACAGTCACTTTCATTTCTTATGTTATGTTTACTGCTAGACTTACCAATCTTCAAAGATGACATAAAAGCTGACTCAACACTCGGTACAATATTGTTATCATAGTTATTCAACTCAAAAGTAGTTAGCTTACCGATCAGCCTATCTAGTGTAAGAACATTACCCGGTGTAGATCTCATTTCATGAATAGCAGAGATTCTAATACCATAGACATGCGACAAGGTTATTAGTATTTTACTTACAACAATGTCTTCAAAAATAATACCTCCTGCTCCTTAGATAACATTGACTACCTCCTTGATTTGGTTAGAGTATTGTGTAATGTTTTCATCTTCTTTCATCTTCATATCATCAAATCTACCTCTAAGACTTTCAGGTCTAGCTCTTTGTTAGTGTTTGAACCTGCAGATTAGTCAATTAGTCAAATAATCCCAATGGCTATAACCTAGAAAGTTACAAACTACTAAGGTATTAAGGTTAAGACCTTCTTCACTTTGAGTAATATATACTCAGGCGGGTGTACCTCTATCAATTCAATGTTCAACTGAGCTCTGAATTGAGAACTTGCTCCTTCACTGCTTTGTTACTGCCTTCAAAATTCAACTCAATAAGTTGCTAAAACTCTGAGTATAACCCAAATTATCCTGATACACAACATCATGGTATGGACTATATAAACAGCAACACGAAACAATGGCTTAAGGATATTCATCCTTCTTCCTTTTAGAGTTAAACTCAGGGAAGGGTTAACCTCATTTATTGCTTCTTCAAAGCATTGAAATACATATTTATGAACTTGTCATAAAATATCTCAAGTCTGGAAATTATGCATATAAAGTAAAATTTCAGTCAATTATATATTGGATGGTAAACCAATGTAAATGGATCTAAAACCAGTCCCTTATCCGTTGGGCATCAGAGTCGAACTCTACCTTCACATATATCTATTAAAATGAATACAATGAAACTCAAATGACATGCCTAACATATCATTGTTTCCATTCCTACACCTGTCATCAAATCCACATATAGATATTTAATTCCCAGAGACCTCCCTTAAGATTTTACTCTTTCCTTGAAAGAAACTTAAGCTCAACCCCTACATTCACCTTGTGAAAGATGTACTTAAACTGTCTTACAATATAAATACATAAAGAAACTAAAACACTCCACATGTAAAGATAATCAAATGATAGTAACAAAGCTCTAGTGTATTTGTATTAATTGATCAAATGCATTCATACAGTCTTCCTTGATTTCAAGAAAATAAGGTTCTATATTCCAGACCTCTCCTTTACAAAAATATTTTCCAACCCCTATCTTCAATAGAAACTGACTATTTATACTAATCAACCATCCTGGAATCCTCGAAAGGATGCAACAAGCTTCGGATGGCTGATAGAAATTTGTACTAGAAAACAAAAGAAAATACAAACAGAAAGATATTTAATAAAGACAGCAAGGCATATTTTTTCAATTCTGAACAACTTCCGCAGCTGGCACCTTTGTTTGTAGATATTTTTAGAGCAGTTACCAAGTTTGTCATATGAATGATGACTGCCATTACAAGATAATTTACATCATTCTCTGTTTGAACATGCTCTCCCTCAAATTCTGGATCAGGTGCCAAGTGCAATCTATTCTTCTTCCTCCTCTGTCAGCTGGATAACCGGTTTTTTCTTCTTCTTTGTTATTAGCTTTTCCCAAGCTGCCACATCATCATCAGATGGCCAGTCGTAACTCTGCAGCTCCTGTAATAAGTTGACTTGCCGTTCCCATGTAGAATCAGTCACATTTTTAACTTCTGCTATAAACTTAATACAGTCACTTTCAACTTTGAATAAATTATCAATTATATTGTTAGTTCTTTCCACATCCAAAGTCTTATTGTCTTTTAGGAAGGCATCTTGCTTGATTACCAACTGACCCATTGACAACTTCCAATCTTCCAGCTTGACCACATTTCCATTGTCATCATATACCGGGGGCAAATACTTGCTGTAATCTTTATCAAACATGGCTAACCTAGCCTTTATTTGGTTTGACTTTCCTTTGAAAAACTTTGACGCAGCACTTATTAGGCCAATCCTTTCAAATACATCAGTCACTACTTTTGGGATATCAGGCCTGTGTTCTTGTAAACTGTCAAGTTTATCAAACAACAAATTCCTCCCAGACCAAATACTATAGAGTGGCTCCAAGGTGGCTAAATAGTCATTCACCTTTTGATTGGTCTGATGTAATATGCTGACTGATTTACGAACTGTATCCATCTTGTCCTTTATTTTGTCTTGCCTGTACTGCACTATTTTGGCTATAGTGTCCAGGGATGCATCCAATTTCACCTTTTCCAAGTCTTCAGCAGGTCCCTCAGGTGCCTCCAAATTTATCTGAACAGGTACCTCAACTTGCAAAGGAGGAGGAGGAATTATTTTTGAGGCTTCTTCAAGTTTGACCTTTATTTCTGCCAGCTCATCTTCCAATTGTTTGATCTTCAACATTTTCAAATCTCTGTCCTTGGCTACCATGCTTGAACTTTCAAACAATTTGGCATATCTTTCTGACAGCTGAGCTGTCTTGGCTTCATTCAAATTAGCCCAATGAGTTACTTCCTTGGAGACTTCAAGGTCTGTTGTATTTTGTACAGTCCATATAATCTTATTCCCCTCCATCTTATCCTCTATACTCAATAGAGATGGCTTTTGGGTTTTGGGGGCCATAGACCACATTGCAACAGCTTGGGACTTAGGGTCATAGCCACTTCCTCTTATCATGTCACCAATGTGAACCTCATATGATAGGCTACCCTCTGGTTGCTTTCTCAATTGATCAATGAGGAATGCAGAAGTTAGATCCCATCCTGGGGTTAACAACATTCCACTTGATTTAACCAATTCTCTGGCTTCGTCCACTGTTATAGGATCCAAGCTAGGATCATATGAAGCAAGAGCTCTCAAAGTTTCTTCACTTGGCTCCATACCTTCAGGCAGAGCTTTCTTTACTTCTTGCTGCTTGTTCCAAATAAGAAAACTCTTGAACTCATCAGTCTTAATGAATTGATCATCCCTCAAGAATTCCTCCTGATAGACCTCTCTGATATCCTTCTCCAACCACAAGGACTTTTCTCTGCTTTCTTGCTCAATGGCTATTTTCTTGCCTGCTCTTATTGCTTTCCTCAATTGATGATGATATGGCCTATCACCTGGTACAAGAGCAGACGCTCTGTCAATTTCCCTTCTTTGCTTCTCATGCCTTGAAGGTTCACCTTCCTCAAGCCTCTGTTTCTTCAATGGTGGCTCTGAGATGTCCTTTATTTCTAGTTGATCTTGAGTGAGATCAACAACTGGTGGTCCCTCAACCTGTGGAGGACTATCTTCTTCTTGTGACTCATCAGTAAATTCTTCCTCATCAGAAGATGAATAATCTTTCTTTTTCTTCTTCTCTGGCTTATTCTGATCAATCAGGCTTTCCAATTGATTCGCCAAGGTATCATATTTTTCAATCATCCCATCAATCTTCTTCAAATAAGGAAGATCGGGGAAAAAACCCTCAAAAGGAATCTGAGATGCTTTCAATTGGTTGGACAAATCTACTAAATCAAAGAATCTGTACCATCTCCTCTTAACCTCATCTTCATCCAAAATGTTTCTAATCACATCTTCTTCATCTAAACCCTCATGCTCCTTGATCACACCAATGTTTGGGATGTAAGTCATCCTGGCAATCTTGATGAAACCCTCAGGATCTATGTGCCTACAAGCACCAGTAACCATTTTGAATTGTTGTAGCCATGCACTAATTTGAGGAAAAGCCCTCTTTCCTATCAGGAAGTCACCTACCCTGAATTGCCTGGGTGTGAATGTACCCTTTCTGTGAGGGGCCAGAAGCTCTCTATCTGTACACATCAATTGCCAAACAAATTCCAAACAAGCAACTCTCGGAGGCACATACTTTGGTAATAAATGTGGGGGTTGGGGACAACCATAAACTCTGATAATTGTGGAATTATCTCCTAAGTAGAAGTCACCCCAATTATGATTTCCATCCCACTTATCCACATACTGCAATGGTCTTAAAAGCCTAAGGACTCTAGGAGATAGCCTGGTGACATTTATGCCTAGCATCCTGATAATTGGAAAGACAATGAAATTCTGAAAAACACAAAAATCTGCTTCATTGGAGGTAGAATTCCATATCCTCACCCACAACTACACTGGATTGTGCTGATCCTTGAAAGTGAACCTTGGTTTTAACATGTTTACATCAAAATTGTTGATGTTGAAAAACAGAATCAAATGCATTAATAAAGAATAATGCATGAACTCAATAGGACTTTTACTTTCTTTGACAGACATCAGCCCTTGATGCATCCTATCAATCACATACTGAATGTAATCATAGTCAGTGTTTACCAAGGGATTTTGAATATCCAAGATAATCATCAGCAAGTCAGCTGGTAAAAATTTTGCATTCCCATCAATTCCCAAAACTCTACATAACACATAGCAAGTATATCTCATATAATGATGGAGGGATTTGAACTGGTATGGGGCATTCATGTTAGCAGGAAGGGGGGCTATGTATTTATCCTGTTTTGGCATATGTTTAACCAACTGGTCTTTTACTGACCCTATATTGCTTCTGTATCTTGCCTTTTCTTTGTTCAAATCAATCTCAGTTGAAAAGGACGTGTATAGACCAAAAGCTTTCATAAAAGATCCCCTATCAAGAGTAACTAAGGGTGATTGGTCTTCTTTTCTAATTGTCCTTGAGATAGGGTCATAACTTCTGGCTAGGGCAACAATTAAATCAACATCTAGGAAAACATCAGGGACAACCATTTTTCCCAATCCTAACACCCAACCATTACAGACAGGAACATGCTTATTTTTATTGCTGTAAAAGAAGTTGAAAATAGTGTAACCTGAGAATTCCGGAGTGATTAGGTCTCTACACCATTCCAAAAGATCTTCAAACACGTCATCAACAGCCCTCTTGTTCTGACTGGAGCCCGGCAACAGTTTCAGGAATTCATCTAAAAAATTTGGCTTATTCCTGTCCTCACCAGTTTTGGACTTGGCCTCACTACTAGAAGACGCTGCACTCTTCTCAGGTTGACTCATCCTTGCTACAGAAACACCTTCAATTCTCTGTATCTCAAATGCTTTATGCTCGGAAATTCTCTAGACAAACAGAAACTCTGAGACTGAACAAATAAACAATGAGCTTCAACTTATTTATCGATATGAATCCAAGGTGTGCAACTACCATAGTTAATGCAAATCTCCTTAATTGATCCCATATTCAATTTTATCTACCCTCAGATTTCAAATTTCGAGCTCGCCATGTCCGGATGTTGACAGATAGATTAAACTACTTGAAAACAAGGTGAAGAGGCAATGATCATGATTCTGTACTTTAAAACTGTTTGCGTCATGCAATCTTTCTTCTTGAAGTTGATTTGATGGCTTACTGGTTTCATGTCCAAATCAACAAAGTACTTTATCTATGTGGCAACGGTTCTTTTTCTTTTCCCTTTATGACCTTTTCCATCTGAGCCCATTTAGCGAACCAGCGACTATTGGCTTCTCTTAGTCGCTGAATATAATGCCAACCCTAGCTAGCAACCGGAGAACTGGCGACCACTGGCTTCGCGAGTTCTCTGAATCCCTATTTAATCCTGGTTCAAATTTGGAGAACTAGCGACTACTAGCTTCGCGGGTTCTCGGAATCCCATCCTTAACCATTCATGCATTTCACGAATCAGCGAACAAAGGGCTCCCACTTAAACAGTTAACTGAAATTACCATTTAGCGAACTAGCGAACAAAGCCACCTCCCATTCTCTTAATATTATGACTGACGGTCAATTTTCCTGGAGATCTAGCGAACAAAGGGTTCGCGCATTCGCTTAAAAATATACTTAACCGCTTGACTGTCTGGAGAACTGGTGAACCCCTTTAATCTCTGATTCGCTAAATCTTTCCTTAATCATCACTTTATACTAGGATTCCAGATTGACCGTTGATCTTCATCAATCGATGGCTATCGCTAGTTCTCTGAATAACAAAACCCTTAACCATTTAATTCCGAGAATCAGCGAACAAAGAGCATTCGCTAGTTCTCCAAATACTCCATATCATTAAAAATTTCATTTCGAGAATAAGCGACTGAGACCTTAAAACTTATCATCCATTGATTCGCTTATTTGCCAGATTGTTTTAACCTTTATCCTTTTATTAAGAGAACTGGCGACCACTAGCTTCGCTAAATCGCTAAATTGTTTAGCATGTCACCAACTTATTCTGAGAATAAGCGAATGTGAGAAAACTTATCTCCACTGAAATCTTTTGGGCAAACCATCAGAATCGCCAAATTTAGAGGATAGCACTATAAGTATTTAGTCGCTCATTCGCCAGATCAAATATGCAGGACCCACAGATATTTTGAGATTAAAACAAGGCCGTTGATCGTGAAAACAATCCACGGTATTCGCTAATTCTCTAGTTGACACTACCCTTGACCGCCAGATTCTGAGAATAAGCGAACAAAGTGTTCGCTGAATCGCTAGATTGTTTCACAAGACCGCCAAAGATTGCGAGAACTGGAGATAACCCTCATTCGCTAGTTCTCGGAAAGGAAAATGAAACCGCCGAAGCACTTGGAGACTTGGCGAACAAAGTAATCAAAAAGCGTGGCTTTAATGCATTCGCCAATTCGCTGGATGTTTGGGATAACCGCTGGAAGATCTAGAGAACTGGCGACTGATATTAATAGTGAACATGAATTTGACTCATTCGCTGAATCACCAGATTGTTTTGAAATTTGATAAGACACTTCTCGATTCGGGGAACACTTGGGGCAAATAAGCACATGCACAAATAGCAACTTAAGTGACTTAAAGGTAACCAAGAAAAAGAAACAAGAGGGCCACATGAAGTTTAGAAACGAATTGGAAACATTTTGAAAGACAAGACCTAGGGTAAGGGTTTTTCTAAACATGTCAAAAACCATTTTCACGACACTTTACAAACCCTAGTCCAGGTATAACACTCGCATGGAGACTTAAACCAGGAATTGGACACAAACCTCGAAAAACTTTTAGGATACCCAACACTCTCATCACATTTACATCACCACCATGAACTAATGCAAGCTTGTCCCACATGTCCTTTTTTGTAGTACATGTTTTGATACCTTCAAATTCTGCATCAGATAGAACAACAACAATATCTATCCTTGCCATATTGTGTTCATGTTTGTCTCTTTGTCATACTATCAAAGGTCCAATATTTGCTTGTATGTATCCACTATCTAGGAGTTGAAGAGAAGATTCTCCAATTCCAGATATGTGCAACCTCGTCATGCTTTTCCATGTTGTGAAATTATCCTTGTTCAGCTTAGGCACTTCTCTTTTATACATCTTGTGATCTTTTTCTCAAGTCCTTGAAACTTTCGTCCAAGCAACCAATATGCTTTGATTCCAATTGTTAAATAACTGAGAGGGGGGTGAATTAGTTAAATCAATTATCCTATAGTCCCAAACTCTCAGATGTACTTTTTCAAACTTTTCAACAAATCAAATAACTCGGTAAGATAATATAACTATCTTTCTATTCATTTACCGAATACCCGTAATTTCCAAAACTGTATTTACCAATTAATCAAATATGCAATATGTAAAGTATGATAGAAAAATAATCATAACAAATAATACAACACAAAGATTTAATGTGGAAACCCTTCTAAGGGAAAAACCACCTGGGACTGGTAACCCAAAATATTTCACTCTTTTGAAATGAGCTCGGTTAGAAGCCAACCCTGTTAAAGGTTACAATGCACACTGTCACGTGTGACCTAGTTAGAGGATTTATGACTAATAGTTAACTCTTGACCAACATTCACTATGGGGTCAACAAGAAAACATTTAACATTCCTTAAATGTCATATGGAAATACAAAAAGATTGTTAAGTCCACTCGATTAAGATATTTTTGTTGTAACAATGGTTAAACTGATATAGTAGTGATCTGATTCAAATACAACTCAATTTGCAAGTATTCAGATCTATGCTAAGCTCAAAATAAGTTGCCTAATCAATAATCAATTCACTTCATCAAATCCTCCAACTTACTTCACTCAATGTATATATATATCTCTGACGCTCAGTTATGGTTGTAGTTTAGCTCAGTTCTGTCTGTAACCAATTTGATCAGGTATGCATGAAAAATGTCTTCATGCAAAATCCTCTACAGTCTCTATTCATCTGGCATAGTTCAACAATGAATCTCATGTCTCTTAAATAGACGTGTAAACCATTTTCATATCAACCATTAGATTTTGCCTCTTAATCTCCTTCATCCATTTTTACGCTTCAAACTTCCTCGACAAATGTGTCAATAACATGTTTCATTCTCTTCCCTTCAATCATCTCTAAATTTTGTCAGTCGTGGATCTTATAAAAAACTTCATCTCTTACCTCAGAATCATAAGTAATTTCCAACTCATCAATTACAGTCGGTTGTTATAACATTTAATGTTTTCATCCATACTCAGTTAATATTGAATGCATCAGTGATAACTAACTCGGTTATTACTGTCACTCGGTATACACAAGACTGACTCAGTGTATACATAAATCTTCAATTACCTACCACATTAACTTGTTCATTTCTGATCTCTTCCCCATAACAGAATAATGCAACATGCTCAAGTCAACAATATAATGCCATAGACTCATCAATAAGTTACCCAATGTATACCTTATCCTTATCTGTCATATCCATCTTGTCCTTATTTAGATATCTCATTTCTTCACCATTTCTTCCTTCTACAGATGTTTAGATGTTTGTAACTATCATGATAAGTATAGTCAAGACTAGTTGACATCAATGACAACATATTGATTGATTTAATCATCTTACATATCACTTTAATAGCTCGGTGATCTCTAATCACTATCTCTTCAACTCATCAAGTTATTCAATCAGTTGTAGATCATCATCTTCTCCCTTGATCATCTAGGTATTCCTCAACTTTTCCTTTAGAATCATCTTTTGATTAGTGGTAGTATTATGGTACAGATTCAAAATGGCATCCTATATCTTTTTTTCTTTATCTAACTTGAAATGATATGCAGAACAATATGGTCCTTAACACCGTCAAGGATTAGCCTCCTTGCCTTGGTAGATCATCCTTCTTATATGCTAAGAGTTGTGTTGGATCTGTAGGTACATCTACAACACTAGTGACATATTCCTTAATACCATTCTCTTCTAGTAATAAAGAAATCATGGGTTTCCAGATACCAAAATTTGAGGCTCCATCCAATCTGTCTTGATCTCTCAAACTGACTGAGGCCATCTCAAAGGATAAAATAAATAATAATTCGAAAGAGGTCAAACTAGGTTATATAAACCCTCAATTTTATTTCCTTTGCCTAGGGTAAATTTTTTCAACCCTCAACTTAGCTCTAATACCATGTGAAAATTATATTGCAGTCATTGATTATTAATCATCTATCTTATAGAGATTATTTGAATGATAGATATTGAAAAATAACACAACTATAACTTCACCATTAAAAAAAACACAGAAAGAAATATGCAACACTATGAACACAATATTTTCAGACAATTGTCCCTGGAAAACCCCTAGAGGGAAAACCATTACTGTAGATGAGGAACTTATATTAAACTTCAGCAAATTAAGAGATACAAAAAATTGCTTGCCTCTTTCTGGCAGTGCTTCGACAATCTCCCAATTTCTCCTATTGAGATCCCACAACTATCCCAACGCTATCATTGCACCCTTGCTAACACTGCAAGACTTATTTTCTAATGCTTCTCCAACTTGTGTTCTGTAAATGCCCCTTGACCCCTTTTTATACTACCCTAATTGGAAAACCAATGGCTGAGATTGATTCTCAATCAACGACTAAGATTAAAAACAACCCAACAAACCCTAACCAATTTGTTTCTAGTTTCTTCCAAAAGAGGTTAATTAATTAACAAATAATTGTCCCTACTCTAACAAATTTGTTTAGAAAATAATTATTTACTAATTACTAGAATATGGACGAACAACTGTCCAAGCTACCAAAACTAACAGGAGGAAGGCCTACTCAAAATAGATGACAAGAATTATGGAATTATAGGTGTGGTAGAGCTCCTAAAGGATGGCGAGGAAAGGATGGAAAATGACAAAAGAGATGTAGAAGAAATTACAAGGGGCCTGACACATCATGTATGTCATGGAGATTGCCCAATGGTTGTAAGGGCAATGGAAGTTGCAAAAGCCAGGAGGGAAGAAGCTATCCAGTAAAGGATATCTATCCATGTTTGTTTAGTCTATTATGCCTGCTACTATAATGTTTCTTCCATATTTTGATATAGGAGGTGGAATTATTTGTTGTTTGTTTTTAGTTATATGACATATAGATAGAATTATAAGCTTCCAAATGTAATGGGAGCATAGCATGTTATGAGTGGTTTATACAAGTAGTTTGTTTATGCTCCATTTTGTCAAGGAGCCAAGAAAGGAAGAAGTGGAATGCATATATTGTTGTAAAAGCGATGTGAAGAATATTTTTTTGATATCAATATAAAGGGTGTCAAGGCCTATACCAACTACTAAATTAACAAAAAAAAACATAATGAGTTTACATTTGCATACTAAACCCTAGCTAAACCTGTATAATAATTGGCACAATAATGTATACCCATTAATGAAAAAAATTAGCTTTAGTCCAACCTTGGATGACATACAGAGAAATATTCAAGGTAAGTGTTTATAGGAAGCAGATTTGGAAGTCACTGGAAAAACAAATCCCAAAACTAAGAAAAAATAAATATTTTAGGGCTCTTGAGTTTGCAAGGACTTGCCCCAAAATTTAAGGATTCAATATAGGTGGATAGTACCCTAGGCAGCATATAGAGAAATGATGAAACATACATCAAACTCCAAGAGGGAATGAGCATAAGTAAGAGGCTTGCTTATGTGTGGAGAGCATATATGATGACTAATCAGATAACCAATCAAAAAATTGGCAAATTATTTACCAATTACATTTCATGAACAAAAACCCAGACATTATGAATAATAGTGTATATCCATTACATTCAATAAAAAATACGAGATATTTCAAATAAGAATGTAGACCAATTACATTTCATGAGATAAAAAATAGACATTTACAATTGTAATGTATACCCATTGCATTTCATGAAAGGAAAACCACAGATTGTGAATTATATTTTATAACCATGAATGAAAGACTAGAGATGACAAATAATAATGCAAACCCAATACATTTCATATTATATACATAGAAAATGAAATTGAATGACTCAAACCTTCGACAACATTCACATAAATGATGAAAGAATACATTTGACTCAAGCCCTTGACAGCATAAAAATAAATGAAAAAAAAATACATCAAATAATAATGCAAACACATTACATTTCATATTATATAGAAAAAGAAATCAAATTACTCAAACCTTTGACAACATACACATAAATGATGAAAAAAACAATCAAACTGCAACTAGGAATTTGGGTAGAAGCAATGTTTACAACAACATTGAAAAATTAAATTCGAGTGAAGGCACTACTTGAATGTGCACTGAAACCCTCAATGACTCGCTAAGTAATGATGGTCACACAAACTATTCGCGAAAAGTAGGTATGAAGTCACGAGGGAAATAATTCCCAAATTTGTGAATGTTATGGCAGGGGCATTCTGTATCCTCGGTAAACTGCATGGAGTGTTTGTGTTTTGGCCGGTTTTACTCGGTTGCAGCCTTGACCGATGACCTCAGTCATTGAAGGAAGCTCAGTCACTAAAGGAACTCAGTAGTCTCTGACGCTCGGTGAAAGTGTTACTCGGTCATGCCTACGATGCTCGGTCGATACTGGTGCTCGGCAATGCCTAGCGTGCTCGGTAATTTTACTGTTGCTCGGTAGTTCTGACTTATCGACCGGAGTTCTGTGTGATTTGTTGAGCTGACTTGGTGAATTAATTGTTGGTGGCCACTATCTTGGGCCGACATGCAGAATTAAATGTTTGTATACATTTGTAAGCTAACTTGTATGACATTTAATTATTTGGTTTTGGGGAGTTAAGGATTTCATCCAGCCGACTTGTGGCTGATGATTAGTATTTAAGAAGGGCTTGGGTAGATGTTCAAGGAAAAATAGGAGGGAGAGAGATTCGGGGAGATCAGAACTTGGAGACTTAGCAGATCTAGAATTCAGATGCAAAGCTTGACAGCAAAGTTGTGGAAAAGTTCTTGATGTTCTTGCAGATCATATTGTAATCTGATAATTGTTTGTAGTAGAGCTAGGGGTTTGCATACTTAGGAACAAGGAGATTGCTTGGAGGCTTGCGAGCTCAAGTTTAGATCTGCCTTAGGGTTTCCATCAACTTCTGATTGTCTTCAGAGCTAAACTAGCTGAGATTGTATTGGATTTGGTTGTGGATCTTGCTGAATTGTTTCATTTTTGTAATTGGCCCTAACCCAGAAGGCCTTACAGCCGAGCATGTTAATGCAAATTACTTAAAACATTTATGGTGTTGTCTATTTTGTTGAGTATTCCATTGTTTAATTCTGTTGGCTGCAACGTTTGGACTGTCCTTCATTGGATCCACCATCCTTGACTGCATAAGAAGTCACAAGGGAAACAATTCCCAAATTTGTGAAAAATGAATATTTTAGGGCTTTGTAGTTACCAAGCAGTGGCCCCAATAAGGTTGGCAACATGTCATTTGCCATGTGGTTAGAGGTGTCGAGGTGTTTATGAATGGGGAAGCAAATGATTTTAATCGGATGTTCAACGATTTATGGAAGGTTTTGAATGATTTTATTTAAACGTCATCCTAACGCTCTCAATGATAGCGAGCCTATAGTCGAATTCATTTTATAGTTAAATGTTAAATCATGTTTTAATTACATGTTTTTATGTTTTGTAAATACGAGATTTATGTTTTGTTTTTTTTTTGTTTTTTGGTGAACAGTTAATTGTGCAAAAGGTGGTATGTTTTGGGCGACACTTTGAAAAGGCCATTTTTTACCCGGCGACGCTTAAAGATCTTTAGAGGGAGTTTCGTTAATGCCCTAAAGCCGAAAAACATTTTTTAAGGTGTCAATTTACATATGAAGACAACCAAAAAAAATCGTCAAAATCAGACATATAGTTTAGACTCTGTGTGTACACTAAGGTACGATGTGCGAATATTAGTATGCTTCCCCTACATCATAAAACATTTCAGAAGAGGCTTTCTAAATCAACATTCTGAAGTCTAAAAACAACTACAGAGGTAACCAAAAGAGAATACACAATTCCTTCATGAATACTTTTTATCAAACTTTATATTAAAGAAAGAAAAATAATATAATATTAAAAAAATAAAAAAGAATAAAGATGATAGATGACACACCCACAGACTTAATCAAATGCACACCCAATTGAAAAAACATCATATGCATATAAACTCTGGAAAAGAGCCCCCCATTAACAATTTTTATAAGGACCTATCTTAACAAAGAAAACCAATTGATTTGCTAAAAAATTCAGCACCTATTCCGATCTACAGACTAGGGGCAGATTGTAAAATCTAAACCAGAAAGGCACCCTCAAGAAATGAACCAAACAACGAAGTTAACAAATCACAAAAAAAAATATCTCCAGTGACAAAGGGATGATCAGAAATGGGGGCTACTAATGATTCCTCTCTCTGCAACCAGATGAGGAAACAATTCCTGAGGGCTCAGCACAACCTGCTCTGCCACTGAAACCTGATGACCACCATCTTTGTCCAATAATTATAATATGCAATACTCAGAGCAAGAATGGGAAGGGTTTAAAGTATTGTTACAGTTAGCTATTTTCACAGGGGTATGCAGTGAGTTAGGCTCTCTTGACCAGCTATGTTAATTGACTCTTAAAGAATGGAGAACAAAGCAACATTTCAGACCCTTTCCAAATTCTTATTAGAAATCCCAACATTAGGAGCCTAGCATAGACTCAGTTTCATTGACTGCCAAGAACAGCACTTGCATCTAAATTCTGTATCCTGGGATGTGTTCTTGGTAGGGCTTGACTAATGTATAATAATTGCTTTTTATTATGAACAAGATTTTTAGTTCAGTAGTCTTTTTTTATTTTGTCTTCTTCCTTTCGTTCATTATTATAATAATAATTATTATTATTACTATTATTATTAATAAGGAGTTTCAGAGTTCAGTGTGGTTGTTTGGTAGGGTACAAAGTCAGTAGATCAGTACAGCAAGTCTTCAGAAAGTAATTTTAGCAACTCATACAGAAGCAAGACCTTATGGGCTAAAATTTCTTTGACTAAGAACAGAAGACTCAGGAATATCTATTCCTCCAAATAGGCCCCAGGACCCGTTGGCACAATCCCAGCCTCATCTTTCTTTTGAACTATTGTCTGTTCATTTTAATTTTTATATAAAACTCACAATCTTAAATACAAGTAAAATTCAATTATTAATTTTGTTTTCTACCTTGTATTGTTATGTTGGTCTGTAGATATTGAGCAGCCAATTGTAATTGCATTCCTTGTTGCAAATTTTAACTTTGATCAATTAGTAATTCTTATCTGTAATTCTTTTTCAGTTTTTCCAAAATTTTGAAGCTTTTCTTTTGTATTTACAATAATTTATATAGAAATCTTCATAATCATGGTCAACACTAATTAGTTAGAGACATTAGTATGTTGACATTATAATATCATACAAATGTTTTTTTTCCTTCTAGATTAATGTAATTAGATTCTAGATTGATAGCATCTTACATAGTGTTTGTTTAGAGATTTGTGATCATTTTACAATAATCATGTTTATTGAATAAGGATTTATTCTTGATATTGCATGAACAAATAATGATTTTCATATTATAATTAGAGTTCTTAGTCTAATATCATTTTTTACTGTATTTTTTTAAAATTATTTTTTTCCAATTTTAATTTTTATAAAAATCTCAGAATCATAAAATATAAACAAAATCTAATTATAAATATTATTCACTGTTATATTCTTTTATAACTTTTGAAGAGTCCATAATAACTGCATTCCTTATTGTAACTTCTTACAAGATTCAATTCTTACATATTAGTCATTGAAACAATACCCAATATTTACTCCACTAATATACTGACACCATGATTTCAGACATATATTTCTATTGAAAACTAGAGTATCTTCCAGTAGCCTCTCTATAACCATAGAGAGGGGCTCACTTTTACTATAAGTTCAAAATTCTTATTAGAACCACACCGTAATGCTTTATACTTCTTACAATAAAATCTAAACTTTGTAAAATGTTAGCAACTGTTCTATTGAATTAAACTCTGAATTTAAGCCTATGTTAAAGGTAATCCACCAATTCTCGCTTAAAATTATGTTAAGAAAGCCATATCCACTCTTCTCACCATCACCCAATTGCAAATTTGGGTAAGAATGAATATGTTTTTAGAAAAGCCAGGGTGAGCTTTTCCCATTTTTCTGCATAATTATAGTGTATGACGAGGCATTGATACAGGAGAGATTAGTTTTAATTCGATTAGATTACATGATCATAACAATAATGGCAAACAACTTGACTTTCTTTTACAAAATTCACAGACATCCATTCTTTCCTTTTTGTAAATCAGTACTTTGTATATTTTATATACAGAAAAACTCTCTTTTTTCCTTTCTAATACAAAAAAGTAAACCCACTGTAGTATTGTCTTCCTATCTGAAACCACAAGTAATCAGGATTTGAGTACTGGGTATTCTTTGTCCACTAAAATAGACCACATGACATGAACATCTTCATATCCGCAAGACCTAACATCATCATATAGAATGTAGATTCCACGACCTGTAACAAAGAAAAAAATTAGTTAGTTCCAATTAACTGAACCTGAGGGATAAAACTGATCTGGCATTTCATTTTATTTTTATGTGGGCTAATCAGTCGTTGGTGCTCACTTTCTAATCAACTGAGAGTCACAGTGTATTTATGATATAAAATTTAGGATTTCATTTTATAAGATCATTGATTATTTATATATTCATTAGAGATTGATTATTTATATATTCATTAGAGATGGGTTTGTAAGAACTACTATTAATAAAATATGAGTCAATAAATTTGACTAAAAAGATTTAGTTGAGTCTAAAAAAAATATTAATATCATAACTTTGACACATGAGGAAAAATATCTGATATACAGTTTATTATTGATATATGTTTTATTTATTAATTCTATAAATAAAAAATTGAACATTAGATAATGATTATATGACATCACTTTCCCAAAAAAAAACATTCAAATTACACATGTAGCCCAAGGCAGATCCAGGCAATAACATGAAAAATAATATTAAGTCCAAGTTTTCATGAAAACAGTAAGAAAATAATTATGACAGGAAAAAAATAGAAAAAAGTATTGCTGCAGCTCTAACTACAGGTGGGAATGTTGCTAGTCACATCTGAAGGAAAGTCCAAGAGCAATTTCTTCATATCAGAGTTTGGCCAATCTAGGCTTCATGTTAAACCTATCCTCATAATCAATGGCGAAATGCTTAAAACACCACTACCTTTACAGCATTTGCATGGATCATAACAGCATGCAAATAACAACTGGAAATCTAAAGTTTTCAAAGGTGAGCTCTGAGCTATATTATCTCAAAGGGGGGAAAAAAATCAATCTCAATGAAGAATTTTAATTCCTAAGGTCAAGGGAAAGGGAGTCTTTCAGGTCACCCACTGGGAAGAAGGGATTGCCCAACATTTTAATCTACATTTGAAACTTTTTTTATACAAATTTCACTTACCTGATATTTTGATTAAAAAGATGCACAAATCCACCTCTCTAGATTGAGGTCTGTAACCTCTACTATGGACTATGTGGCAGACACTTCACCATTAGGTCATTTCAGGCTTTAGAAAAACCACCATTTTTTAACCTAATTTATATTCACTATCCAGTTAATTTGGGTCAAACAAAACAATTATTTTTATATCTATTTTCTGTTGTTCTGTTTTAATTAAGATAAACAGAGATTCTGAGAGGGTCCTGACTTGTGTACAAACAAAAAGAGAAGCATTAAGAACAAAAAAAATAGAAGAAAACCATCCCAAAATTATGAAAATCAGATACAACTAACACTTACAAGCTACCAACCTAAATTTAAGATGGTTTGAACTTTGAAGCCAGAATATTACTGTTGCTCTAGACAAGAATTAAGCATTCTAGAAATTGTATAAACCAAGAATTGAGCAAAGCAACAATCACTTCACAAGACTTGTACTGAAACTGGCAGATAAAACCCAGCACCAGGTGACCAATTTTATCACCATTAACACTACAAACCAAAAGAAACTAAGCAGGGAGAAGAAATAAAATGCAAACTGACACTTACTCTTCTTTCGAGCAGCATGGATTCTCTTGTGAATCCCTTCCCACACCTTCTTCAATGGCGAAATGATTTTGTCCACCCACTTACTACCCATTAAAGGAACAAGACAAACAGAAGAAACAAGTGGCAGATAAGACAGACGGACAGACAGACAGTTTTGAAGATAATCCTTACCAAAGCATTATCTCCAACCAATCTGTCTGTGAAATCTTTCTTTTCTGCATTGGATTATTATCATCACTATAGGAAAAAAATGATGGGCACTTGAGAAAGATGAAGAGGAAGTTGTGTGGCAGTTGGCCGGTGGCTGTTAAAAACAGAGAATGAGACTTCACAGCATTTTGAGTAGCGTAAAATCTACCCCACAAATATTTATGAACTGCCATGGTCTCTGTGAAAATAGCCCCTTCACAATTTTTTTGGTAACGTGTCTTTTTAACCAAAAAAAAAAATCTTAGTCTTCACTCTATCTGCAAACCTGCAACCATATTTACCACATAGCCAGTGAAATCCTCTCAAACAGGAACTCCTCACCAAACAAAAATGCATAAAATTTAGTTTAGTTTAAGCCGTGTGGGTTTGTTATGAGAAGAGAAATTAGCTACTGAAAATTTGTTTGCAAGATGACCTATCACTTTTGCTTATGGTACTCACCTTTATTTACACAACACCACAGCTTACTCTTCTCCTTGAAGGTTTGCAAAGATACACACCTAGATCATGATTTGGAACTTTTGATTGTGTTTCAGGATCTAATAAACAGGGACTTTGAATTCAAGACCTTTAGTTACCGAAGTATATGATTTTGTTTTTTCTTGTCATGCACGGCGTGTGGGGTCAGGAGTTTTTAGTGGGTCTCATGGAGAGACTTGGGACTTCACAGGTTTGAATGTGAGGGAGAATGATATGAGTACCTTTTCTTGCCTTTTTTCCAAAAGAATTTAAAAAGGCAGACGGCTGCCTTAGAATTGGTTAGGAGTTGGAAATGTATTTGATTTGAATTATTTAAAGTGTGATTAGTGGGTTTTAATGAGAGGTTTTCTTTTAGTCATATAATGTCTTGGCTATTAAGAATTGGTGAATTGGTTCCTATTTTGTGATGTCTATATACAAATTAAAAAATATAGAGTTCCTATTAATCAAATATTTATTAACTATGTCTATTATGACACCAAATGTAATTGTGATGTCTTGAGAGATTTCTAAGGTTGTGCATGTGATGTCATTTGAAGGGAGAGGGTTATCAATAGGCTCAATGATGTTTGAGTGATGAAGAAAGGGACTAGAGAAAGTTTTAAGTTTTTGATATATATGCATCATGAAAGGGTTCCCTTTATTATTTATGCACTTTAGACTAATGAAGTTATTATCAATTAAATCTTGGATTTTATGTTTTAAGACCCTACATCTCTTTGTGTCATGGTTGGGGCCCTTGTGATATTGGTAAAATGCACTCGTGTCAAAGTTTCTAGGGAGATGAAGAGAGATGTCTAAAGGTCAAATTGGGGGAAGTTGAAGGAGATTTATAACGTGAACTTGAGCCATGCTCATTTGGTACGAGTTTGTGTATCTAGTAAATTGTTGAGGGGATCTAGGTCAAAGAGAAATAACATTAGAAGAAAAAGAAGATAGAAGGTATAAAATGAGGGCAAGTATTGTATGGGGAAGGAGTAACCTTGGATACTATGTTTATTGCATCTTTTGTATTTTTATTGTTCTTGGTTGCAAATGGTTTGTTTTAATGTTTTGTGAACTTCTTGTTATTATTTGATATAGGTGCGAGTGTAGAGGCCCAAGTAACCTTATTCATTCTTGGTTTTGTATCCTTTATGGCACCCATAAGTCAATATTGACCCTTTGAATTTTCATTGGTAAGTGATAGTACATCTTTTCAAGGATTGATAAAACCTTTAAGGATAAAGTCATGAACTTTATCTTAAGGTCCTTGTTTAGAACATGAACAATATTGTAAAACTATCCTTAAGGGAAATTTGAATTAGAAGATTATTAATAAATGCTTTGTTTATCATTTCAAAGTTTCTCATGCAATTCTTACACAATCTAATCCTGAACTTTAAAGCAAAAAGCATTTAGTATGGATTGTGGAAATATAATAACATTAAAGGAATACAGCCACTTTAGGGCATGTTAATTGAGTAAAAAAATTATGGTTGCACAAGATGTGATCATCATAAATGTAAGATCTAGATAAAAGGAGTAACAAGTTTGGATATGAGAGTTGGGGTTTCCCTTACCATTAAATAGTGGAAGGTGTGGTGCCATAAAGTTAGGAGGAAACAAGTAGTTCAATTTTCATATGATGAAGGATTGTATTGAAGATCCATGGTCACCACTGTAAAAATTTCTTAGGTAGAAAATTAATATTTTATTGCATTTATTGGAGATGGTACAACATGTAGGCAATGATGGGATTGGCTGATGACTAAAAAGGAGTTGGTGAGGGGAGATAAAAATAAGTTTGTTGAAGAGAAGAAAAAAGTGAATGAAAAGTTTAGGAGATATCATATCTTGAACAAAGGAAATGTAATGTCCTAAGACTTCACAAAAGACATTAATAATTATAACACATTTGAATATTTTTTAAAATATCAATACAACATCAAAAAATTATATCACATGCTTATTCACTCAAGATGGCATGAGAGAACATAAGTGTTGGTATGTGGTGACTGATCATGCAGTTGAGATAAAAATTTGGCGACTTTATCAACCACATTTCCCCCTAGGGAGTGCAGGGGGCATAGCCCTTCCTATAGGGCACAAGGAGATCATCTCCCTAGTGGAGGACTAGGGGTAGAGCCCACATTATGGGTCTAGGGCCAATGCCTCCAATGGGGTCTACTAGGTGTAGTGCCCATGGCCAAGGGATTGAGAGCAATCTCCCTAAAGAAAAAACTTCTCATTATTTAATAAAAGAGTTGACTATTGTTTAAACTGACCTTTTTTGTAATGTCCCTTCCCAAAGAAAAATTATTAGATCGAAAACATTTTAATACTTCTTTAAAGTGAATTGATTTGAGAACAATTTTATTTAAAGAGTATAGTTGTAGCTAGAGACATTCAATCTCGTTTAGACAATAACTTCACAAAATAAAAGATAATATCCATCTATAAATTTGTCATGGAAAATACATAAATTTATTTGAATTAATCTTGTGATATAATTCAATACAATTTGTTGCAACTTCATTCAAAATAGAGATCAAATTTGAAGTCAAAACATGCATTGCAACTATGCCCACTTTCAAGAAAACTCACTAAACTTCTCAACAAGGTTATACTCTGCTAATAATAGAAAAATACAAATAAAATGCAACAAAAACATGTCCACAAATCTGCAATAAACTTCTTCAACAAATAGAATACTCAAATCCCAAAATATCACACTTCTAACTATTGAAACCCTCTCACAAATAAATTTTTAGCATGTATGGGTAATCTATCTATGAGATTACTCTATCTTAATACTTGCATTCTCATCCTTAGATCACTTGGAAATCCTTTGTCTCCCAACCTTAGATCACCTTGGAAACCTTGAACATTTCATCTAGAAGTCTCCTCCACCGGTTTACTAGCCACTAAAGAAATAAGCCAAAGCTCAAATTGAAAGTCAAATTTCAAATGCCTTGTAAAAACCCAAATTTATAAATAGATGGAATTGAAATTTGATATCAAATTTGGTGCCTAAATCTCACTAATCGAAATGGAGGAAATATGCATGCAAAGGAAATAATCAATTTTTACAATTGTCATAAAGAACTATGATAAAGCAACTAGATGCTAAAAATACCCAAAGATGCTAAAGAAACTTTTCAAAAATAAATTCTCATAATAAGATGACATCAATAAGTTTTTCTTGGTCATGCTTGTTTCAAAGTATGAGGGTAAATATCACAAGGAGGAGCAAGTTGGTCTTGCTCAAACTAAAAGTGTCCTTATGTTGGAGAACTTATTTGCTCTTAGCATTGAGAAGGCAGTCTAGCAACCTATGAAATACCTATCATTCTTGTTGTCCCGGCTAGTTGCCCATATGCATGAAAGAAACAAGAAACTTGTTAAGAAGTGCAACTACTTCAACAAGCCAATTAATGGATTTGTTTGATCTTTTTTCATGTAAATGTTTGTACATAGTAGGTTATTTTTTTATGCTTTCTAAGAAGTGCACAAGAACAAGCTATTTCCCTTCCAGAGATAGAAATTTTTGGTATTTTGTTCAAGTTGCAAAGTTGCAGATTTCATGTTGTTGTAGAGATGGAAAATTCATCATGTTTTCTACATTTGTCAAACATTCGACGTATTTTGTACATTGGTGACTCCATGCCCAATAGATTGCTCAAGGCCACTAATCATATGCTTAGCAGACAAGCATACCCTTTGAGTAGCCAGAAATGTTGCTTATTTTTGCCACCATTATCCCATCACATATAAAAATTCTAAGATACATTTTATGGGTTTAATACCATATATTTTCGGCAAATTCTTAACAAATGTTGTGTTTTTGACACTTGGTCGATAACAATATGTGTTTTGTTGGAGTTGATGAGAAAACAACCCATAGCTCCCAAGAACACCTACATGCAAACACTTGTCACAGAAAGAGAGAGAGAAGCAAGAAGTTGCAGAGGCCTGAACGCATTGATTCATGATAGAGGAGACATCCTTGATGTGCAAAAACAAAAGTGCAACAATCACAATGAAATATTATTGTATTGAATGATGTTAAGAATACAAAGGAGATCAATCTTTATAAAGGAGATCTAAAACCCTAAAAGGGTGGATAAACCTAGGTTGCATTATAATAATTAATAAAGTAATTATTTATTATATGTCAAAATTTAGCTTAAGTAATAAAGAGATAATAAGTGACTTAGTAATTAAATCAACATGATTTAATTAATAAGTAAAATTAATTATTACTCCAACACCCCCCCTTAAGATGAACTTTGGAAATAGCTAAAAACTTAGAAAAAACAAACTAAAAGCAAATGGGTCCCGATGACAAAAGGCATGATCAGGTACCCAAGTACAAAAGAGAGTGTAGATATAAAGCGAACAATTAGAGAAAACCACATAGGAAAAACTCTACTCCAAAAAGAGACGAAGACTAGTCTAAAGGACTGAAGAAGCCTCCAAAACTAGGAATGTTCCAAAAAATAGGAACAAGGATGAACATGAAGAAAATCGTTGAAGCAAGAAGCTGCAAACGTTGTCAAGAAGTAACTATTGATCTGAAGATCCTCCATTGAAATAGAACATGATCAAGTAAAAAATATTGTAATCCGCATGAGTTCCCTTAAATGACACTACTCAAATCAGGAGGCAAACAAAAGTAAACACTTGAAGTCGAAGATACAAAATACTGTAATCTGCACGAGTGCCCTCAAATGACACTACTCAAATCAGGAGGCAAACAAAGGCAAACCTCTGAACTAAAAGATACAGATAGCATAAAAATACCAAATTCTAAAGAGATGATCAATCAAAGATGGAAGAGTGCTTCCAAAAAATAGGAAAGAAAGAGTGTCCATATGGTAAATGATCCATCTCACCGAAATGCATAGGTATATAGCCACTGCATCCACCTAGTACATAGGATCAAATACTAAATACATAGCTCACACTATCAAACCAAGGAAGAAGAAGAACCAATAGTAGAAAACCCCCCCATAATTCTAACAAAGGAGAAATGACAGGTACATTGAAAAGAATGTCCAATATGAACTGCATGATGAAGAAGAACGAGGAACATCGAAGGTGCAGAGAAAGTAAAAACACAAATAGAGATACCTAAGGATAATGTCATGGAGGAATGCTTACATGACAAAAGTAGATGGAAAACAAAAGAAAAACATCAAACCCCCCATGACACTTTATAATTGAGTGTGAGTACAAAGAGCATGAACATGTGCAAGATCTCATACATGCAATAGAATGATACTTTGTCTCAATGTGTGTGCATAAAATAATGCTACAAAATGATGTATACATTGCTCAAAGAAGAGTGAAAGGCTATTGAAACAAAAGAACAACCAAAGAAGAGACATTCCACAAAAGGAAGAGATCTTGGGATCTAAAACATTCAAGATATTCACTAGAGTGCAAAAATGCAAAAAAATGAATAAATATACCTGGAGAAGAATCTATAAAAATGACTCACATCACTCGAAAGTTCACAGAGTGCAAAAATGAATCTCTGGCCTTGAAAGCAAAAAAAAGACTATCTAAAAAGAAAAATCAGAAATTCAAACCTCCAAATCTGGATAGATCTCGGAAAGAGCTTTTCGACAATATCTCGTTTGCTCGATTTTGACACTGTATGCTCAAGTTATGGGTAAAAAACTACAAGTTGCTCTTTGTAACAAAAGAATCAAAGGAATTGACATGTCGATGGCCATCAAATTTTGGCATGTGGATGATGACATCAGTACCTACACATGCAGGCATACTGACATGCAGATGCAGTGTACTTACAAAAAGGTACGCATGCATTTTAAAAAAAAGGTATGCATAGTTTTTTTTTTAAAGTTTGAGGAAAAACTTTTGTAAAAAAAAAGATAAAGTTAAAAAACTTTATTAAAAACCCTTTTTTTGCTGGTTTTTTTAAAAAAAAATTTCTCACGTGCCTCGGGAAATGTGTTAGGGTTGTACGGCCCTAGTGCAAAAAAATTTGCCCCAAAATGCAAAGTTGTCCAAATTGAACAAATTTTATATGGAAATAGGGGTTCTTGAGCACCCTGAACGCAATGGTGAAGTCCATTTGAGCCCAAAGTGACCAAAAAAAAGAGGTACCCCTCATATCCAACAAAAAATCCTCTAAAAATTACAGATTTGACGAACAAGGTCGAATCTCTCAAGAAGAGAATAGGGGCATTAAGATCTGAAGCTTTGATACCTTGTTGGAGTTGATGAGAAAATAACCCATAGCTCCCAAGAGCACTTGCAAGAAAACACGTCAGAGAGAGAGAGAGAGAGAGAGAGAGAGAGAGAGAGAGAGAGAGAGAGAAGCTATAGAGGCCTAAACGCATTGATCCATGAGAGAGGAGACATCTTTGATGTGCAAAAACAAAAGTTGCAGCAATCACAATGAAATATTATTGTGTTGAATGATGTTAAGAATACAAAGGAAATCAATCCTTATAACGGAGATCTGAAACCCTAAAAGGGTGGAGAAACCTAGGTTGCATTATAATAATTAATAAAGTAATTAATTATTATATGCCAAAGTTTAGCTTAAATAATAAAGAGATAATAAGTGACTTAGTAATTAAATCAACATGATTTAATTAATAAGTAAAATGATGTATTGCTCTAACATGTTTTCTACATAAAGTTAGTTATAATACAACACCAGTGTTTCCATCGATGGGATAATCCTTGTTTGGGAAGAATTATTTTGGTGTCTCTCTAAGAGAACATTCACGTCAATCGTCGAGGAGAGATATTATGAGCCTCCCCAATGACTATTTTAGGTTTGGTGAAACAATCTATTGTCGAGTGGACTTCTTCTAGTGTCTCTCCAATGGAGG
Organism: Chamaecyparis obtusa; assembly: GCA_027943335.1. NCBI lineage: Eukaryota > Viridiplantae > Streptophyta > Pinopsida > Cupressales > Cupressaceae > Chamaecyparis > Chamaecyparis obtusa. Next base: position 1,214,534 of record BSBK01001640.1, on the reverse strand, counting down.
CTAGTAAAAAATAATGTGTGTTTTCCACATCAACAAGATAAATGAAAGTCGGCGGCAGTTATGTTTGGCTCTCTCCAATATAATAGATGAAAACCATCAGGGAGAGATCTTCCTTGTCTCTTTGATGGGATTTACAAAGGAGGCAAAATCCACTTTGTTGGTTGTGTTGCCCAAAATTTGGCCCCCATTTAAAAAATTTAAAATTTTATATGCCTATCGGTAACCTCATGTTCTTGATTTGGCATGTCAAGTTCATGTTACTTTGTCTCATGTTACATTTGAAGAGATAAGGACAAAATGCTACCAAAAAGTGCAATTTCCAAAAATCAGGAATAGTAGCTAAGAAGTGTGATTTCTATAAATCAGGAATAGTAGCTAAGAGGCGCGATTTCTGAAAAAATCAAGAATAGTAGTTGAGAAGTGTAATTTCCAAAAATCAGGAATAGTAGCTGAGATTGCAATTTCTAAAAATCAAGAATAGTAGCTGAGAGGTGCGATTTCCAAAAAATCCAAAAAGAGGTACTCATAGATGCTGCAATTGACAAGGAAGGAAATGAAAAGGCCATGTGACATTTGTTGAAGATTCATTTTCAATTTTAGTTCCTTTTATGACATCTGTTTAATGGCATTCTTTTTAAAATGTTTTCAAGATTTGTTATGTAACTGCCTAGGTAGGCGAATGGACTATTTATATCTTTGTTGAACATTTTATGTAGGATCGACAATTTTTTGTCAGAATTCCCCCCTTTCATTGGGACGACTGAGTGAGACTCGAATTTTGAGTCATGGTTGTTGCTCATTATTTTTTTGTAATTATCCTTTACTGTGGGATAAGTGAATGTGGGATGATTCAATAAATTAGTCATTGATGACAAATTATACTTTTTGAATCTGTGATTATAAGATGATCTGAGAGTCATTATTTATTATTTTCTTGTATTATATTCATGGTGTTCGACATATTTATATCACTTGTGGGTACACTATACATGTAATCTTCATGGTCATGGAGGTGCATTCGCATAAATTAATTATGGTGATTTCACCGTGTTTCGGTTTTCATGGCCATGCGAATTCAGGCACAATCGTAGAAATTAGTTGCAATAATTTTGATTACATATATGTTCGTGAATGTCTCATAGTGATGAAAATTCATTTGAAGCCTCTTCTTCTCTCTGGTTAAGATCATACCCCATCTTTATTGAAAAATAATAAAAATATATTCATTGAACATCTATTTCAAGGAGTTGTACCTATCAATTCAGAGATTGAGCTGATTGAAAGCTCTTTCAATTGTTCATTTATAGAGAAGTCTTGTGAGGGTTTGAGTCAATATTATTAAAGACCAATCTGTTAACTAATAGGTTGGTAAGTAACTCATTTGTTAGGGAGACAATTCTTTGTCTCTTCAACATATTTTATTCCATCTTGCTCGTATGAGGGTGATATTTGTGTTGTCTCTCTGAAGTAAAAATGTTTTGTTTTTTGTATCGACGTTATTTTTTACCACCGACTGTGACATACTGGAGGACTAAAAACTCAATGTCGATCCACTTTTTTTACCTATACACATTATGCCAATTCATCCTTGTGCCTATTTACCACTTGCAAGGGCATGGACTATCTTTTCCAATTGTTGGATGCCTTATTTTGGCCTCTTTCTATCACCTCATGGATTATATGTACACACAAAGATCATATTTTATCATATTTATTTTGACCTACTATTTTGTAACTTGACTCCAATTAATTATATTTTTGAACTCAATTGTTGTAACTAGAGTTATGCTAGCTATTTAAAAATAAATCTCTCATATATTTTCTGGGTTGTTCTTCCTTGGTTCTCTTGCAGTAGCTTATGCTCTGCAATTGTAATTTTCATTTTCATTTTCATTCATTAATGAATTTTCCTATTTTTATCTCTTCTTTGGTTTAGACATTTTATGTGAAGTATCTCACCTTCATCTTTGAATGTATCCTTTTCTGTTTTCAAATTATATGGTGTGTTAATTATACTTATGGCCATTGCATTGTGAGTATTGTCTTTCCTTTCATTTTCTTGTAGGCTCTAACCTATATGTGTATCTTTGGGGATAGATTAGGATTGAGAACTGTGTATGTCTTTGGGATCTTATATTCATGTATTATGCATTCATAGGCAGGAAGCAACCAAAATTTTAATCTGATGTATCACCCCCCTTTACATTTATGTAATCCTTCTCCATTTTCCCTCAAGTAGTTAGTTTAGCTTAGTTAGATGCACTGTGATTGGAAGGAAGTTGACCTTCTTTGGAGATTCAGCCTCACATGTGCAAGTCCCACACTTAGAGGATGATTCAATGTTTCACAAGGTTTCTTGAGGGTATACCCCAAGCATGGGTGCAAACTTTTTTGTTAACAATAAAATTTGTAAATTGCTAAAAAAGGGCTTGATAAATAAGTGGTTGTGTAATGTGAAACATCATCAAACTACAATTTTCTCTTTGGTGGATAACAAAAGAAATTGGATGGTTGGTTCTTCATGGATGTAGCCTAGAAGGATGAAACACATTAAATCTCTATATTAATGCTAATTTTTTTTGTCCCTTTTATAAATTGCATTATACTTAATATTGTTTATTGTTATGATTTACCTAAACCCTAACAATAGGTATCAAATCCATCTATTTTTTAGTCATTTGGCAGTAGATTTTAGATTTGAGTGGAAGCAACAATAGAAGAAGGAAAGCTTAAGGTTTAAAAGTTCAAAAACCAAAACAATCGAGTATGGAAGATGCAAATGCGAGATTATCTATATTATAAGGTGTTGGAGATTTCATGCATATATGTGCTAAAATTGATGTTTTGTCACTGATGTCAACATATTTATTTATTCTTGACAATTTACTTGTCTGTTCAGTAAATTTTTTTGGATCAATATGGATAGTGTATTGTAGATCAAATGTTGTGCAGTTGTATATGTGCTAGGGAATGTCTGTACTTGATCGTGTTCAAGTTGTAGAGGTTCTCTTTGTGATTTGAGAAATTTATGTGTGATTTATCAAAGGTTAGTTTTCTGGTTGTTCAGGAAGTGACAATGTTGTATTATTTAGATTGGTGCAGATCGGTTATTTAATATTTTTGGTTGATAACCTGGTGATGAGTTAAGGGTATGGATGTGTGTCCTCAAATTGAATGGTTCATGATTTCGATGCTAGAAATCTATTTTTCTTGAGTGAAAAATGTTGTTGTATGGTGTTCCTGATAAACAATGTAGAGACAATTATGAATTTTGAGACATATATTTTTATTGTTGTTATGGTATTTCATGTTTCTTGTTGATGTTTCTAGACAGTGTCATATTAGTGTCGGTGGATCACATTGGATTATGTGATTGGATTCAGTGATTTTCCTATGTCATGTTGATATTTTCAATGTTCTTGGCTGACTTGGTGAGATAGCATGTTGTGAAGTTTTGTGGCATAACTTATGGATAGTAGCGTGTTCATGGATGAAGATTTGGTTCCTAGCTATATCTTTGTCGACATGTCTTGGATCACATTATTGTTTGTATTGTAATTGATTAAATATTTGTAATTGATTAGTTAAGGTTGATGGCGACCTTGTTTATGTTTTAAAGGTTTATTTAATGTATATAAAGATGTAACCATTTGTTATTGTGAAGATGTATGAAGAGAGTGGAGCATAAGGTATGTGAGTGATAGAGATGTATCAATGTTTGTGAAGAGGTTTGAGTAGAATCTAAGAAGAGATTTGTGTCACTTCATTGGAACTGTATTGGTATATCAGAGATGCTATCAGTTAGTTCATAATCTAGTGGATTTTTGTCTACAGTGGGTAGTCCATTTGGGATTGTATTTCTTATTGTAATTTTTAGGGTTGTTGCCCTAGGGTTTTTTCCCTTAGTTATATTTGAGCAATGAGCTCTAGGAAGTGCGCTTTAATGCATGTGCATTCCCTTATTGTACCTTTAATAGGTTTATTGTGTTAGTACATCAGCTTGTGGGTTTGATCCCCATCGTGGTTTTTCCCTTAACTAGTAAGTCATGCAAACATTTTGTTATATGTTCATATGCTTTTGGTTCAGTGCTTTGATGGTTATCTTATAGATCTAAAGTTATAAAGCTAAATTGTGGGTGAATTTTTGAAATTACTTGACACAACTGATTCACTCCCCCTCTTAGTTGTGTGTTCTCCCTTGTTTCTAACAATTGGTATTAGATCTAGCTCCTCCTTTTGAAGCTTGACCGCTTGAGGTGATCCGAAATGGAATCCTTTAAGAAGGATAGTCCAATATTTGATAGAACCAACTATGCTATATGGAAGGGCATGATGATTACACATTTATGATGTTGTGGAGAATACTATTGGGCAATTACAAAGAAAGATTACAAGCCTCCTGCAGATCTAGTCGTTGCTAGTGTTGAAGAGAAGAAGGAATTTGAGTATAACATGAGAGGCAAAAAAGATTTTTTGAGAACATTATCAGATGTTGAATATACAAATATTATGGAGTTAGAGACCGCACATCATATATGGATAAAAATGGAAGCATTACATAAAGGAGACACCTTTGTGTAGAAAGTGAATTTGTAGAGCCTAAAAGGGAAGCTAGAAGTTTTGAGGATGATTGAGGATGAAAATATTCAAGCCTATGTTCAGAAGGTGACCAAACTTGTTTGTGGAATCATAAGTGTTGGTGGAAGATGGAAGAAGATGAGATTATTTCTAAGCTTCTAATATCTTTGCCTCTTGCTTATGACAACAAAGTTGTTGTGATTGAAGAAATCGAGACATTATCTAATGTGAACAGGGACTCACTATTTGGTACGTTATCTGCTTTTGAAATGACTAGATTTCATGATAATATTCCTAAGCATGAATCTAATTTTAAAGCTACTATTTCTAAGGATAATAAAAAATATGAGTTTGGAGAAAATTCATCTAAGTATGGATCTAGATATGCTAAGGAATGGGAAGAGATTGAAGAAGAGGAAAGAAAGATGGAAGAGATGGAAGCCCTAATAGAAAAGAGAGTATATAAGGGTGAAAGTAAGTATGAGGGGAAGCTACCTTTGAAATTTTTTCATGAAATAAAATTGGTCATTTTTCTTGTAGATGTCCTGAGAGAGCATCGAAGTATAAGCCTAGAAAATTTTAGATTAAGTATCATAAGAAATGTTATTTAGCTACTGCTAAAGGTGTGACTGATGATGAATCTGAAAAAAGTGAAGCTGAGATGTTGGGAAAGATGGTATAGAGTTAGGTGTACTATTAGTATATTGGTTACATGTAGAGTTAGGGTTAAGGTAAGGGTTAGAGTTATTTTAGCATCACGATAAGGATTAGGATATAGTTTTAATTTAGTTTTCATTTCAGATTTAGTTTTAATACTTTATTTTATATAGTTTTAATACTTTACATATAGAGTTAAGTGTACTATTAGTATATTGGTTACATGTAGAGTTAAGGGTAGGGTAAGGGTTAGAGTTATTTTAACATTGTGGTAAGGGTTAGTGTAGGATTTGAGCAATATAAATCCACAAAACTTGAAGATCACCTGCATACAAAAACTTATTACAAGGAAGTAGAGACAAGAAGAAGGCAAGGGTTTGACTCAAAAATATGAAGAAGAAAATATCCTCAAATAAATGAATAAATTAAATGTACAATGGATCATCCTTATAAAGGAGATCAAAAGCCTTGAAAGGAAAACTCTAGTGTATGTAATAATTAGTTAAATTATTACAAGACTAATGCATGAAAGTTTATATTTAAAACAACTAGTGCATAAGTTTAAATCAACTAGTGCATGTGTGTTTAAATATAAACAACTAAAAATAAAAGTGTTGACAACTTAAGAAGGGAGTAAATTTAATTAATATAATTAATGCTTTACTCTAACACCCCCCTTAAGATGAACAATAATGCAGCTACAAACAATGCAAAAAGAAAGCAAAGGAAACTACAGTGTTGAAAGCATAAAAATGGGTCCTAGCAACATGGCCTGATGAGGTACCCATGTACAAAAGAGAGTCTCTATAAAGTGGAGAAATACATAAAACCACATGGGAAAAACTCTACTCCAAAAGGAGATAAAAACTAATCTAAAGGACTAAAGAAGCCTCCAAAACTAAGACTGTTCCAAAAAATAGGAACAAGAATGAACATGTAGAACATCACTAAAGCAAGAAGATGAAAACTCTGTCAAGAAGTAACTACTGATCTAAAGATCCTCCACAAAAATATGACCAGGTAGAGAAGACTGTAATCTGCATGAGTGCCCTCAAATAACACTACTTGAATCAAGAGGCAAACAAAGACAAACACCTAAACTCGAAGATACAGATGGCATAAACATCAAAGGTCTGAAGAGCTGATCAATCAAAGATGGAAGAGTGCATCCAAAAAATAGGAAAGAAAAGAGTGTCCATATGGTAAATGATCCATCTCACCAGAATGCATAAGTACCCAACCACTGCAACCGCTTAGTACATAGAATCAAATACTAAATACATAACTCACACTATCAAATCAAAGAAGTAGTAGAACCAATAGTAGAAACCCCCCCATACTTCTGACAAGGGAGTAATGACAAGTACATTGAAAAGATCATCCAATATGAACTGCATGATGAAGAAGAATCTGAAACATTGAATGTGCAAAGAGAGTACAAACACGTATAGAGATACCTGAGGCTAATGTCGTTAGAGGAACACTCACATGAAAAAAGAAGATGACAAACATCAAACCCCCCTGGCACTTTACAATGGAGTGCGAGTACATAAAGCACAGACATGTGCAAGATCCCATCATACAATAGAATGACACTTTATCTCAGTGCGTGTGCATAAAAGAATGATATAAAAATGAAGTAATACACTACTCAAAGAAGAGTGAAGGCTACTGAAATAAAATAACAACCTAAGAAGAGCCATCCCCTAAAGGGAAGAGATCCCAGGACTTGTAACATCCAAGATATCCACCAGAGTGCAGAAATGCAAAAAATTGAATAAAATATACTTGGAGTATAATCTAGAAAAATGACTCATAAAAATAGAAAGCTCTTAGAGCAAGCTTTCCAGTGATATCTCGCTTTCCCAAAATGAAGTCCGAATGCGCAAGATAGAGCTTCTGGAGTGCAAAACTGAACATCTGGATTTGATAGTAAAAGCACTATCAAAAAAGAAAAATCAGAAATTCAAACCTCTAGATCTGGCTAGAGCTTGGAACCAGCTTTCTGATGATATCTTGTTTGCCCGATTTTGACACCGTATGCTCAAGATATGAGCAAAATACCAATTGGTGTGCGAGAGGGCCAAAAAATGGTGCAAATGATGATGATGCATGCTGAAGTCATCAAATGACGGGCTTAAATTTGACGGCCAAATGGCCGTCGCCGCCCAAAATGGAAAAAATAAATAAATAAATAAAAATTTTCAAAATCGCATGCGCGCCTCTAGATCCGTGCTAGACTTTTTCAGACTTTTGCCTCAATTTGCGTGCCAAATTTTTTGTTTTGATTTATGTGTCAAATAGCAAAATTTTTGCCTCATTTTGTGTGCCAATTTGTACAAATTTCACCTTGGGAAGTATGTCGATCTGTACAATATCTATCTCGTGAAGCGTGTCAAGCTTATGGGACCAAAAAAAGCCCCAAAATGCAAAGTTGTCCAAATTGGACATGCCTTATATCGAAATAGGGGTTTTGGGGTGTTGCGAGCTCAATGATGAGATCCGTTTGAGCTCAAAGTGCATCAAAATTTACGGACCTCCTAATTTAAATTAAAAATAACCAAAAAAATCCTAATCTAAATTTTTCAAACGCGAACAAGCTGTAGCAAATTAGGCTCTAATACCATGTAGGATTTGAGCAATACAAATCCACAAAACTTGAAGATCACCTGCATACAAAAACCTATTACAAGAAAGTAGAGACAAGAAGAGGGCAAGGGTTTGACTCAAAAAAATGAAGAAAAAAATATCCTCAAATAAATGAATAAATTAAATGTACAATGGATCATCCTTATAAAGGAAATCAAAAGCCTTGAAAGGCAAATCCTAGTGCATGTAATAATTAGTTAAATTATTACAAGACTAATGCATGCAAGTTTATATTTAAAACAACTAGTGCATAAGTTTAAATCAACTAGTGCATGTGTGTTTAAATATAAACAACTAAAAATAAAAGTGTTGACATCTTAAGAAAGGAGTAAAGTTAATTAATATAATTAATACTTTACTCTAACAGTTAGCATATAGTTTTAATTTAGTTTTGATTTCAAATTTAGTTTTAATACTTTATTTTATATAATTTTAAGATTTGGTTTTAATACTTTATTTTATATAGAGTTAGGTGTACTATTAGTATATTGGTTACATGTAGAGTTAGGGTTAGGGTAAGGGTTAGAGTTAGTTTAACATCATCGTAAGGGTTAGGATGCAAGGTTCAAAGTTAAGTTAAACCAAACGTAGTGTTATGGTTAAGGTTAATATTTGGTTAACCATTAGAATAAGATTAAGGGCATGGTTACCGATTGGATGTAGGTTTTAGAGTTAGCATTAATATAATAGGTAGTGTGATATTTAGGTGTAGGGTTGAATTATTTGGTTAGGGTAAGGATTTGGTATAGTTTTATAACATTGATTAGGGTTAGGGTTAGAAGTAGAAATAAATAATATCTATAAGATGTCCTTTGTAATTAATTTCTCACATTTATTTGGCACATCCATTGAAGACATTAATATTAGAAATAAAGAGTTCAACAAAACATGTTACAAAACCTTGCAAGTATAGTTGTAAACATCACTTGAATAGTCAAAACAATTTATTTTTCTCTTGTTCATGGAACTTACATAGATGAATGAGGAAATATAAGTCTCACTACAACTATTTAAATGAAGTAAGAAGTGTGAAAGCCAAGATAAAAAATGAACTAAATACAAAATATTTCTTCGTAATGATGCAAGTACATCACATATTCTTCAATGATTAAGATGGCATTGCAACCCTTATTTGAACAATGATCGTGGTAGACTTATTTCATCATTAATGGAAACACATCTACTTTTGCAGATGTCTCGTGTAGAACTTTCGCAACATCTTCCATCTGCATTATTTCTAGTTCTTTAATATAATCAATCGATAATGATGCATTCTCCACAATTTTGATTATGTTTTTGCACAAGCCTATAATTATTCGTGTATAGTTGTCAAATTTAGTCTCGAAGAAATCATTTGAGGCCATTGAAGCAACTAGGCTCATAATAATGATGTTTGACTCTCTGTTAGAGGCAACCATAGGTTGAATGCTATGCTGCAAAGTTTTAAACAAACATCAGTATATAGAAATAATGAGAATAACCATGTCGCATTTCCATTTGCAACTTTACATGTTACTTATAGTGGAATAGTATGTATTAATGTGTGGAACTTTTTTCTTTAAATTAATGAAAATTTGGGTATCAAAACATCTATGAAATTTTGATTATTAATACACATTGAAGCAAAAGTGAACACAATTTCCAAATATCATATACTAATTTATTGCTTAAGAATAATTGAGAACAATTTTGACATAAAGTAGGAGAATAATCAATAATGCATTTCAATTTTTTTATTAAAAAAATATAATACAATCCTTAATAGAATAAACATTTCAATTTTTTGATTAAAAAGATATAATGCAATCCTTAAATGAAACATTTATAAAATATGAAAATAATTAAGATTATATATACAAAGAATATATTTACATTCTAATTTTTGAAATATGACGGCATTGCCTTCCACTTTTCAAACATTACTACATAAAAATAACATTTGGAATATATTTTTAATTTTAAAAACATTAAAATAAAATAGATACTTAATGTTAAATGTTAACAATAATTCTAATATTTAAATAAATGAAATAATTAAGAAATAAAATAAATTAAACTTATTTGTACTACAGCTATATAGGTACGCCTCTTGGTGTAAAGATCTCCTTAATAAGAGGCTCTCGAGGCCATTCATCTGTTATAAAATTGTCGTATTGAATGACAAACTTGACCCTTTCTGCATTACTCACATATCCTAGTACTGTTCTAGGGAACTAGGCTCCCTCAAAACCCTCTTCATTACAAGAGACTTCTACTTTCATCTGAACATCAAAATCCATTTTTGTATACCTTTTACATTATGACAATGCAAATAAACATTTCAACTTTTTAATTAAAAAGATATAATATAATCCTTAATAGAAAGTAAATATTTGTTGAGTTTTATTGATTAAAAAGATATAATAGAATCCTTAAATGAAACATTTATAAAATATGAAAATAATATAAAACATTTACATTGTAAAGTTTGAAGTATGGCGGCATTACCTTCCACTTTTCAAACATTGCTATATAAACATTAATACTTGGAATATATTTTTAATTTAAAAATATTAAAATAAAATAGATTCTTAATATTTTTTATTAAGGTAACAACAGGTTTTGAAGGAGCCCTGAAACCCTTTAACAAATAAAACTTTAAGATATAACATTAAAAGCTCCCAGAATGAATTAGACCAACCAAAACAAAAGGCGGGACACTCAAACAACAAACCCAGAACACTACAAAATAGGATCATTAGAAACAACAATCCAACAAAAATAGCAACAAAGCTATTCGTTATTCCCTTTTTTATGGGAACGAAGGGTCATGTCAAAAGAAGAGGAGGATTTCTTAGAATGTTTCCCTTTAACAGTGATCCAACCATCTTCGACTCTCACGGCCTCATCCTGCTAGCACAACGAATTCAAGACAAAAGAACCAGCACCCAGCATCGGTTTCGAAACAAGCCTAGAATTAATCTGAGCAAGAGAGACAATAACACCAAAACCCTCAACAATCAACACACCAGCAAGGCCGGTAGGAACAACAACCACAAAACGGCCAGTAGAGATCCTGGAATCCACCAACAAAGGAAAAGAGGGTCCCTACTTAGTAGGGATATTAGAAATAAAATCAACATAAATCCCAATAGAATCGACAGGAGGCAGAACAAGATTCAAGCCATTTTCTTCAACAATAGGCTTCTGAGAGCCCCAGATAGGATCAAATTCCTTCAAACTCTGAGGGGAGCTTTTAAAGACTGTATAATATTTGATGGAAGCATCCTTCCACCAAGTATGAGAGACTTTCTTCTTTTTAAAATTAGAACTGCAATGTGTAGCATGATGACTTGTTTTAAAACATTTTCTACACCTAAAGGGGATACCCTCATAATCTAATTGTTGCATCCAATAATATTTAGATGATTTAATTTTAATTTCAACTAGAAGACCCTATGATAAATCAATATCTACTAGAATGCGGGCAAAGGTAGAATGATACATATTAAAAGAGTCATTATCAATAAGCAGAAACTCCCCCAAAGCCTCCCCCACCTCCTCCAGGACAAAACCTTGCCAAAGATGGAGAGGGAGATTGAGAAGCCTAACCCAAATAGGAATATTGTTGAAAACTTCAGTGGAGGGATTGAAATTTGGGTGCCAAGGTTTTACAATAAGAAAAAATAGATTCTTCATGTTAAATGTTACCAATAATTCAAATATTTAAACAATTAACATGGTGACATTGTCATCCACATTTTAATGTTTGAAATACATCGACATTGCCTTCCACATTTCAAACATTACTACATAAATATTAACATTTAAAATATGTTTTTTTATTTTAAAAATATTAAAATAAAATAAATACTTTTTGGTTAAGGTAAAAATAAGTTTTGAAGGGCCCTGAAATCCTGTACAACACTAGAACTTAAGATAGGACATTAAGAGTTCCCTAAATACAACAGTCCAACTAGAACAAAAGACCAGACACCCCGAACATCACATAGAAAAATACTGCAGTTAAAAGAAAGGGGACTAGAATTTTGATCCCTTTTTATGGGACTGAAGGGTCATGTCAAAAGAAGAGGAGGATCTCTTAAAGTGTTTACCTTTAATTGTATCCAACCTCTTCAACTCTAGCAGCCTCATCCTGCCAGCACAACGAATCCAAGACAAATGAGCCAGCACCCAGCAGAGGTGTTGAAACGGCCAATGGAGCATCCAACATAGGGCCAACATTAATCTCACCCAAGGAACTAACTAAAAGAGGATCAACAGAACCAGAACCAGCAATTGCCAAAACACCAGCAGGGCCAACAGAATCAACACCCACAGAACTGCCAGCAAGGGACCTAGCTCCATCTAGCAAAGGAGTTGTTCCAGAACTAGCAGAAGGGCACGGGATCAGGGCCAGTAGCCACAACAGGCCCAGTAGAATCAATAGGGCACGAACCATCCACCGCCACAGAAGTCTCTGAATCTCCTAAAACAAAAACAACCTCCTTCTCAAGTTGAGAGGAGTTTTTCATGACTATGTAATACTGGGTGGAAGTGCCCTTCCACCAAAAGGGAGAATATTTCTTCTTCTTAGTATCTAAGCCACATTGAGCAGAAATGTGACCAGTCTTAAAGTATTTATGACACCTAAAAGGAATACCTTCATAGTCAAGTTGTTGGATCCAAGATCCCATAGATGACTTAATTTTGATTTCAGCGGGAAGACCCTTTGAGGTGTCAAGATCTACCAAAAGGTGGGCAACAGTGGAGTGATAAATATTAAAAGAGTCATGATCCAACATTAAGAAATTCCCCAATGCCTCACCCACTTCCTCCACGACAGAGAAATCAAATAGATAGTTAATGTAAAATGTTAACAATAATTCTATTTTCTTTAGTTTGTTAAATGAAACGTTTAAGAATCTAAACAAACTAAAGTAATGTAAAACTGAAAATTATTTGAGAACTATTTGAAATGCAAAACTAAATATAAAATAAAACTTATTTAAAATGCAAATCTAAATCTAAAATGCAAACTATTTAAAATATAAATCAAAATATAAAATGCAAATTATTTAAAATACAAATCTGAATATAAAATGCAAACTATTTAAAATGCAAATCTAAATCAAACATGCAAATCTAAATTAAACATTCAAATGTAAATCAAACGTGCAAATGTATATCAAATGTGCAAATCAAAATGAAACATGCAAATGCAAATCAAACTATTTTAAATGCAAATCTAAATAAAACATACTAATCAATTGAAATTAAATCTATAGAAAACTAAAATACAAAACAACAATCTCACTTGCAAAAAACTTGCTCCAAAATTCAATTTACTCTTGGCTCCTCCAAAACTCTCCACATCTTATCACTCTGCAAAATAACAAATGAAACAAAATAATAAATGAAATGAGGAGACACATTTATAATTTGAGAGCATATCTTCATATTCCCTAAAAGGTGCATTTTCTAATTCTTTTGCCTCTCCAAATTATAAATTTAAATTTATTTATTTTTAATTTATTTTTCATCCATGTGGCACCCCTATTTTTTTGGATCCTATTATTTCAGACCCCATTATTTCGGCCTTGCCATTCATCTTCCTATTATTTTGGCGAACTATTAATTTGACCAGCTATTAATTTATGTCAATGATGTAAAAAATACAAACTATTCAAATATTAATGCAAAATAAAATATTTTTAAAAAAATATAACATATAAGAAACAAAATAAATTAAACTAATGTATGTTTAATCTAATTTAAAAAATTATTAAGATTAATTGAAGATAAATTTCATTAACATGACGGCATTGTCATCCACATTGTAATGTTTGAAATATGGTGGTATTGTCTTCTGCATTTCAAACATTACTACATAAACATTAACATTTAAAATAGATAATGTAAAATGTTAACAATAATTCTATTTTTTTAGTTTATTATAAAACATTTAAGAAACTAAACAAATTAAAGTAATGTAAAATTGAAAACTATTTGAAATGTCAAACTTAATATAAAATAAAACTTATTTAAAATGCAAATCTAAATCTAAAATGCAAACTATTTAAAATGAAAATTTAAATCAAACATGCAAATCTAGATCAAACATGCAAATCAAAATAAAATATGCATATGTAAATCAAACTATTTTAAATACAAATCTAAAAACAAATACTAATCAATTGAAACTAAATCTATGGAAAACTAAAATACAAAACAACAATCTCACTTGCAAAAAACTTGCTCCAAAATTCAATTTACTCTTGGCTCCTCCAAAACTCTTCACTTTTTCGTACTCTGCAAAACAACAAATGAAATGAGGAGACACTCTTTTATAATCTGAGAGTGTCTCTTCATATTCCCCAAAAGGTGTCTTTTCTAATTTCTTTGCCTCTCCAAATTCTAAATTCAAATTTAATTTATTTTTTTAAAAAATTTATTCTTCATCCATGTGATGCCCCTATTTTTTGGGTCCTATTATTTCGGGTCTCATTATTGCAGCTTTGTCATTTGTCTTCCTATTATTTTGGTCTTGTAATGTAAAATGTTAACAATAATTTTAATAGTTTGTTAAATGAAACATTTAAAAAACTTTAAAAAATTAAAGTAATGTAAAACTGAAAACTATATGAAATGCAAAACTTAATATAAAATAAAACTTATTTAAAATGCAAACCTAAATCTAAAATGCAAACTATTTAAAATACAAACCTAGATATTAAATGCATACTATTTAAAATGAAAATCAAATCAAACATGCAAATGTAAATCTAATGTGCAAATCAAAATGAAACATGTAAATATAAATCAAACTATTTTAAATGCAAATCTAAATAAAACATATTAATCAATTGAAACTAAATCTATGAAAAACTAAAATAAAAAATAACAATCTCACTTGCAAAAAATTTGCTCTAAAATTCAATCTACTCTTGGCTCCTCCAAAACTTTCCACTTTTTTGTACTTTGCAAAACAACAAATGAAATGAAGAGACACTCTTTTATAATTTGAGAGCGTCTCTTCATATTCCCCAAAAAGTGCTAATTCTTTTGCCTCTCCAAATTCCAAATTTAAATTTTTATTTTTTTTAAAAAATTTAATTTATTCTTCATCTATGTGGCACTTCTATTTTTTCGGGTCCTATTATTTCGGGCTTCATTATTTCGGCCTTGTCATTTGTCTTCCTATTATTTCTTGGGCAGCTATTAATATTTTTATAAATTATTTATTTAATCTAATAGTTTTTATTGACAAGGAATTTTTTTGGCATATTCTCGTGCTAGTATTCCCACTTGTGCTCCCATTGTATAGGTACGCCTCTCAACATAAAGAGTAGTTGTCAAAAATCAAATTGTGCTTTTGTAAGCTTAAGAGTTGCATTGTCAATTAACTATAGGTTCTGATTCGACTACTAGAAAACATGAAGCAAAAATCAAAGAAAACTTCTAATTTACATGAAACATAGCAAACATAAGGCAACTATAGTTCTCTACAATTGAAATTGGACAAATTTATCAACTGTGTCTTGGTAAGAATGAACAAATTTATAAATTGTACCTTGATGAGATTGAAAATGTTAGAAAATTTTGGACTAGATATACCTTTAGTGGTTGTAAGCAATTTTGTTTTGATTTTGATATGAAGAAAGACAATAATTTCAAAACAAATCATTAAACTTAAGAGCCCTTAGAACTGAATTTCTTGTGAGTTCACCAAGGAATGTGAAGTATTGTGGCAAAGGAAGGCTCTTTCGGTATGTATATTTTTAAAAGAGAAGTATAACCTATGAGTATTGGTTAGGATCTATAGTGTATATATTGGTGATGGACTCATAGAAAGGCTCACTTTCAAACAATGGATAGCAAATATGCAACAACACATTCAAAAAAATAGCATATCTTCAAAACGATCACAAACAATAGTCTTAAAATTTTTTGTAAAACCTGAGGAATTTTACTTGACTTCACCCTCCTAGATACCAAAAAAAAACTACCAAGGTGATTTCTCCCTAAAAAGAAAAATACACCAAAAGAATGTAATGGGGGAGCAAAGAAGGTAAAGAGACTTACTTACAATTCAATTTTGCACATGTATTAGGTCTAATGAGTAGATAAGCATAGAGTGCAACCTAAGGAAATTTTATTCATCCATGATAAGATAGAAATTTTAGTTGTGTTTATTGCCTTCAACAATTGATTTGCTTTTGTTTTGCACCATGACACCCTTATCTATTATTGGTCATTACTTGCCAGAGATTCTAATTTTCATAATATTTCTATTTAGGGATCTTGTTTGTCCATGCCAAGACAAAGCTTTTAGTTATACTTGTCACCTTTGTCAACTATTTTGGTTTTATTTTTTCCATGATTACCTTTGCCTACTGCTGATTATTATCTCTCAAGGCTTTTGATGTTCAACATGTTTCATTTTAGAATAATTGCATCCTTAACATTCTATAATAATTGTTATTTGAAGAGAAAATTCTCAACAAAAACAACTTGCAAGCTAAACAAGAAAGTACAAGTCAAATTTAGTTTACACAAAATTGAGGATCAATTAATGACAAAATAGAAAGAGAAATAAAAAATTTGAGTTTCATACACGTACCAATAATATTAAGGTAGTGTTTTAGTTTGGAATTGAATATATGGTGATTATTGTAGGCTATTTTCGCCACCATTAGCCCATCATAGATAACCGATTTGAGACACCTTCATTATGAGTTGAACTCTATCATACATGGGCCAACATATCGTATTTGCCAGCAATTAGTTTCCAATTCATCGTGTTATCCAAAGTTTTGCTGCTAACATGTCATGTTTCCCCTAAGGCTTTTTGGCCCCCCCACATGATGACCTAAAGACATAACCTATTGTGCACGTGGATTTATGTTGTCTTAGGTGGGTCTCCTATTGTGTTTACTTGACAGCTCACTAGAAATACGTTTGTGCCTCGCTAAGCTTTTGAGTTCCTTTTATTGTGTTTAAGTCAGCGTCTGTCCCCTAATTTGGTTGCTCGTTGGCTTGCTAGAATTACTTTTGTGTCTTGTAGACCTCCCAAGTTCCTTTGGTTGCATCTGACATGGATTCTAGGTATTGACACAAGCTACTCATTGTCTCATTGATAATTTCTTTGGGTTTCATTGAGTTTTTGAGCAATGAGGCAACAACTTTCCAGGCTGATGTGGCTTGTGGTTGGTGCATATAATGCTTCTTATTGGCTTGTTAAGGGACTTCTTTTGTTCCAGAAACCTCCCAATTTTGCGACATACAAGGTTTTCCGACTATCTAATCCGATGAAGCTCCTATATTGACAGTCACATTTTAAACTCCATTAGGGCTTCTAGTTGCATCTTGTCGATCTGATTGCACGCCAGTATTCTTCATTGATGGCCACAATTCAAATTGACAAGCATAATTCATTTCAATGAATATGACACATGACTATGAGGGGTTTGCCTAATTAAGGAATGATAATTAAATGTCAGAGCTACTTTCAATGACTCCTTTGTCGATCTATCAACTCTAAATGTTTCTATAACTTCTCTAGGTCTCTGCATACACCATTTCACATGCCACCCATATTTATTTACATCTTGCAAATGACTTTTGTTTCACCAAAGATGCTTTTAGATGCCATATCTATATAGATCCATCTTTGGGGCATGGTTTTCTTCCTCAACTATAGGGCACATTCATTTTGGACCGCCTCTTGTCAACCTCATGGATCAAGTATACACGTAGAGATCAGATTTCAATCTAGTTCATCCTACTTGCCTCCCTATAACCTAACCTTGGTTAGGGTTTGAAGTCCAATGTTTCATCTGAGTTATGCCTAATTTATAAAGGTAAGTTTGTAATATATATTTTGGGTTCTCTCTTGTTCTTTTGCAGTAGCTATGCCCTGCATTTGTAATTTTGTCTTCGCTTTACATCAATTGAAATCCATGTGTTTTACCTCTTCTCCTAGTCTGATATATTGTGCATTTTTTCTTGCCTTATATTGATTGTTTCTTTTTAATCTTTTAAATTTGTGTCGTGTCTAGTGTTCTCAGAATGTTGTATTGTGAATGCATCTTTCCTTTCAGCATCTCATTAGCTTTGACCTACGTATGAGTCCTTGAGGGTAGATTACAATTGAGATCTGTGTATGTTTGGAATTCTTGTTGATGTTATGTGCAGATGTTGGTAGGGAGCAACCACGTTTCAATCTAGTGCATCACCCCTTTTAATTTCATGTAATCCCTCTTCCCTTTTCCCTAAAATTCGTTATGCTAGGTTAGTAGTAAGTTTTTTGGTGTTAAGATATTTTAACATGATGTGTTGGCTTGTTTAACAAGATGAGTTTCTCTAGTTTAACACGACATGTTGGGTTGGTTCAACACTATACCCTAATTAGAAAGAAGTTGACCTCTTCGAAGATTCAACCTCACATGTGCAAGGCCTTGCACTTGGAGTTTGATTCAATGTTTCACAAGATTGCTTGAGTGTCATACCTCAAGCATGGATGCAAACTTTTGTGGCAATAGTTATGTCTCATGTAAAAGCAATTCACTTGTAGTTAACCAAACATAAAGAATAAGGAACAATTATGTATATTGTTTTTGTGCTTATGTATAAAAATTTGTAAGTCTAAGTTTCTTTAGTTCATGTACATTCCCTTTCTTAATGATGGTTTTAATAAATTCTAGATGTTTTGCAGTTATATAATTATGGTTATTCAACATTTAGTGATCTATAATTGTATACTTGTGTCTTGTTAATGAAAGTTACTGACCAACAACATGGGAATTGCATTTCTTTGATTTTTTATGGTATTATAAATGTGAATAAAATTGCTCACATGTAAATGAATAATGGAATTTGAAATTTTTATATCAATTTCATTGTTTTTTTCTAGTATATAAAAATGTAGATACATATTTTCTGTTTTGCATATGAATGACTAGCTTAATGTCAAAATCTACGTAAGAATTCAAAAACCAAATTCTAAGCATAATAGCTTTTCATATGGTTAAAACTTAATTTTAAGCCCGAGACCAAAAAGAAGAAAAGAAAACAGAGGAAGACTTCAATAAGATAAGGATGTTCATATAAATATAAGCATAACTAAATTTATCATATAGAAATGTTACCAATGTGTCAATGGGCATGCATGCAATATGAAAATAATGATGAAAAATAAATCATTTGAGAGAGAACCTCTATAAAGATATCCAGTGGTCACTATTAGTTTATGTTACAATAGTTATAGTGCATTTTCCTTAGTATTCACATGTAATTTGAAGGTTCTACACATTTATTTTGAGCTTCTTTCGATGCTAATTGTCTAGCATTTAAAAAATTTATTAATTTTTTTTGTTAATACTTTCTCAAGGATTTATTCGAGGAATTAAATATTAACGTATTTGCAAAATTGTTTTCTCCTTCACCTTTCGGACTGGGCATATTTGCAAAGGATATTTTTTTGTGCATTTTGGATTGGTGTGAGGATTTACAAAATTCACATCATTTTTCTATTGCATGGCGTCGCCAAAGCAGTCATGTTTTTAATAAATTCACCATTTTCTCAAAAAATCTTAAAAATTATATAGACGTAGAAATTCTGATATTTGTATCTCTAGATATGAATAGGTAAACAAGCTACTAGTCAGTTGTGCAGAAGTCAATTTGAATAAACACAATGTGGAAACAACTTGATAATTAATGATGAGAAAGGGGGCGAGCAAATTTGATAGCAAAATGCTTTACAAGATAAGTTATGTATTATTAGACTGGAGTTAAATGGAACTGCATGTAGTTATGCAATTTTACCAAGAGAAAAAAAAAACAGTTCTTTTAGTGGCTTAAAATATGAGTTTTTACCTGTCTTCTGGGATGGAATGGAATGGTTGGCCCGCCATTGATTTCAATAGCAACAACACCAGCAAGCTACATACAAAGGAATAGTTTTCTATGTTTCATTACAAATAAAAGTTGCAAAATTTGTGAAACCCTAAATAGTAAGAAGCATCTCATAAATGCAAAACTTCACCTGGAAAAATTAACATAGAAACATGTCAATTTTTTTCTTTAATGGGTGAGACCTTTATTAGCTTCCTGTGAGGCCAAAAATCCAGTTGAGTGCCATTTGAACAAAGCCCCCCTTATTATCAACAAAAATAAAACTAGCATTTGCACCAGCCGGGTGCAAGGGTTACGCCGATTGTTAAATATCCAATGGGATTTGTAATGTCATATCATGTAGATGATCTTTGAGATGCAGAATTTGTTTCATGTTTGGTTTGTTGTCTTTATTCCCTTGTAGATATTTTGTGACATGCACTTCAAGACTTTTTGTCAATGTAACTTACACCTTTTGCAATGGGCTGCTTCCATCTTAAATGTTTGAGTGAGCTCTAATGAAAGTTACAGAAAATGTATACACAGATATTCAAACAGGAGCAGGGGAAAATCACCAGCTTGTATATGAGCCTGACGATTTGACATTGTTAGGCATCTTCGGGAAATGAAAATGAGATAACAACTTGTAAACGTGCAAGGTTATATGGGTTATCTGAATGTTTACAATTTTTTTTTAGTTTTAAATTTGAATTCCCAGAGACGTTATATTTTTTTCACGCTATGTACAAATTTCGATTATTTAGACTAACAAGCTTCCACTCTGCTTGCTTATGAAGACATTAAGCAAAAAGGTTTGTTCAATATTTTACGAGCTTGTTAATTCCAGCTTGAAAATAATTTATAAATGTGAAAAAAGATTGCGTCTAAACTTTCATCTCATAGACATTTGTATACAATGAACACAAGATAATTTGTATTACTGATTTTGGGTAAGTGCAAATCTGACATAAGCATGCATTCAAGGTATAAGCATGAATTCAAGGTTTATATGGATATTCTATTGAAAGGCCATAGAGATGAAATAAAAGCATGTATTCAAGGCATAAGTATGAATTCGTGGTTTATATGGATATTCTATTGAAAGGTCATAGAGATGAAATAAAAGTTGCCTACAAATTTGACAACGTGGATGGGAATGTCAGATTTTAAAACGGATTACTCCTGTTCCAAGGCACTCTCTCTGAGCAACCATTACTCTGTTGGCAATTTCAACGGGAATCAGATTTCCATTAACACATCTGCAGTAATGCCAATTCTAGATTCCCAGATTTATATCTTCAATGGGCAAGATCTATCAAAACAGTACTCCAGTGCAGTTAATAAGATTGATTTACTATCCAAATCGATTGAAAAAGGGGCACAAGCATGTTGTACTGTAATGCTAGAATCCTACACATGCATGCTGAGCAGGGGGATTTGAATTGAAAGGAAAAGGTAAAGCAAGAGGACGTTCAGTAGTTGTTTTTCATTTCATTAGAATTTGTTTCAAAGACTTGATACATAATCCTCAAGTATGTTGGTGCTTGAATTCCTCTGGTAACCAGTTATGTATGGCTTGGGGAATGTGAATCATTGTAGAAAACTCAAGGAGAAGTATGGCAGCCATGCTGAAAAGTATTGTCAATTATTGAACTTCCCTGTATCGAATTACCAAGTAAGTTTTAGTAATAGGCCAATCTATCATCTACACGCCCTCCATTCAAAGTAATAAGATTTCTAATATTTATAGGTAAATAGGGCCTTTGGGTTCTTAGTTTTTCAATTTGTTGTTCTTTTGTTGTCTTACTGCGCTTGGTTTCTGTAGATCAGATATGAACATAAATTTAGCAGTATTTACAACACCTCTTTTTTATTTGGATCCTGAAAGTTCCACCACTTATGTTCTACTCGCAAACATCTATGCAAAAAATGGCTTGCCAAAGAGGAATTCTACTTCCACCCATCTTAAGGTGCAGAGCCAAATGGAGCATCGAAAGCAGAGCCAAATGGAGTTCAGAATGGTCTTGTGGGCTTGGTTTCCGATTCACATCTTTTTGTGTTTGCAGGTGAGAACATCAATCCTGCTGCCACTTTTGGCCTGTTTTTGGCTAGAAAAGTGTCCTTACCAAGGGCTGTTCTGTACATGGTAGCTCAGTGTCTGGGTGCCATCTAAGGGACTGGACTTGTGAAGGCAATGCAGAAGAGGTACTATGACATGTATGGAGGTGGGGCTAACTCGGTAGTCTCTGGTTACTCCAAGGATACTGGTTTGGGTGCTTGGCATCAATCCAAAAATAGCTTGCTCCTCCAAGAACTATGGAGAGGTCCCAAAAATATGGAATCACATTTTTAAAGCAGCAAGAGGATCACCAAGATCATTAGAACTCATTGCCATTAAAAAAAAGCTAAATCAATACAAAGGAATAAGGTCCCAGGTCTGCATAGATTTCAGTAGCCTTCTTCCAAAGATTTCAGGATACTTACAGACAAAGGTTGCAAAACTTCGGGAAAAAGCAAGGAACAGGGGTACTCCTAAATGACCTATAATCCATAGAGTTTACTTGTTGCAATGATGCCTAACTGAATCTTGAGATTGTACAGAGATAATGCAATCCCCCAAGTACAGTTTTGATGGGATGTCTGAGACTAGTACTAAAACAACTGAAGCTGAAGCTATTCACTACCTAGCTGTTCAGACACCACTTATGGATATAGAGGATGGATGCTTCAAATCAGATCAAGAATTTTGACTCTGAAACTCTAATTGAGTAGTAAAGAAAATTTAATTAGCTTTCATACTACATTCCTTTTAATACCCTCAGATAGTAGAAAGAATTTCAATTAGATTTCCAGACAAGTTAAGAATAAAATGTGGCAAATAAATAAAAGTGGAAAGCAAGGAGTATAATACCTAAGAAGCTAATACGCATAGCTCTACAAAGTGATTCTCTGCTGACATTTTGTTAAGTTGAGATATTGAAGATTTTAGGAAGGGCAATAGGGAACAGTTACAGATGGAAGACATTTCGATGTAATTTTTAATCCTGTGACTGCATCGTTACATAAAGAGAAAAACCACATGCAAAGGTTATGCTAGCGGATTATCGCTTGATGTTGAAGGATATCAGAAGTAGATAGGATAACATTTTCCTGAGATAATGAATGTACTGGAAATAAAAGTAAGAACAAACCATGTTGGCAAATTCTGAAATCAAGTTATGTCAAACCCAAATAATAGCTGCAGAATCCCATCAATAGTCTAGAATAAATAACATCTATTGCAGAGCTATTCCACACAGGAAAACTGTTTTCTGATAATTACAGAAGAACAGAGCAATTTCATAGCAGCATGCAATACATTGTTTTTCATAACCTAAAAACAAAAAGTAGAAATGATACTAAAATCAGAGAGGTTTTTACAGTAGTCTCGCACAGGATTATCATATTAGGGCACCGTGAACATCAAAACCTGTCGTTGAAGGGAGAAGATCTGTGAAGCACAACCATTCACGGACACTCACCTTTACTTTTTAATGCTCTGTGTCTGATTCAAGGGTCCCAAACTTTTGTAACTTGCAGACAGACAGAAACGTCTTTCCAAGGTTGTAGAGCACCTTTGCAGCTTTGGTCTGTTTCCTGCAAGCACACATTTCAGTACGGAAGCAAGGAGACAAACGCAAGAGACATTCTATTCAGTATGCAGATTTTAGGGCCTGAAACACGTCTTCTTACTTTTATGATTCATCCAATCTGTACCTGAACGTTTTGCTACTGTCTTTCCTGCTGCCCTACCTGGCCAAGTCCTTTTATAGTTTAGTGGTGGAAGCGGTCTAAAACAGGGTTTCAATGAGATTCAGCATCCAGATGCAGAGTTGATCATATTTGAAGAAGTGAGATCTATGCTTAGAAAGAATCCTGGTCTTATAACTTTTTTTTTCCTAAAATAGATTTTACACAAAAGAACCCCTACCATAGCATATTGATGAATCATAACCAATCTTCCTATAGTTGCAGATACAGTTCTTTTCAATATTAGATTTGTGCATTAGATGTTAGATTATCCTGCCAATAGTAAACAGCATACAGTCTAAAGGCTAATACTGCTTCATCATTAATTTTCGGATGCATTCCATTACAAGTTTATCCTATCATCATTACGATCCTTGAGACCACATTTCTTTGAGATATTCTCTTAAACAGTTGAAATGCCTGGTCTTTCCTTCCACATTTTGGATACATACCTACCAGAGCACTTGCACCTACAACATCCCTCCTGTGTCATCTTTTGACGGATGTCCATCCCCTGCTCTAAAGCTCCTATTCTAACACAGACAGGAAGTTTTTACTTGTTATGCTGATAAGAAATTGGGAAGATTATGCACAAGTCTTGCAACTAATAAATCAGTTGAAAAGGGCTTTGCAGCCAGACTTTCTTGACAAGACTATTCAATACTATAAACATAGTAATATAGCATAAGGACATTTAGGTTTTGATCAAGTGAGTGAAGCGCCTAATGTAATGAAAATGGTGGTTAGTATTCTTCACCATATGATCTATTTGGTGTTGAATGGTTATGACTTTCAAGCTGGCGTAGTATTGCAAAATAACTACCTAACTTTAAGGATATGCTTGCAAATACCCCAGACATGCATATCTTGAGGAGTCTAAAGCAATTTCTTTCTTGGGTAAACCTTCCAACTTCAAAATGATCGCCGAGATTATTCTCTCAACAAGAGTTGGGAAATTCTTATACTGTTCTGCATAGTTGCTGCTAGTAGTAGAATCATTTATAGACTCATTAACGCTGTTGACATAAACCGATTTGCAAAATCAATATGATGCGGCCATGAGACAAAAGTCACAAAACACAAGAATAGCATTGAAGAATTAGTTTCCCTTCATTTAGTTTAGGCTTTTGCCGTGACAAATCAACAATTAGGATACAGAAACTTTACAAAAAACATAGAAAAGGTTGAATCAGAAAAATGATAATAATCGCATACTTAATCTCCAAATTGAATTCTCTTTCGCGCTAATAAGAGCTGCGTCGACTATGAGCATATCCCCCATAACCAAACATTTGACGATTACAAACTTGTTTACTCCTTTATCGCTTTTGGCATGACAAAAAGCATATGCATCCTCCATTTCATTCCATCCCTCAATTCCAACTTCCTCTTGACCTACCAAATAACCCACAGCTTTTATATATTTTCATTTTCCATCCAGAATTTATCAGGAGACTATATAAAAAACAGAAAGAGGGTTTAATAATTGTTGTTACCTGATGATGAAGGTGCTGATGCAGCCGCCGCTTGGGAGCCGGTGGCGGTTAGAGAATAGCTAATCTGTCGTTAGGTGAAGCTCTAATTACTGCCAGTACCGAGTCTGCCATGGATTCTTCTGCTCTGCTTTGTCCTGAAATTAGGGCACACACTAAACCGAAATCTTTATATATATTTAAAAAATTGAAACCCTAACCATCTTGAAATTTTCTGTAGCTCGGCAGAGACAGCGTATTCTCCCCTGGCAAGCATCTCGCTCTCTGTCTTCATCACACGGGCAATGTTTTCAGGCAAAGCTTTCACGCGACGAATGTATCCGGCACTGGAATGGGGATTCCGACTTGGACGTGACGATTTCACAGCCAAGGATCCCCTAGTTAATAGCCTTATCGGCTAAATATTCTATGGATATGATCATAATTTTAATGTTGAATTGAGAATCATTTATATACACATTAACGCTGTTGACATAAACCGATTTGCAAAATCAATATGATGCGGCCATGAGACAAAAGTCACAAAACACAAGACAAAACTAAATAACATATAGAAAAATGTAAACCAGGACAATCAATTTTAAATTCGTTGAAATGACCAGAGACAAGATTGATCTCAAAATGCCATGTTCATATGCTTTAGAGGCATCTTCATATGCTTCAAACGCCTGAAAGGTAGCCTTGTTGCCAAGTGATCCTAGTATGTTGGTGTTCATAACACAAAAAGGAAAAGAATAGTTAGCACCGTCCAAAGAAATGAGCTCCTCCTGTCCAGAATAATCGCTGCTCTCCGGATTGGGTGATGAGGAGGTTCTGTCTGCAAAAGATGGTGACATGTTTTACTCAAATAAAAATAAACAACAAAAAAATCATTCTGAAAGCATTTCGATCTAAGACATGGAATAACTGGTTTGCACTTTACACATATATAGATAGATTCGCAAGGACATCACTTCAGTTCTTGTTTCAATGTAAAAAGAAAAGGTTTCAGCTCAGTGTGTTGCATAATTTCTAACGACACATGCACCATGTTTTATTGAAACAATGATAAAACAACAAAATATTCATTGTGAAAGGCATGGAATGATTGATCTGCGCTTTACACATGTATAGATAGATTTGTCAGGGCATCACATCAATTTCTAATTTCAAAGAAAAAGGAAGGCTTATTTCTAAATAGTAAATTGCTTTATCAGATTCTTGGAAAAACACAAAAGGAAATATTCAAAAATAGCACTCTGATTCAAAACATTACTTGTGAAAGAAACAAGCACTAAGTGATATTGAGTGATAATAATCAGATTAGCACGCTTACAGTCATCGACAGGAAGGATAGATTAAATTCAAAGATGCATCTTCAAGCACCACCAAAGAAACATGGAAGAAAAGGCATGACATATAAAACAAAATTGTGGTAACACAATTGAACACTTATACCTCTTTTAATGTGTGTATCACTCATCAACGTCTCCTTTGATCTCTTTGTGAAGCTCTTCCTTGTATTGTCATATCCTCCGTAATTTAGGGCAGGAATGGAGGCTTTATCACTGACATTGAGGGTAGTAATTAATGTTTTTTCTTTACCTTGACTCTCTGCCAGTCGCCAAACGCGCCTTGCCAGTCTATTAACAATCTATTAACGTGATTTTTTTTTTAATCTCAGTCAAAACACATGCTTTCTAAGTCAATAGCCCTTTGGCTATAAATCTCTGAGTCACTCAAAATTTAGGAGAGGTATTTATTTTGCAAAAGAGACTGCAAGCAGAGGGGGAAAGAAATAAAACAGCAGAACAGAGAGTTTATTTTATTTAAAGAACAGAGAACTTAATTTTGAAAAGAAAAAGACTGGAAGGAAAGAGGAAGAAATTTGACCAAGAAGAGAAGGATAGAAGCATTGTCCAAATCTCCACATTTTTAAACAAAAAAATCAGGTTCTTTTTTCAGTTAAAATTTCTCATGCACAAGAAAATTGTAGTAATTAGTATTTGTCCGTTCAGAATAATATTTTTTTTTTACTTTTGAGATTAATTGTGTTTTTCTTGTAGTGAAATGGTTTTTAAAGATCTGTTTATGAAAAATGTGTTTTTCTTAAGAAAGAAGAAGGAAAATCATATCAATTGAGAATAGATCAGTGAATCTATTATTTATACGCAGAGATATTAAATTAGAAAAGATGAGTGGTTTTACAAATTTATTAAAAAGAAAACAGATGAATTAAGTTCTAAAAATGATTGAAAAGTTTAGTAAAACTCTTTTTATTTTTTACTTCATAATTTTAGAATGATTTTAGAGTAAAAATCAGAATTAAACGTAAATATTTTTGTTACAAACTTACACTCGATTTTAAACCATATTTCAACATATCAAAGAAAATGAATTCAATGAATTGTTGAATAATTAGAAATCTGAAGATGGTTATTATTTTATTATGGGAATGTGTAATTAGTAATATCATTTAAGAAATTGGCTATTATCTGAAAAGAAAAAAGATAGTAAACACAAACAAAAGTCTTTGACAACCTTCAAATTTAACTTATGGTTAAAGATAAATCTTGGGAACAAACTTGTTGTTTTTGCTTATTTAATTGCGATAGAAAACTTGATGAACTTCCTATAATAGGGGAATGATTATATAAATTATGAAATGTGGTTTTACTTTATTGTATGTTTTTCTGAGGTTAAGTATTTGTAGCTCTTTCAGTAAGAAGTGAATCTTGTTAGGAAAGGATAAACTTGGATTTTATGTTGTTTTGCAATCGATCCATTTGAAAAAAAAAATCAAAATCTTAACTATTTTAAGTGGATAATTTATTATTTTAGGAGAGATATTATTTGCTTGAATTAGAGCAGCATATAACTTCACTCTTTCAAACTCTAAACATGGATTTAAAAGTGAGAGCTAACCACTCGGTTGGATAGAATTCAGTTAATTAAGTTTACCTTAGAAGGACTTCCATAAAATCTTATTGAATATGAATACCTCTGAATTTAGGCCAAGTTAGTTGTGATTTTGTAACCTGTCATTTATAATTTTGACTATGGTTAGTACATCAAGGAAGGACTATGCTTATGTGTAGGCTTATTTTCATTATCTTTGCATTGAGTGTTTATGTGTAGATAAATACTAAGTATGACTAAATGATTATATGAATATAAGGCCATATTTAATTCAATACAAAGTACATACTATTGAAGATTATGATTACTTGGAATACTAGATAAAATAATAAGGAAATGGTGTTTGCATGTGCTAAAGTATGCAAGAATGTTTATTTGTGTTTCTCCGTGCTCAAAGAAATAAAGGACTCTATAAAGAGAAACTTATATTAATTATGCAATTATATTTCCTATTGAGAACCAAGAGGATGGAATGTTAGTTAGCCTTGT
Organism: Chamaecyparis obtusa; assembly: GCA_027943335.1. Taxonomy (NCBI): domain Eukaryota; kingdom Viridiplantae; phylum Streptophyta; class Pinopsida; order Cupressales; family Cupressaceae; genus Chamaecyparis; species Chamaecyparis obtusa. The sequence goes on along the minus strand of BSBK01001640.1, from coordinate 1,186,104 downwards.
GTTTAAATTGGAACTATGTATATGTTCTTCTATATTAGTTGGATACAAAATAAAAGAGATTTTCAACATGATGCTCTAGAAAGAATTAATGTTTTTAGTTTTAATATATCAGAATGATGTATATGATTTTCTCCATGTACTATGATGAATTCAAGTTATAAATATCATTTGAACTTATAAGAGATAATGGTAGAAATGTATGAGCTTGAACATATTTTTGATAGTTAGGAAAAGGATGTTGTTATGTTCCTTTATGTATGTTGAATGCACCCATGAAACATGATGTATTATGCATTAAATGAGAATCTTTACACAATCTTTTCCATATGTATGAAATGGAAGTAGAATTACAAGGTTAGCTTTTGGAAGTCCATGACATGTTATATTGGAACTTGATTGTGGATGTATCAAATAGCACGTATTCCATTACCCCTTAGTTTTACTTTATTAAATTACTTCTAGCTAGGCTGGGTATCTTTCATGTGAGAAAAGATTCCGGGGAAGCGTTAATGTTTTGTGGTAGGGTGGAAACGCACTCCCACAATATTCTCGCCCTTGCTGACTTTTGTGAACAGGTTTCTGAAGTTTTTTATAGGAAGGACTTGCTATTTCGTAATCGACATTGTGGTATTTGGTAAATTTTGTTGTTTACTTATGTCGTTAATATGGAAGTATATATTTTGATCTAATTTTTATCATTTACTGATGTGATTCGACAGTTGATCAAAAATCTCTTGGGTTGCTACCCAGACATGACAACCAGTATTTGCTTGTAGTTGATGTGACATCTCTTATTGTGGTTTCTTTAGGATACTTGATAGATGGTCAAATTTTAGCTTACCATTTGACAAAGGTATGCTTTATCATTTCAATAGTTATGGTCGTAATAGTACTTTTATTCCTTTATTATCGACAATCTCTTTGTATCTAGTCGGCTTGTGCATTCGACCTTTGACTAGTTAACCGACTTCTTTGTCTTTATATGAAATTTTTTGATGTGGTCTTTGTGTTGAAAGTTCAGTCCTTACATACAGTATCAGAGCACTGGGTTCCATACTAGGGCCTTGAGTTCACTATGTTTAGGTGCAAACCCTTAGTCGCATAAATTGTGAGTCAATTAATGCTCAGTCTATGAATGCAACTTTGGTTCTCTAGATTGACTAGAATGATTTTTCAATTTCAGTTTGACTTGATAGAAAAGTATAGGATGATCCTTGTTTTGTGGAAATAGACACTTGAGGAACAATATTTCTTATGTGAATGATTTTTTTTTTAATGTCCCAAGTTGTTCTTGGAACTATGAAATTTTGAAACAGTTATGAGAGCTTGACAACTATCCACCTTTGAGTAGTGTGATTGTTTTTCTGTTTCATATTGCAAAAATATTAGAATATGTAAAAAAAATTATGAGGTGCTTTGTGTGTGGGATACACTTAAAATTTAATATATATTTTTCTCTACATTAGAGTAGAAAAGAAAGAAGATAAAATTCTATGAGATACTGTGTAGTGAAAGAATGATGGTTATGAAATGAAGGTATGAAAGTTTGCCAAAATTTAGGATTGGGATTGTGATAAATGATAGAAATATGTATTATTATAAGGTATAATTGCAAGTGTTATGAAAGGATTTTAATACTTGAATCTTATGAAATTCTTGAGGAAGAAGAATTCAACATGTTTTATTTGAAACATAAATTCGCAGAAAAATTTTGAAAATATATTTATGTCTTACTTTGCATGGCATGAGATTTCAAAAGAAAAGAGATAATTGACAATTCATGTGGGTTGACTTTTGTGGAAAGAACAATATTGATTAAGGCAATTGAATGTGTTATTGCATGATGATGTAAACTTTGAGATTTATGTTCTAGAAGTATGGTCATGTTTTGTAGCGTACCTTGGACGCAAGGTGACGTGTAGTTTTTACTCCCTTCTTGTGGCTAGTGTTAGTCACTTTGTAAATGTGATTTGGTTTCAATTTATGTTTTATTTTGAACTTTGAAGTGGTGAAGGACTAGCTTGAATTTTAAAAATTCTCTTGTGACCATCTAGCCACCAAATTTTGAGTTTTTCAATCAATTGAGATTTTGTTCACATTTCTTTTTTATTCTTCTTACTTGATCTTTGAGATTTTGAATTAAAATTTGTGAACTTTGAAGATTGTGATTTCTTATGATCTTATGGTGGCTAGAATGTGTTTTATGTTGCTAGTCCTGTGATGTGAAGTAATGTCATATGTCATGTTTAACATTGATAGATTGTAAAGGGGAGTAGATTGCGAGGAACATACCATTCCTAGTCTTGCATTCATATGTTTCAATTATTATGAAATGATCAAACTGAATTGACATACAAAGAGTTGTGTATATTAGAAATGTATTTGATGAAATAATTAACATTGATTAATATTCTTAGATGTGAGTTATGATGCTATGAGAAGCATTGCATGGATATGCATGGAATGATGGAATCCATGGAAAATACATCTTTTTGATGGGTGATTATATTTAAGACCTTGCATGAAATTATTATGAGGTGATTGAAATAGATGTACTAGTTGATGCATTTGATGATCGACAAGTAGGTTGACATATTTTTATGAAAATAAAATAGAGTTTATTTGGTTATGAGGCATAATTGGTGTGTTTGACAGAATGGTCAACACCTCCTTCTTTGTATGTGTATTTTAATTTGACTAGATGGTTCAAATTATGTGATTGCCTATTATGAATGAGAATTATGAAGGGCAAAATTATTTTGATCAGTTTATTGCTGTACGAATTACATGCTCTTATTATTGCATTAAAGGAATTATATGAAATGCATGAATTACATCTTTTGCTTATTTTTTTATGAGAATTAGAAAGTTTACCTTCCGGTGAGGGGTACCGAATGTGGGGAAAAACAGAGAAGGGTAGAAAGGAATGCTTCTCTACTTGCTAGTGTTCATTCCTGGTAAAAAAAAGATGCTTTGGCCAAAGCTTATTTGCATATTTTTTCATAAATATGTTGCTCATGTTCCATCTCCCTGCCACATTCATGATTAGTTCTACTTAGCCATATGTGGAAAGTAGTTAGTTTCATAGTTGCACCAGATACCCCTTGCCTTTTATTCATTGGGCATTGCAAGGTTGGGAATTATGTGAGTAAGTAGAATCCCAAGGAAGTGTAATACTTTGTGGATAGAATAGACAAGTGTCTGAGCCACACTCTTGTCTCAAGATTTATGGATGGACGACTGACTGTCCAATAGCATAGGAGACAGGGACTTATAGTAGGACAGATGTCCAATTTCAATTAAGTGTCTTGTTTCATGATTGACCTTTATGGTTATGTTTTTGGATGCATTGTTATAGATGTATAACATGCATTGATGTGTTGATTTTATATAATGATGAATTATCATGATTTATTTGGATGCTTATGCTTAGATGAAGCACACTTGCATTAAATTGATGAAAATGTGAATGCTTATCCTTAATAAGATGTAAGACTTGTAGGGCTTATATTTGTTTAGAGATGAAATATAAATGCTATGATGAAATGAGTTAAAATTTTATTTTGAAATAATGTTGTGACAAGATGGGCATGAGGGCCTAGGTCACATAAATGGAAAAATGGATCCTCTAAGGTTTTCAGGTGCTTTGCGAAATGAATAACCTTCTCACCTAGTAAGTACCACATGTTAGATGGTACGTATGAATGATTTATTTACTTGTGATCAAGTTAAGGTTTAGAACTTATTTATTAAACATTTGCAGTATCCCAATGATTATCTTTATTCTGAAATATTTACCATTAGAAATTATTTTTCATGAAAAATTGTAATTGGTTAAAAAATATATATATATATATATAGTAAGTGTCTACATATAAGTATGATAAGAATTTGATACGAAGCATTCAATCCATTGATTACATTAGTATGATGCCAAGGTATGTTAAGAAGCACAGGTATGTGTGTGCTCTTTTGTAAATTGAAGGTATTACATAGATTTATGACTAAAAGCACTAGGATGAATGAATGATATATCTTAATTATGATGAAAACAAGTACTAATGCTTTGATGTTGTTCATATGCATCACAGATGGAACGACATATTATTATTAGAGGGGGAATATTGTCGGAGAGAGGTAACTCTAATCTTGTAAAACTGAAGGATAGTAATGGAATTCACACACTCACTAAAATTTGCCTATGAGGCTTGTTATGAATGATTTATTTGAGGAATATGTGCGTATGTCTATAATTATTTTTCAAATCAAAGTAAGAATTCATTTAGGATTAAAAGCATACTAGATGTAACTTCTTGTAATAAGTATAGTTGATGATTCTCAATATGTGTGTTATCTATTGTTGTTATCAAAAGTTAGATAACATGCAGTTGAAAGTATCATTCTAGTAAGCAAATGAAATTGAATCATGTTGATTTTCTATTAGAATGTAAAGAGTGTAAACATGCATTACCTTAATATTTGAATAATGGGAGATGATTTAGCATCATGTCAATTGTAAAATTCTTAAATTATCTTTGCATATGATTGCCAATTTTGAATTATGCATTGAGACGATGCATTCTTAAGTGGGGAAGGATGCCATAACCAAAAATATCCTCCGTAATTTATGGCAGGAATGGAGGCTTTATCACTGACATTGAGGTGTAGTAATTAATGTTTTCTCTTTACCTTGACTCTCTATCAGTCTCCAAATGCACCTTGCCAGTTTATTAACTTGATTTTTTCTTTTATCTCAGTCAAAACACATGCTTTCTTAGTCAATAGCCCTTTGGCTATAAATCCCTGAGTCACTCAAAATTTAGGAGGGGTATTTATTTTGGAAAAGAGACTGCATGTAGAGGGGGAAAGAAATAAAACAACAAAACAAAGAGTTCATTTTTTTTAAAGAATAGAGAGCTTATTTTTGAAAAGAAAAAGACTGGAAGGAAAGAGGAAGAAATTTGACCAAGAAGAGAAGGATAGAAGCATTGTCCAAATCTCCAGATTTTAAACAAAAAAATCAGGTTCCTTTCTCAGTTAGAATTTTTCATGCACAAGAAAATTGTAGTAATTAGTATTTGTCCATTCAAAATAACATTTTTTTTAACTTTTGAGATTAATTGTGTTTTTCTTGTAGTGAAATGGTTTTTAAAGATCTGTTTATGAAAAAGTATTAGGAAAGGAAGAATAAGGAAAATCATATCAATTGAGATTAGATCAATGAATCTATTATTTATAGGCAGGGATATTAAATTAGAAAAGATGAGTGGTCTTACAAATTTATTAAAAAGAAAACAGATGAATTGAGTTCTAGAAATGATTGAAAAGTTTAGTAAAACTCTTTTTTTTCCAACTTCATAATTTTAGAATGATTTTAGAGTAAAAACCAAAATTAAACGTAAATATTTTTGTCACAAACTTACACTCGATTTTAAACCATATTTCAACATATCAAAGAAGATGAATTAAGTGAATTGTTGAATGATTAGAAATCTGAAGATGGTTATTATTTTATTATGAGAATGTGTAATTAGTAATATCATTTAAGAAATTGGCTATTATCTGAAAAGAGAAAAGATAGTAAACACAAACAAAAGTCTTTGACAACCTACAAATTTAACTTATGGTTAAAGATAAATCTTAGGAACAAACTTGTTGTTTTTGCTTATTTAACTGCGATAGAAAACTTGATGAACTTCCTATAGTAGGGGAATGATTATATAAATTATGAAATGTGGTTTTACTTTATTGTATGTGTTAGAGTAAAGTATTGTACACACTAAAATATGCACTTCTATGAACCATTACTTGCAAGGTTACTCAAGGATGAGGCCTCACAAAGCGGCTCATAGCTCTCTATGCATGGAGTTGCAAGGGACTATGAATTTTGCTCTTAGCTAGAGCTACAAGAAAGTGACCTTGCTAGTCAACCATACAATGAGAGATTCAAGTGAAGACAAGGGCAACAATGCCAATATCTCCAAGAATCTAAATGGAAATGAAATGCAAATGCAACTAGTATGAATGTGCAAGACTAATCTATCAAATGAAGTGCAAACTAAGCTATGAAAAGAAGTACAATAGATTTCAAGCCCCTAATTAAGCTATGTGAGATCTATTCTATTGCATAAAAGGAAATCTAATCTATGATGCCATGAATGTAACTATGAAAGCAAAACTATTATGAAATGCAACTAAAATGATGAAAGCAACAAGTCTTCAATGTCTTCAAAAAGCTCCAAATGTACCTAGAAAACCTGCAGCATAACAATAGCATAAAATATGGATATGCAAATGAAGGAGAGAGCTCTCCTTTTATAAGAAATGTGGTGAAATGGACCATTGAGATTAAGAGGCAAAAGTCTTAATCAGCGGTGGAGCTTGAAAGAGGAGCAATCCATGTGCACAAGTATCTTCCAATGAGAAAATAGGAGTTGACTTTATGTCCATATGAGACAAAAAGTGCTTTTTTCCCTTTTTATAAAATATGAATAATGTTTTATTTGTGCAACTTAGGATAAGAGGAAAGTGGGGCTTTTTATTTAATTGAAAGGGGAGGAAATATTCCTTTTAATTAAATAAAGACTTAGAATAAATGGTTAGCCCAAGGATAAAAATCCAATATATGCTTGAAATTAGGATTTGATCAAGAAATTAATAATGTTGAAAATATTGATTATTGATCAAAATGATTCAGGATTGATAAATCAAATAAATGGGGCCCAAAGTCTAGGCGACCATTTTAGGGTGCATACATTTGCCCCTCTTTGACTAATGTGTGATCGATTTGGGAACACATGTAGTCAAAGAATGAAGTTGCAATGTGAGATCGATTTGGGATCACAAAACAACTCAGATATGAGGTCGATTCGGGATCACATCTGGACAAACATAAACAAAAGCTTAGACCAACACCGTCGCTGCTAGGTGCAAATCAAGCTTTAGACAAAACCATCACCGTCGCTGCTAGGCAATAATCAATGTCTAAAAATGGGAGATAAGAATCTCAAATTTTGAGCAAAAGCTCACAAAAGATGTCTGAATCAGGAAAATCAAGAAAATCAGGGATGAGAATCCCATAGGTACTGCCCCCTCGGAATCGAAATCGAAATCAAGTAGAGAGGAGAAAAGCGAATCGATAAGGATTTGATCAAATCAGAATGAAATCACAATTGAAGGTAAATGATAATAGGATAACCATTAGGCAATGAAACATGCCCCAGCGATGAGCTAGAAGAAAAGAGATAGGGCGAATGAAAGACTAGAAAAATGAGAGACATGAAAAGGAAGAAATTCCACCGAAAATTAAATTATGCCTCAAAAAGTCAGTCAACTGCTTAGAAGAAAGGGAAAATTTGGAAATGCGACTCGGATTTTGATTTTGAGTCCGAAAATGGATAGAAAATGATGTGATGTGAAAGACTAGAAATGAAAGATATGATCAAGAAGAATCAGAAAATGAGCACAGTTGACCAACTAGTCCGTAGATGATAAAAAGGAAAGCTCTCTCCATATGCAAAGTGCAAAACTAATCTAACATGACCCTAAAAATGCAAGCTACTATGAAAGTGGTTGACTTGCAAGGTCACAACGCTTATAGACATCTAATTATCATCATCGAGCGTTATTGGTAGCGTCATAAGATCATACAATGCACACTAGCATAACTATGTGGATATGAATATGATCTTTATCAGATAGAAATGTGGGAATCTCACCTAGGCATCAAAAGACATATAGGTCAAGATGACTATTGTAGTGAGATCACCTAGATTTGATATGGCGAGATTATGCTTGTATCAAGACACATGAAAGTCAGGATAGCTAAAAGCATGCACTCGCAAAACAGTCAAGGATAATACCTTGTCAATCCATAGTGTCAAGTAGGACCAGCATAAATGCTCATGACAGTTAGGATCAACAAAATATACCCACAAGCAGATAAAGAAAGAAAACATGTTCTCATTCCCTCAGTCTTCTAGCTATGCATCATCGAAAACTTCTCAGGGAGAGATCACTCATCAAAGAAATCCTCATAGACAGCACACAAAGAAAAATAAAGTCATCATGTCGTTATCGAGTTGATTGTTTAAGTGCGTGTGTGTTGGTCATAGAGTCAAATTCTGAGTATCTTATCTGCAAATGGGAAATATCGCATCATACTTAGACTATAGGCAAGACATCTGATAAGTGTTGAGAAACACTCGACGCAAGGGTAGTGTTGAAAAACACTGTTGGGGTGGTGTTAAAAAAAAACACCTGTTGTGAAATGCCCCAAGAGACAAGCGCACCAAAAGGACCTATGCAAACAGTTATGCCCCTTAGGCAAAGACAAAGACCAATTCCAGACTAGGCCAAATAAGGTCAAGGCATGATGGAAAGTGGTTAAGTGTCGAGGACGCATGCTAACAAATAGGGGTACAAAGGCCTCAAGTAGCGCCTGTTTCCAGGTTTTCACCACTTGGATTCTTTTTTCATTTTTTCAATTTTTTTGGATTTTTGCTACCAAGGCGCCTATTGCTAGGTTTTCACCAAGGCACTTTTTCTATTTTTTTTTATTTTTTTGAATATTTTGATTTTTTTGTGTTTTTTTCAGGACATTTTATGCTTTTTAGGATTTTTTCAGCATCATATATGAATTTTTTTTTGGAATTTTTTCAGGACCAATAAGATATATACAAAGGATGCCCCCAGACAGAACGGGCATCAAGGATAGAACTTCTTAAGGTGCACAATGTTGATGGGATCAGGGAGCTGTTCTCCATCAGGATCTGACAGTAAATACGCACCAGTACCAAAAGCAGCTGTGATGACATATGGTCCAAGCCAGTTAGGTTCAAACTTGCCCTTTTGCTCTCTATTTTGTTGGTTCTTAGGGTTTTCTCGTAAAACAAGATCACCTACTTGAAATTCTCTAGGGCGAACCTTCTTGTTGAATGCCTTGGACATACGCTTCTGATACACTCTCATATGATCAAAGGAAGCCTTACGCTTCTCATCTAGAAGTTCTAGTTCCTGTAACCTCATGGCGCGGTAATCCTCATCTGTAATCAAACCTTTGAGTGAGACTCTAAGGGATGGTATCTCAACTTCTAAAGGCAATATTGCTTCAGCGCCATAGGTGAGAGAGAAAGGAGTGGCTCCTGTAGGTGTACGAATGCTTGTTCTGTAAGCCCATAGTGCTGGATTGATTTGTAAGTGCCAATCCCTACCATTCTTGTGTACTGTTCTATGAAGAATTTTAAGAATGGTTTTGTTAGAAGCTTCTGCCTGTCTGTTTCCTTGTGGGAAATATATGGAGGACCAATGTTGCTTGATTTTAAACTTTTTGCATAGGTGCTTTAGGCCTTTATTCTTAAATTGACCTCCATTGTCAGTAATGATCTCAGAAGGCACTCCAAATCGGCAAATGATATGATTCAAGATGAACAAAGAAATGGTCCTTCCTGAAGCAACAGAAAGTGGTACGGCCTCCACCCATTTTGTGAAGTAGTCAATGGCAGTAATAATGAACTTGTGTCCACCTGATGAGTTGGGATGAATCTTCCCAACCAGATCAAAGGCCTAGCGCTGAAATGGCCAATGAGAAATAGAAGGAATCAGCTCCCTACCCGGAGCATGAATCAGGTTGCCGTGTTTCTGACATTTTTCACATGACTTAGCAAAGGTGACTGCGTCCATCTGCATTGTGGGCCAATAATATCCCGCCCTAAGCAACCTTCGGGCCATGGCAAGACCATTAGAATGCCCACCACAAATGCCCTCGTGGATGTCAGCTAACGCTTGGTTGGATTCCTCCTTTTCCAAGCACCTAAGGAGTGTCCCATCTAAACCCCTTCTATATAAGTCACCAGAGATGAGGGTGTGGCGAGAGGTGTTACGGATGAGGTTTCGGCGTTCGGAGCGGGTGAATGTGTCAGGGATGATGCCATCACGAAGATATGAATAGATAGCACCATATCGGGAAGACTCGTGTGTGATAATGGCACAAATGACACGGCTTTCAGATGAGTCAAAGATGGGATGGTGTAGCTCTTCCACCAGGAATTCAAATCTGGATTCATGTGTCTCTAACTGAAGAAGTGAAGCTAATGTGGCCATGGCATCTGCAGCTTTGTTCTCTGTCCTAGGGATTTGTTGAAACGTCACAAAGGTGAAATAGCGTTTCAAAGAATCAACCATCTTTTTATAGGGTATCAATTTGTCATCCTTGGTTTGATACTCTTCATTGACTTGGTTGATGATTAGCTGAGCATCCCCAAAGACATGTAATTTTGTGATATTCCATTCTATAGCCATTTTCAAGCCATTAGTTAAAGCTTCATATTCTGCAATATTATTGGTACATGGGAATAATAGTTTATAAGACTTCGGAATGTTGTACCCATGTGGAGAAACAAATAACACTCCAGCACCTGATCCATTTTGCATGCGAGAGCCATCAAAGAACATTGTCCAAGTGCGAGTAGTGGTATATAAGATGTGTTCGTCTGGGAATTCCACTTGGACTGGCATACTATCCTGGATTGGAAAATCAGCTAATTGGTCAGCAATAGCTTGTCCTTTTATTGCCTTCCTTTCAACGTACTCTATGTCAAATTCAGTGAGAACCATCATCCATTTAGCAAGTCTACCCGTCAGGGCAGCCTTACCAAGCAAGTATTTAAGGGGATCAATTTTGGCAACCAAGTGTATGGTATGAGCAAGCATGTAGTGGCGCAACTTTTGAGAGGCAAACACCACCGCGAGACAAGACTTCTCAATATTATTGTAATTGATCTCATAAGAGACTAGAGTACGACTGATATAGTAGATGGCCCGTTCTTTCCCAGTATCATCTGTTTGAGCCAATAATGCCCCCAGGGAAGTGTCTGTAGCTGAGATATATAGAATCAATGGTTTCCCTGGAATAGGAGGCATTAAGATCGGAGGATTAGCCAAGTATTGTTTGATCTGATCTAGGCTCTTTTGACATTCCTCGTTCCAAACACAAGAAGCACCCTTATGCAATGTCTTGTTGAAGGGTTGCGCTCTATCTGCAAGCTGAGAAATAAACCTCCTAATTGATTGAAGATGTCCCTGAAGACTTCTCATTTGACTGATATTTCGAGGAGGTGGCATATCTAGGATTGCTTGGACCTTTTCGGGATCAACCTCGATACCTTTTGCTGATATTATGAATCCTAAAAGTTTGCCTGAGGTGACGCCAAATGCGCACTTCTTTGGATTCAATCTGAGTTGAAATTGTTCCATACGATCTAGAATTACTTCCAGATCATTGAGGTGTGTGTCCCTATTTCTTGATTTTGCCAGGGTATCATCCACATAATCTTCCATATTTTTGTACATCATGTCATGGAATATTGTTGTCATAGCTCTTTGATATGTAGCACCCGCATTTTTCAATCCAAATGGCATAACATTCCAACAATAGGTTCCCCATGCGCAAGTGAATGCGGTCTTTTCTTGATCTTCAGGTGCTATTTTTATTTGATTATACCCTGAGAAACCATCCATTAGGGAATATATGTCATAGCCCGCCGTCATGTCCACGATCATGTCAATGTTTGGAAGTGGAAAGTCGTCCTTTGGGCAGGCTTTGTTTAGATCTCTAAAAACCGTGCAGACACGAATGGACCCGTCATGTTTAGAGACCGGTACTATGTTTGAGATCCATTCTGCATAATCGATGGCTCTAATAAATCCAGCTCTCAAAAGCTTTTCTAATTCTCCTTTGACAAGTAGAGCTATATGTGGATGCATTTTTCTTAGTCTCTGTTTTACTGGCTTGACTCCTGGAGCTATAGATAAGTGATGCATTATGAGATTTGTGTCAAGCCCTGGCATGTCTGAGTAGGTCCATGCAAAATTAATTTTCTTTTTCTGTAAAAACTGTACATATGCCTTGGTCTCTTCCTCTGATAAAGACTGAGCAAGATGGACTATCTGAGGATTTTCTTCTGTGTTTAGATTGACCGGCTTTGTTGGTTCAATCAATATTGATGATCTATCCTGGAAATAGCTTGGCAAGTTATTAAGTACCCCATCCTTAGGTGCCTCAAAGAGGTTTTCACCTTTGGATGCGTCATTTCTTTTTACTATTTTTGGTTCTGACACCGCCACAAAGTGGTTTTCGCCATCAGACCTATTTTTCTTTTTGTCTTTTGTTTTGAGACTGAGGTACTTAATATCAGGCTCTGTCATGCTGGTTGTTGGTTCACTGGTGGAAGAAGCCACGGGTTTGAGAGCATTCAGATAGCAAGCAATGTCGTAATCATTGTGAAATGTGAGGAATGTGGGCTCTTGGTGGCGCTGAGACCAGTCAATCAGGTCAAAGTGAACAAGGGGCAAGTCAATGGTACGTTCGATGTTGTTAATGCGAAAGGTGTCATCTCTGGTGACCATATAATCGGAGCTCATCAAGTCTTCTCCTAAGATACCTGAATTGGGGCTCATCCTATCAAACGAAGCGTCGTCTACTAAGGCGATTTGAGGAGGGCAATCCTCTAGTCTGACACTAGGATCGTTAGTTGCATCGGGTTGGGTACTATAGGTATGGATAATATCCACGTCTAGATCAATTGTTGCGTCTGAAAGCGAATCCCATTCATATTCATGGGAGTCTGTCTCTGAGTCATCATTTAGGCCTCGTGATGTAGAAGCTTCAAGGTTAGGAAGGGTTTCCCCCTCTCTAGTGCTAGTATTGTGATGAAGGGTGCTCCCTTTAATACCACAAACACATAACAGAAATAGAGAAACAACAACAATATGCAAGAACAGAAAATTGGCTTCTTATTATCTCCACAAATGTGGAATTACAAACTTTCAGAATTACAATATGCAAAGCCACATGGGAATTCCCTTACAATATTTTTCAGGACAAAGCCTCGAACTATTACCCAGATCTACTACCCAGAACTATTCTGAACTGCCTAAGACAATAATACAGCCTTCCTTATATAGGCAATTTCCACCGCCCGAGAAGGTTCCAGAAATTTAGCCCTAAGGGCCGACCAAACTTAGAATTATTTTATTTTTCAATTTATTACATCAAAGTCGGCTCAAGATAACCTTTGAAACCCGAACAGAAATTTTGAAAAAAATTATTTTTCGCCATTTCGGGTGGCCCAACTTCCGAAGACCATAAGTCATCACTAGTTGACCCGATCGGCTATTATAACCCCATTTCAGAAATGCCACGAAGCGCTCTACAGGCATGATCCGCGCAAGCACCCGTCACCCAAATTTTTGACCTCATCCGGGGCCTCTAAAGCCTTCAAAACTGAGTTCAAAGTTTCTGTACCCTGCTGCCAATACCGAAAATCTTCAATATCTTCCAATATACACTTGATCTGGCAATGAAACTTTACTGGCAGACTTATATGACCAAAATGAACCTCCAAGAAAGAAATCAGATCATTCTGAGCACATATGAAAATTACCAAAAATAGTAACTTTCCATAAATAGCAGCTCTGCACAAAATAGCCCTTATTGAAAATAGAAATATTTTTTTTTTTGGGTGATGCAAGATTGCTCTTACACCCAGGATGCTCCTGCATCAGACACCCGGGGTAATTTGAGAAGTGACCCTGTCACGACTCAGGTGTGCAGAGGAAAACCAAGACGGCTAACCTCCTCCTTTGTCAGCCATGATGAATCTTCAACAGGTCGTCCTTTCCACTTGACCAGATATTCTTCATATGTCCTGTTCCTTGTGCTTCTGCCAACACGACTGTCCAGTATATCTTCGATCTCCTTAGTGTCTGAACTAGTCGCTGGAATACTCCACTGTGCTGCTGTGATCTCATCTTCAACACCTCCTTCATGATACTCTGTCAGGTCTGAAATGTTAAACACTGGTGAAATATTTAGCTCAGTAGGCAATTCTACCTCATATGCGTTTCCTGAATCATGTTTCTTCAATATCCTACACGGTCCAAACTTCTTCATTTTCAGCTTGTTATATGTACCAACCGGAAACCGCTCCTTCCGCAAATGAACCATGACTTCATCACCAACCTGAAATTTCTTATACCTCCTTTTCTCATCTGCCTTAGCCTTATACTGTGCATTCATCTTGGTAATATGCTTCCTCACCTCCTCATGAATGTTCTTCAAGTGTTCTGCAAAATCCTCAGCTTCAGCACTACTTATTTCTCCTTTATCTATCTTTCTCAATTCAGATGCATTTCTTGGACTACTTCCATATACAATCTGGAATGGTGATTTACCAGTGCTCCTATTGACAGAATTATTGTATGCAAATTCTGCCTGTGGTAAAATCAAATCCCATCCTGTTGGCTTATCTCCAACCAAACATCTCAGCAAATTTCCCAAACTTCTATTCACCACCTCTATCTGTCCATCAGTCTGTGGATGATGTGATGAACTAAACTTCAAATCTGTCTTCAACTTCTTCCACAATGTACGCCAGAAATATCCAACAAACTTAGTGTCCCGATCTGAAACTATGGTTTTTGGCAAACCATGAAGTCTCACCACTTCTCTGAAAAATAATTCTGCTACATGAACAGCATCATTAGTCTTCTTGCAGGGAATAAAATGTGCCATCTTTGAAAATCTATCAACTACCACAAAAATTGAATCATGTCCCCGCTGAGTCCTCGGTAAACCAAGAACAAAGTCCATGCTAATATCCTCCCAAGGCTTCTCTGGTACAGGTAATGGCTAATACAACCCTGTATTCTGCTTCACTCCTTTCACCATCTGACATACTCTGCAACTCTGTACAAACTTCTTCGCATCTTGCTGCAATTGTGGCCAATAATAATTCTCACCAACCAAAGCAAGGGTTTTATCACGACCAAAGTGTCCAGCCAATCCTCCACTATGCTTCTCCTTGATGAGATTCTCCCTCATAGAACTTCGTGGAATGCACAACTGACTCCCTCTGAATAGCATATCATCCTGGATGATGAAATCCAACCATTTCGTCCTGTCTAGAGTAACAGGTTCTTTACAAGCTTTCCAAGCTTCACCAAAATCAGGATCCTCTAGATACAAATTCTTGAGCTCCTTGAACCCAACCACTTCAATCTGCATTTCTGTCAGCAGTAGTTGCCTTCTGCTAAGAGCATCTGCAACCCTATTAGACTTTCCACTCCTGTGTTTCAAAACAAATGTATAACTCTGCAAAAATTCAACCCATTTCAAATGCCTCTGATTCAACTTTCCTTGACTATTCAAATATTGCAAAGCTTGATGATCAGTATACAAAACAAACTCCTTAGGAAGCAAATAGTGTCTCCACTTCTTTAATGCTTGAACTATAGCATAAAATTCATGATCATAAACAGAATATTTTCTCTTGGCATCATTCAACTTCTCACTGAAATAAGCAATAGGTTTACCTTCTTGGCTCATAACAGCTCCTATTGTAGTACCACTAGCATCACAATCTACTTGAAACACCTTATTAAAATCTGGAAGTGCTAAAACAGGTTGTTCTGTAATTTTTTGTTTCAATAATTGAAAACTCTTTTCTGCCCCATTAGTCCACTTAAACTCTTTTCTATCCCCTCTCATTGTTTCAGTCAAGGGTCCACAAATACTGCTAAAATTTCTGATAAACTTTCTATAAAAGCTAGCTAGACCATGAAAAGATCTTACCTCAGTAGCACTCCTTGGTGTAGGCCATTCAAGGATAGCCTGTACCTTCTCTGGGTCCATTTTTAGACCTTCTCCTGAAACTACAAACCCCAAATACACCAACTCTTTCTTCACAAAACTGCACTTCTTCAAATTAATCAGCAATTTTTCTTCTCTCAACTTCTCAAATACCATATGAATATGCATCATATGCTCATCCAATGTCTTACTAAAGATCAAAATATCATCTAGGTAAACAATGACAAACTTACCCAGAAATTCTTTCAGAACCTCGTTCATGAGCCGCATGAAAGTGCTCGGTGCATTGGTTAGCCCAAAAGGCATGACTAACCACTCATATAGTCCTTCCTTTGTCTTGAAGGCAGTCTTCCATTCATCTCCTTCTCTGATCCGAATCTGATGATATCCACTTTTCAGATCTATCTTTGAAAAATACACAGCTCCACTCAAACAGTCCATAATATCATCCATTCGTGGCAATGGAAACCTGTACTTGATTGTGATCTTGTTTATTGCCCTAGAATCTATACACATCCTCCATTCTTCATTCTTCTTTGGTGCTAATACTGCTGGTACAGCATAGGGACTCAGACTCTCACGGATCAATCCTTTCTGTAACAACTCATGTACTTGTCTGTTCAACTCCTCACTTTCTGCAGGTGTCATTCTGTGTGCTGCCTTGTTCGGCAAACTTGCTCCTGGGATCAAGTCCATCTGATGACTGATCTTCCTGACTGGTGGCAATCCATCAGGCACGTTATCGGATACAATATCTTGAAACTCATTCAACAAATCTGCAACTTCTACAGGAACATCTTCTACTTTCTCTTTACCAGCTTTTGGAATTAAAGCAAAACATACATGCTCATGCCTCATACCATCTAGGAATTTCCTTCCATCAACAAATGTTATTCTTGCATTACCACATACCTTTTCTTCGGTCTCCTTCAATGGTTTTAGCTTATGTCGCACTCCATCCTTTGTTAGGGAATAGGTATTCGCACGACCATCATGTACAGCACATCTGTCAAACTGCCATGGTCTACCCAACAACATATGACATGCATCCATAGATATGATATCACACAGTACCTCATCTTGGTATCCGCCAACCTTGAACTTCACTAGGCATTGTTCATTGACCATGACCTTGTGGTCATCCTGTACCCAGGCAATCCGATATGGATGTGGGTGTTTCTGTCTCTTGAGCTTCAACTTTGTCACCATCTCTTCTGACACCAAATTGTCAGTGCTTCCACTATCAATAATCACATCACAACATTTACCTTCACACTTGCACCTGGTGCGAAACAGACTCCTTCTTTGCTCAGGTTCATTCTCACCACTCAACAGGACTCTTCTATTAATCAACGTTTCTCCTCTTTCAGCATCTTCAAAATTTGATGATCTAGCATCTTCATCTACATGTGCAACTCTGGCCTGGCCTTCGTTTCTCCTGTCTGTTCTGCCTTGGCGCTGAGGACATTCAAACACCCTATGACCTTCTTCTCCACAGTGAAAACATGTTCCATGGAAGCCGCCTCTTCCAGATCCTTGTCCTCTTCCTCTTCCTCTCTGATCTCTATTATTCTGATCCTGGAAGCGATTGGAATTATTTCCTCGCTGATTTTGACTGCTACTGGCCTCATCCTTCTTTTTCGGATCTTCATTTCGGCCACCATATGACCGTCCACCAGATCGTCCACCGCAACCTCTTCCATTTTGTCTGCTCTCAAACTTCTTGTTCAGCTTTTCCTCTACTTTTAGGGTAAACTGGTATGCCTCTTCAATACTATTCATTCGAACTAGATTCAGCTCCTCCTGAATGCTTGGCCTTAACCCATTAAGGTATCGGGCAACTTTCTCCTTATCAGCTTCTGCATGGCCTGTTCTGATGAGAAGTCGATAGAACTCATCTGTATACTCCTGAACAGATCTTCCCGCTTGCTTCAAACTCTGCATTTTCTTCAGTAGGTCAAGCTCATAATCAATAGGAATGAACTGTCGCTTCAATTTATCCACCATCCAATCCCATCTTGTGATTTTATCTTTCCCTCTTCTATTTCGCTCCAATTGAATTTCTTGCCACCAGATCTTCGCATGACCTTTCAATCCGGCCTTCGCAAATTTGACCCTATCAGGATCTTCAACATCTTCATACTCAAAATATTCCTCACATTCATTAATCCAGTCGATCAATTCCTCTGGGTTAAGATTTCCAGAAAATGTAGGAACCTCAATCTTAGGTCTTTTCCCAATCTTGGAAATCGCCTGAAAAAGTCTTTCTTCCTCCTGGTTCACAATTTCAACTTCTCCTTCTTGATATTCTTCTTCGGCTTCATCCTCACTTTCGTCTCTGACATTAAGAATCATTCCTCTATGAATCTCTTCTTGCAATGCTCGCACTTGTCTCTGCAGCTCTCTAACCTCAGGTGTTACTACACCAGCTCTTCCGCCACGTTCCCTTCGTGGAGGTATTTTCGCGATGCGCGCTGAAACCCTAGCCACGGTCCTGGTGCAAACTGCCTCACAGTCGGCGATCTGTTTACACACTCAAGAACTCCTGCTCTGATACCACTTGATGAAGGGTGCTCCCCTTAATACCACAAACACATAACAGAAATAGAGAAACAACAACAATATGCAAGAACAGAAAATTGGCTTCTTATTATCTCCACAAATGTGGAATTACAAACTTTCAGAATTACAATATGCAAAGCCACATGGGCATTCCCTTACAATATTTTTCAGGACAAAGCCTCGAACTATTACCCAGATCTACTACCCAGAACTATTCTGAACTGCCTAAGACAATAATACAGCCTTCCTTATATAGGCAATTTCCACCGCCCGAGAAGGTTCCAGAAATTTAGCCCTAAGGGCCGACCAAACTTAGAATTATTTTATTTTTCAATTTATTACATCAAAGTCGGCTCAAGATAACCTTTGAAACCCGAACAAAAATTTTGAAGAAAATTATTTTCCGCCATTTCGGGTGGCCCAACTTCCGAAGACCATAAGTCATCACCAGTTGACCCGATCGGCTATTATAACCCCATTTCAGAAACGCCACGAAGCGCTCTACAGGCTTGACCCGCGCAAGCGCCCGTCACCCAAATTTTTGACCTCATCCGGGGCCTCTAAAGCCTTCAAAACTGAGTTCAAAGTTTCTGTACCCTGCTGCCAATACCGAAAATCTTCAATATCTTCCAATATACACTTGATCTGGCAATGAAACTTTACTGGCAGACTTATATGACCAAAATGAACCTCCAAGAAAGAAATCAGATCATTCTGAGCACATATGAAAATTACCAAAAATAGTAACTTTCCATAAATAGCAGCTCTGCACAAAATAGCCCTTATTGAAAATAGAAATTTTTTTTTTTTTGGGTGATGCAAGATTGCTCTTACACCCAGGATGCTCCTGCATCATATTGGTACTATCCGTCGCAACTAGAACAGTAATACTTTCCTTTGTCGATCTAGAAGTCACACAATCACTATCCGTCGCAGCTGGGATAGTAGGACTATTAAGCATCAAATTTGTGGAATCTCCCCAAAGGAGATTCGTTGAGGGCACCCAATCATCAGACACATCTTGTTGGTTGGAGAGATCGGGCGTATAATCTGCATCACTGTCACTGTCTGTTGCAGCTGGGACAGGGATACCTTTCTTCTTCTTATTCTCAAAACCTAAGCCGACTGTGGACTTATTTTTGCGTCCAAAAAGAGCATGATCAAGAGGCTCAGCTTTAGCGTCCAGCCTATGACTAAGGGGACCAAATCCGGATATCCCATATTTTTAACCAGTGTATATCCTTTCCCATAAGTTTCAGGTGAAGGAGCAAAATTCTCATTATGTTTGTATTTCTCTTCGTGATATATCCAGTTCCTTACAGCAACTTCCTCTTTCTCTTCTTGAATGGGGACCGAAGACTCAACAAATTTCCCAAATAACGTCATTGCTGATGATGAAGGCTTCACATTTGGGGAGGGTCTCCCATAAGACCTAGGAGAGATTGGCATTTTTGTAAAAGAATCAATCTTATAATCTCCCATCCCAAGGTCCATGGTTTTGAATTTCTGCTTGCATTGTTCAAGTGAACTACTAGGACTGTCAGCTTCTCTATTCAAAGGTACATGTGATCCCGCAGAAATGTTATTAACTGATAGAGCACTGTCTCCAGGGATGCAAATTTCTACACCATTATGGGGAAACTTAACACACTGGTGATATGTCGATGAGACTGCCTGCATTTCATGAATCCATGGCCTACCTAGCAAAATGTTGTAGGCTAGAGGTCCAACATCAACAATTTGGAATAATATGTCTTTTTCTACGGGACCAATACGAATAGGCAAAACAACCAATCCCTTAGAACTTCTTTCTGCTTCGTCATATGCTTTGATTGTGATTCTTTTCTTTGTGTCAATGACGTTCTCGGAATACCCTAGAGCTAGCAGCAAACTCAGAGTACAAATATTGAGCCCCGCACCCCCATCTATCAGTACACGCCTAACACGGGTTTTATGAATCATAACCTTGATGTGTAAGGCCAAATTATGTGGGTGGCTAATGGATTTGTCATCTTCTTCTGAGAAGGTGAGGAAATGAGGGCTAGCCAAATGGTTGACCATGTTTTGGAATTGGTCGATATCTAAGTTATTAGGGACATTGGCTGCTCGCAAAGCATCCTCGAGGATGCGCTTGTGCTTAGGAGATAATTCTAAAAGCTCAAAAATGGATATCTGAGCGGGTGTACGTTGTAGTTGGTCAATAAGGTTATAATTGGAATCAGGACCAACGACAGATTTTGGAGGAGCACCTTTGGACACTGGCTGTTTAGACTTGCTAGTGCTAGGACCTTTGATGATAATGGGTGTTTGGGCCTGACCCCTAGTGACAGCATTGAGGGACTGGGGCATTCCTTGTGAGTGAGGACCTCTTATCACCACAGCGGGTCTTTCATTAGTCATAGGAATTGAGTCCACATTATGTCCATAAGGATCTTTCTTTCTCACCCTGTTGATATTATCGTCAACCACTTCAAGCATGTTAATCACATTATCAGCATGTGTGTATGTATAGTTAATAGCTGCCTTGCCATTCTTACTGCTAGAATTCTCTCCTTTTTCATATTTAGGCAAGGGCTCTTTAAAGGCTTTATGGTCTGCATTAGTAGTTAACCCATCCACTTGTAATTGTCCTTTCTCAATAAGGTCTTGGACAAGATGCTTGAGTTTAAAACAATTTTCTATGTCGTGTCCAATCCCATTATGAAAAATGCAAAAAGCCTTAGCATCCCACCAATGAGGTAAAGGATCTGGTATTCGATGTTTTGTAGGATCCTGTGGGTGCGCCAGATTATGAGCAACTAGTGTCTTAAAAACATCTGCATAGGATTCTCCCAATTTAGTGAATTGTCTTTTCTCCATTTTAGATCTTTTTTGATACTGAGGTTTGTCTTGTTGCGTTGACGATGTTTGCAACTTCATAGCTTGAACTGCATGAGAGAGATTAAGAACTCCTTCATTTTTGACCTGAGACGAATCAACAACTCCGTCGTTGACGACTTGCTTGTTTTTGTTCCAATAAGAGTTCTTTTTGTCCTTGTTACCATTAGTATTTTTATTTTGGCTATTGTTGTTATTTGTTGGTTTAGCCAAAATTCCTTGTTCTTTTAGGACATCCTCAATGCGACATGCCACCTCTACCATAGTATCAAAGGAATTAAATGGGATTTTCTTGACTTCATATTTGAGTTCTGGTATCAGATTGTTCACAATGATATCAATTCTCTCTTCTTCAGGGATTGTCCTTGGGTATTTCGAACACAATCGCCTCCATCGTTGTAAAAAGGTGACAAAAGATTCCCCTTGATTTTGCTTAAGTTTACACAAATCAAGCATGGTGACCGACCTCGATAAATTGTAAGCGAAATGTTGCACAAATCTTTGGACAAGTTCTCTAAATGTCTTTACTGGAGGGGAAAGGTTGGTGAACCACTCCATGGCTTGACATTTTAAACTCCTTGGGAATAATATCAGCAAGTAGGAGTTTTCATGGTGAAAGGAAAAGCTCATTATGTAGAATTGTCAAACGTGGTCGTGAGGGTCACCCGTGCCATCATATTTGTCGTATGTTGGGAATTCAACTTTCTTAGAAAATTCTACCATCACCACACTTTTGTCAATGGGATTAGGACATATGGAGTCCAAATGAAATGTGCTCTTGGGAGCCGTCATTCTGTCTATATCCTTTTGTATTTGTAAGATCAACTCATCAGTTGAAGGATTCTGTTTCTTGATCTTTTGGTGAACATCAAAATTATATGGAACTTTAGCGCCTTTGTTGATAAGACTTTCCAAAAATTGGTCTTTGTTTTGTTCCACGTATTGCTCCACATAGGCTTGAAAGGATGGTTCTTGTTGCATAGTCATGAAGTCCATATGATCAAATTTAGCATAACTGCCTCCGTGTTGTGAGCCATGATGTGCTCGTTGGGAGGGTTGCTTTGAATGTCTATGAGACGATTGTCTCCTATGATGGTCATATCTTGAAGTCCTTCTTCCTCTAGGACTTGGGGATCGTGAGGGTGTCTTTGATCTTCTTCGAGGGCTAGGGGAAGGGGTAGATGGGGGCGAGTTGATCCCACTATTAGCTCCCCTCCCGTTAAATCAACTTTGGAGTTGTTGTGCATAGAGTCTATCTTCTTCTTCTTGGGCGACTCTTTTCTGTATATCCAACAATGCACGTTCCTCTTCCTCTAGTTGTCAGAATTTTTCCTTTTTTGCAGCCTGTTCATCTAAGTAGGCTTGCTTCTCTCTCTCAATGCTTCTCAATCTTGTATTTGCATATCGAGAAGTGTCCTTAAGCGGGGAGGTTTGTCTTGAATGCCTTATTGCATTAGCTGCGTTGATATGGTGATCACTAGATTCATTGTTCTGGACTTCGTGTTGTGACCCTGAATCTGAGTGAGCTGACTTATGCTGTCTTTCAGCTCGTTGATGAGCATCAAAATACCTCATGTTGTTAGGAGGTGACCCGGGTGGACTGGCATGAGAAGAACCACCATACTCTCTTCTGTGTCGTTGAAAGAAATCCTTGAGAGTTTGATTCATGGCTTCTCTTTGTTGTCGGGTGAAAGTGTAACTCATGTCCATACTTGATGAAAGTGGTATGAAAGAGGTGCTCACTTCACTAGGGTTAGCTCCCGGATTGAAACAAACTTCGGATTCACTCTTAGGAGATTGGTCAAAAAGGGGTCCTTTTCCCTTAGGTTGTCGACGGGTCTTGATAGGTGGTAACTGGCTAAAGGCAACAGGGGGTCGCTTCCCTTGATTAACTTGGTACCTTGTCGTAACTGACATGAAAGAGAGATATTCTCAATGATAAGGTGACCTTTCAAAGTGTCAACACCAAACTAGGATAATCGAAATCTTCTATTGTCCAAAGAGAAATGAAAAAAAGGAAAGAAAGGGGGCTTTACCAACACTGTCAAAGAGGTGCTTCAAATCAAAGGGTGACTACCCTTGCACTTTTGAATCAGGAGGTTGGATTAGGCCAAAAGATAATTGAAAATGAAAGCGATTTGGACAATAAGAGAACTAAAATTTTCCCAGAATATAGCTAACAATTTTAAAGTTGGACCTTGGCACCAAGAATGGCTTTCTAACTTGACAATTATTCCAAAGTGGCTTTGTAAATCAAATGACGCTATCCCGGAGAACTAAGAACCAGAAATTTGGAGTCAAGACAGATCTCAAACGTCAGGGTGAGAAGCCTGTTCTAAGACCTGGCCTAATTGACAGCAACTGAAACTGACCAAAATTTAAGCACGATAAAAATGAACCAGGCGATATACTCCAGGCTGCTGGGGCGATAAACCTATACCTGTGCGATACTTCGCTCTATGACAGGCGATACTTCTTAACACTTTCGGGCGATATACTCCAGGCAGGTAGGGCGATAGTCCGGCAGGGGCGAACTATCGCGCGATATTTCTCTTCAAAGGGGGCGATATTTCTAGCATGCGTGAAGTATCACACGATACTTCGCCTTACAGGGCGCGATACTGTTGTAGAATTATTCAACTCTTGACCAGAATTGTGTGAAATTTGCGTTTTTGGGTCTGTTTGGTCAAAAAATTTCAGTCTGAGGGTTGATGTTTTTGATTTCAGTCACGGTATCAGTAGAATTTCGGTAGGTTTGCAAACAGCAAGGGATTAAAACATGGTCTCAAACACTTGAAACAAGGGCAAAAGCAACCTTGCCAAGACAAGCACTTGTGATATCAAAATTGAAACAACACCCTATGAATGCTACCGATTGTTTGTATGTTGAGAACGTTTACACTGGTATCACACAATCGAAGACAATTCAAGCAATTACTACCTACAAGACAAGGCTCAATACTTACCAACTTAGCCCACAACTTGATGCCCCCTTGCCTCACACCAAGTGGTTACCCACAAGAGATATTGGCTTTGTCATGGAAGTGTCAGAATGACACAACCAAAGGGACACATATGGTGAGTATCTTAAGGTGATCCGGGTAAACCACTTGGATCAATCCTTGCACTAAGAAGATAAGCGGCTAAAAGAGGGTGGCTTCTATCTAATGGTTCTTAGTAAGGATTTCCGTTCACAACACCCCTTTTGCTCCTCATAAAGGACTAGGACCTCGCGGCCTCAAGAGTACCTTAAGCATTCTTGTTCAATGTTTTCCTCATGGTCGCAATCCCATGAGCTACTCACATCAAACAAAGACAAGTGTTATGTCTATCAAGGTTTTTGGTGTCCTTGATAGCCTTGAGATTATAGTGAGTTGGAATCACTTGCCACCAAGGAGAATGATGACAAGGTTGTCCCCACTTGAGTCGTTCCTCTTGATTGCTCAAGAGTAGGCCCGCTAAAGGATTCCTAAACTAAACAAAAATGGATCAAATCTTGAAGTTCAAGGTTTTTGATTCACCACAAGGGTGAAGAGCATACTCCCCTATCTCAAGAATCTCTCCCAAACACACCAAGCAAAGAGATCAATTACCCCCTTGCTTCCAAAACCTTAAGATGGGTCAAGATTTTTTGATTCACCTAAAGGTGAAGAGCATACTTCTCCTACCACCTCAAGATCCCTTTCACAAGGTATTAAGATTCCTAATACAATTAGTAAATGCCACAAATGAAAGGAAAATAACAACAAGCAAGAAATAAATTTTATTTTTTTTTGTTTTTATGCTTGGGCAACCCTGCAAAAACTGTTAGTAGCCCTCTTTGACATGCGTTTTTAGCAATTTTCAAGCAAAGGAGAGCACCTACAAACATAACTTGTTAAGCCCACAATCTTAGCAAAATCAAAATCCAAATGTAAATGTGCAATAATCTGATGGATTCAAGCTAAAATATGTAGGTTAGACCTATTTAAACAAAGCAAAAACAAAACAGCAAGCTAAAATAATTGAATTCGGACAAAAAAACTGAAAGCGCAAGTCTCTGCCAGACCAGGCGATGTTTCTCAGTCTTCAACAGTATCGCACGATACAGTTTCCTATAGTCGGGCGATACTTCTCAGTCGAGTGATACTTCGCACGATGACAGGCGATACTTCGCCCGATGCCAGGCGACAGAAGTCAATATATGAGTGCGATACACTTTTCGAGCGAACTATCGCGCCAAGACAGGAAGTATATCGCGTGATATTTCTGAGAAGTGTCGCGCGATAATCTGAGACAGAAAACCAGAGACGCAAATTTTTCTGAAAATTAATCTGAAAATGATGAAAAATGCAGAATTAAAAGGGACAAAGCTAATCTACTCGGTCCCACCGGGCGTGCCAGAAATGTACACACTAAAATATGCACTTCTATGAACCATTACTTGCAAGGTTACTCAAGGATGAGGCCTCACAAAGTGGCTCATAGCTCTCTATGCATTGAGTTGCAAGGGACTATGAATTTTGCTCTCAGCTAGAGCTACAAGAAAGTGACCTTGCTAGTCAACCATACAATGAGAGATTCAAGTGAAGACAAGGGCAACAATGCCAATATCTCCAAGAATCTAAATGGAAATGAAATGCAAATGCAACTAGTATGAATGTGCAAGACTAATCTATCAAATGAAGTGCAAACTAAGCTATGAAAAGAAGTACAATAGATTTCAAGCCCCTAATTAAGCTATGTGAGATCTATTCTATTGCATAAAAGGAAATCTAATCTATGATGCCATGAATGTAACTATGAAAGCAAAACTATTATGAAATGCAACTAAAATGATGAAAGCAACAAGTCTTCAATGTCTTCAAAAAGCTCCAAATGTACCTAGAAAACCTGCAGCATAACAATAGCATAAAATATGGATATGCAAATGAAGGAGAGAGCTCTCCTTTTATAAGAAATGTGGTGAAATGGACCATTGAGATTAAGAGGCAAAAGTCTTAATCAGCGGTGGAGCTTGAAAGAGGAGCAATCCATGTGCACAAGTATCCTCCAATGAGAAAATAGGAGTTGACTTTATGTCCATATGAGACAAAAAGTGCTTTTTTCCCTTTTTATAAAATATGAATAATGCTTTATTTGTGCAACTTAAGATAAGAGGAAAGTGGGGCTTTTTATTTAATTGAAAGGGGAGGAAATATTCCTTTTAATTAAATAAAGACTTAGGATAAATGGTTAGCCCAAGGATAAAAATCCAATATATGCTCGAAATTAGGATTTGATCAAGAAATTAATAATGTTGAAAATATTGATTATTGATCAAAATGATTCAGGATTGATAAATCAAATAAATGGGGCCCAAAGTCTAGGCGACCATTTTAGGGTGCATACAAGTATTAGTTATGTTAATTAATCTTTACTCCCTTCTTAGGATGTCAACTCTTTTACTTTAGTTGTTTATATTTAAACACACATGCACGAGTTGTTTTAAACTCATGCACTAGTTGTTTTAAATATAAACTTGCATGCATTAGTTATGTAATAGTTAAACTAATTATTACATGCACTAGGGTTTGTCTTTCAAGGCTTTTGATCTCTTTTATAAGGATGATCCATTGTACATTTAATTCATTCATTATTTGAAGATATTTTCTTCTTCATATTTTTGAGTCAAACCCTTGCCCTCTTCTTGTCTCTACTTCTTTGTAACAGGTTTTTGTATGCAGGTGATCTTTGGGTTTTATAGATTTGTATTGCTCAAACCCTACATGGTATCAAAGCCTAATCTGCTATAGCTTGTTCGCATTTGAAGGATTCAAATTAAGGCTTTTTTAGTTATTTTTTATTGAAATTAGGGGGTCCCTAAATTTTGGTGCACTTTGAGTTCAAATGAACCTCATTGTTGAGCTCGCAGCACCCAAAAACCCCTATTTTGATATAAGGCACATCCAATTTTGACAACTTCACATTTTGGAGCATTTTTTTGGTACCACACAGTGTAGCACGCTTCCCAAGATAGAATTTGTACATACTTGCACGCTTCCTGAGGTAAAATTTTCACGTTTGGCATGCAAATCGAGGTAAAAATTTTGTTATCTGCCATACAAATTAAGATAAAAAAATTGGCATGCAAATCGAGGCAAAAAACTGAAAAGGCCTAGCGCGGATCCCGAGACATGCATGTGATTTTGCAAAAAAAATTTCCATTTTGGGTGGCGATGGCCATTTGGCCATCAAATTTAAGCACGTCATTTGATGATGTCAACATGCATCATCATCATTTGTACCATTTTTTAGCCCTCTCGCGCACCAGTTGGTATTTTGCTCATATCTTGAGCATACGGTGTCGAAATTAGGCAAATGAGATATCGTCGGAAAGATAGTTTCGAGCTCTATCCAGATTTGAAGGTTTGAATTTCTGATTTTGATTTTTTGATGGTTTTTTTTTTACTGTCAAAGCTTGATGTTTAGTTTTGCACTTCGGAAGCTCTATCTTGCGCATCCGGACTCCGTTTTGGGAAAGCAAGATATTGTTGGAAAGCTTGTTCTGAGATATTTCTATTTTTGTGAGTCATTTTTTTAGATTCTACTCCAGGTATATTTTATTCATTTTTTTGCACTTCTTCACTCTGTTGGATATCTTGGATGTTACAGGTCCTAGGATCTCTTCCCTTTAAGGGATGACTCTTCTTAGGTTGTTCTTTTGTTTTAGTAGCCTTCTCTCTTATTTGAGCAGTGTATACTTCACTTTTGTAGCATTCTTTTATGCACATGCACTGAGATAAAGTGTCATTTTCTTGCATGCTTGGAATCTTGAACATGCTTGTGCTATTTGTACTCACATTTCATTATAAAGTGTCATGGGGGGGTTTGACTTGTTTTCCATCTACTTTTGTCAAGTGAGTGTTCCTTCCACGACATTAGCCTCAAGGTATCTTTATTTGTGCTTGTGCTTTCTATACACCTTCGATGTTTCTGGTTCTTCACGATGCAGTTCTTATTAGCACTCTTCTCAGTGTACCTATTGTATGCACCCAAAAATGGTTGCCTAGACTTTTATCCTAAGCTTTTATAGCTTTGACTAGCAAGGTCATGAGTTTATAGCTCTAGCTGAGAGCAATTTTACAAATTTTGCAACTCCATGCATAGAGAGCTATGAGTCGCTTTGTGAGGCCTCATTATTGAGCAACCTTGCATGTAATGATTTATAAAAGTGTAGTCACTTTTGATCCATACACCTATCACCTCTCCCTTGTCAGCATTATGGGGGGGTTTCTACTGATCGTTCTTCTGCTTCCTTGGTTTGATAGTTTGAGCTATGTATTCAGTATTTATTCCTATGTACTAGGCGGTTGCAATGGCTGGGTACCTATGCATTCCAGTGAGATGGATCATTTACCATATGGACACTCTTTTCTTTCCTATATTTTGGATGCACTCTTCCATCTTTGATTAATCAGCTCTTCGAACTTTTAGTGTTTATGCCATTTGTATCTTCGAGTTCAGGTGTTTGCCTTTGTTTGCCTCCTGATTCAAATAGTGTTATTTGAGGGCACTCATGTAGATTACAATCTTCTCTACCTGGTCATATTTCTGTGGAGGATCTTTAGATCAGTAGTTACTTCTTGACAGAGTTTGCATCTTCTTGCTTCAATGATGTTCTACATGTTCATTTTTGTTCCTATTTTCTAGAACATTCATAGTTTTGGAAGCTTCTTTAGTCCTTCACATTAATTTTTGTCTCTTTTTGGAGTATAGTTTTTCCCATGTGGTTTTCTCTATTTCTCCACTTTATAGAGACTCTCTTTTGTACATGGGTACCTCATTAGCCCATGTTGTCGGGACCCATTTTTATGTTTTTAGCACTATAGTTTCATTTGCTTTCTTCTTGCATTGTTTGTAGCTGCATTGTTGCTCATCTTAAGGGGGGATGTTAGAGTAAAGTATTAATTATGTTAATTAATCTTTACTCCCTTCTTAAGATGTCAACTCTTTTACTTTAGCTGTTTATATTTAAACACACATGCACGAGTTGTTTTAAACTCATGCACTAGTTGTTTTAAATATAAACTTGCATGCATTAGTCATGTAATAGTTAAACTAATTATTACATGCACTAGGGTTTGCCTTTCAAGGCTTTTGATCTCCTTTACAAAGATGATCTATTGTACATTTAATTCATTCATTATTTGAGGATATTTTCTTCTTCATATTTTTGAGTCAAACCCTTGCCCTCTTCTTGTCTCTACTTCCTTGTAATAGGTTTTTGTATGCAGGTGATCTTTGAGTTTTGTAGATTTGTATTGCTCAAATCCTATAGTATGTTTTTCTAAGGTTGAGTATTTATGGCTATTTCAGTAAGAAGTGAATCCTGTTAGGAAAAGATAAACTTGGATTTTATGTTGTTTTGTGATCGATCCATTTGAAAAGAAGGAATCAAAATCTTAATTATTTTAAGTGGATAATTTATTATTTTAGGGGAAATATTATATGCTTAAATTAGAGCAACATATAACTTCACTCTTTCAAACTCTAAACATGGATTTAAAAGTGAGAGCTAACCACTCAGTTGGATAGAATCCAGTTAATTAAGTTTACCTTAGAAGGACTTCGATAAAATCTTATTGAATATAAATACCTCTAAATTTAGGCCAAGTTAGTTATGCTTTTGCAACCTGTCATTTATAATTTTGACTATGGTTAGTACATCAAGGAAGGACTATGCCTATGTGTAGACTTATTTTTATTATCAAGTTGCATTGAGTGTTTATGTGTAGATAAATACTAAGTATGACTAAATGATTATATGAATATAAGGCCATATTTAATTCAGTACAAAGTACATAATATTGAAGATTATGATTACTTGGAATACCAAATAAAATAATAAGGAAATGGTGTTTGCATGTGCTAAAGTATGCAAGAATGTTTATTTGTGTTTCTCCGTGCTCAAAGAAATAAAGGACTCTATAAAGAGAAACTTATATTTATTATGCAATTATATTTCCTATCGAGAACCAAGAGGATAGAATGTTCGTTAGCCTTGTATTTAAATTGGAACTACGTATATGTTCTTCTATATTAGTTGGATACAAAATAAAAGAGATTTTCAACATGATGCTCTAGAAAGAATTAATGTTTCTAGTTTTAATATATCAGAATGATGCATATGGTTTTCTCCATGTACTATGATGAATTCAAGTTATAAATATCATTTGAACTTATAAGAGATAATGGCAGAAATGTATGAGCTTGAACATATTTTTGATAGTTAGGAAAAAGATGTTGTTATGTTCCTTTATGTATGTTGAATGCACCCATGAAACATGATGTATTATGCATTAAATGAGAATCTTTACACAATCTTTCCATATGTATGAAATGGAAGTAGAATTACAAAGTTAGCTTTTGGAAGTCCATGACATGTTATATTGGAACTTGATTGTGGATGTATCAAGTACCACGTATTCCATTACCCCTTAGTTTTACTTTATTAGATTACTTCTAGCTGGGCTGGGTATCTTTCATGTGAGGAAAGATTCCGGGGAAGCGTTAATGCTTCGTGGTAGGGTGGAAACGCACTCCCACAATATTCTCGCCCTTGCTAACTTTTGTGAATAGGTTTCTGAAGTTTCTTACAAGAAGGACTTGCCATTTCGTAATCGACATTGTGGTATTTGGTAAATTTTGTTGTTTACTTATGTCATTAATATGGAAGTATATATTTTGATCTAATTCTTATCATTTACTGATGTGATTCAACAGTTGATCAAAAATCTCTTGGGTTGCTACCCAGACATGACAACTAGTATTTTCTTGTAGTTGATGTGACATCTCTTATTGTGGCTTCTTTAGGATACTTGATAGATGGTCAAATTTTAGCTTACCATTTGACAAAGGTATGATTTATCATTTCGACAGTTATGGTCGTAATAGTACTTTTATTCCTTTATTATCGACAATCTTTTTGTATCTAGTCGAATTGTGCATTTGACCTTTGACTGGTTGACCGACTTCTTTGTCTTTATATGAAATTTTATGATGTGGTCTTTGTGTTGAAAGTTCAGTCCTTACATGTATTCTTCAAAAGTTCCCAGAAATGTCCTTACTGTTCCATTTTCCACAACCCAGATTTGACTCTTTTCTTCGTCTTCACAAACTCGAGATATAAGCCTAGAATCATGACTGACCAGCACAACTCCACTAGTAAATTCTTCTAGTACATCTCCCAATGCATCAATACTCTGCATGTCTAAGTGATTTGTGGGTTCATCCAGCAGAAGAATATGGGGCTTAGACATTGAAATTGAGGTGAAAACAACACGTGCCTTCTGAACTCCTAAAAGCTTGGCAATTGGTGTGAGATGATTATGGTTGGGGAGTCCAAACTTTCCAAGTCTGGCATGCACTGCCTCTTGTTTGCTAAACCCCTCTTGATCTGGATGCAACCTAAGAAGATATTGAACAAGAGTTTCTTCCATAGTCAACAGGTCAACAAAATGTTGAGAATACCTACCAATCCTTAGCTTCTGACTCCTCCTTACCTCTCCTTCTGAAGGTTGCAAATCACCAGCAAGGAGATTGAGTAAAGTAGACTTCCCTGCTCCATTGGGCCCTATAATTGCCACACACATTCCCATGTCAATACCCACATCAACATTAGTAAGTCGAAAGTCCTCTCTCCCGGGATAGCTAAAACTAACTTCAATAAGTTGGAGAAGAGGTGGAGTGAGTTCTTTAGGTTCTAGAAAGTGAAAATCCACACTATAATCTCTCCATCTTCTTGGGGCCTCTGCAGGTTGTTCATCATCATCTACAGTCTTTCCCTTCCCCTTGCTCTTTTTTGTCTCCTTGTTTGTAGTAAATTTTGAACGGTCTTTGACTTTCTCTTGTTGACTCCTACTTCCACTTTGCTTTGCAGCTTTTATTTGTTTCTCATATATCTCAAATTTCTTATTGGTTTCCTTCATTTTTGCTCATATCCAGCCTCAAAAGCATCAAAATTACCTCTGTAAAAATGAAGTTTTTCATCATGCAGATGAATGATATCAGTACAAACTAAGTTCAAGAAGTCACAACCATGAGAGACAACAACAAGTGTCTTCTTCCACCTACCCAAATATTCTTCTAACCAGAGAACAACACTAATATCTAAATGATTGGTAGGTTCATCAAGTAAAAGAAGTGTAGGCTGAACAAATAGAGCCCTTGCCAAAGAGATTCTCATTCACCAACCTCCACTGAAAGATTTAGTACGACGGACTTGCATATATCTTTTGTGAACCCTAAACCAACCAAGATCTTTGATACATGTGCCTTTGTCGCATCAAATCCAATCACTTGCAATCTTTCATACAACTCTGCCAGATTTTCACCATTGTCGTTGTCATCATCTGCCCCATCTTCCAAAGACAAGTTTTGCAACATCTGAACTTGTCATCGCAGTTCCACCAATTCCTCATTTGCAGAAACTACAGCCTCTAAGGCACATCTATCATTGCCTACAACCTCTTGTTCAACTAGTAGTACATCAATATTTTTGGGCACGGGGATCTTCCTCCATGCTAAGAGCTTTAACAGATTAGATTTCCCCTTCCCATTTGGTCCAACAAGCCCATAACGCTTTCCATGAGAAATTTTAATTGAGGCATTCTTAAGAAGCTCCTTACCTCGAGTAGATACTGAGAAGCTATCAATGGTGATATCTTTAACATTGGCATCAGCATCATCGTCCCCTTCTAGAACAACAGTACGGCTTCCAATAACAATAGTAAATGCATCCCTGACATCCTTCAAAGCCTCTTGCTTAGCAACCTCAACAACATGGGCAACCAACAGATCCTTCTTTTCTCGCTTCTTCAGTTCCTTATCCGTAACAGAAATCTCTAAAGGCTTACCATCATTCTCATCAAGCCCACCTCTCCTAGGTTTATAAGCCTCTTCCCCTTTAGAATCTTCATCATCAGAAGGGGGCAAATCCAAACCATCGGTGTAATCATATTTAGCCTTGTTCTTGGGTTTGGAAGCAGTTGAAGACTTGGGCTTCTCAGATATTTTATTGTCCATACTAGCCAACATTGCAGAAACTGACATTTTTTCCTTCTTGGGCGCTTCCTTGTTATCTTTGGATTTTACTTTTCCATAGGTCACCCCCGGACCTGTATCTTCTCTGCCTTTCTTCTTTCCCATGGTAATTCTACAATAATCTGTACAATAGAAACCAATACCAAACCAAATGTTTTGTGAAACCTATCAAAGTATGGTTGCTTGTTTAGAAGAATGTGAATGGTTCTAAACAAATTACTCAAGCATCATTTTATATACTTATTAGCCGATCAAGCTATTACCTAGGGGATTCTTAGTTGGGAAAACGTCACGTCCAACTCTGCAAAAACATTCTCTTTTGTCGATTATCCATGAAAAATGATGCCATTATTAGCAGGTAGGGTTATAATATGTGAAATATTAATCATTATTAATGAAATATTGGTAAATTGGAAATTTATATATACAGATATAGTTTTATTAATCCCGCCTATACATAGGTGGAGACTAATGTTTTCAGTTGAAAGCATCTGGTATTAGTTTTCCTTGAAAAATGTGCATTCTAAAATATTTCCCATGATCTATAATGTATAATGTTTGAGAGTGCCTTTATATTTTATTTTGAATTATTTGACAAATATTTCTTATTTTTAATTGGTTCTCCATATTTTTACTGGGGGTTTTATTATTTTTTACATTCAGAAATTAAAGAATTTTTTAGTCAAATAGATTTGTAATGTTTTTAAAATGTTCTTTAGAAACTTCACGTAAGGTTGGGAAACTAAAAACCATAAAATATAGTTTTATGTGCTTATCATTGTTAAAGTCTTCTTGAACAGTCATGACTCGCTACTTATTCTAGCTCTTATAGTTAGATTGGCGATTGTTTGCATGCATGAAATTTTTGTTCTTGAAGATTTGTTTCAGAATGAACAGGAGCCCACTACATTTAGGTATGTCTATCTTAGTCCCTTTTTCATTTGAATGACAAAACCTAGCCATTCAGACATCTTGTCAAACAATTTTTAAATTTTCTTTTCTAGAAACTAGTTCAAGGATTCTAAAAATTATTTTGTGTTTATTATTTAAGCTTTTCTACTTTATCCTAGAGAAAGTATCGGGTTTGTAAGTCTTAAAATGGTTATTATTAAAATCAGCTTTGCAAGTGAAGAATTCTTCATTTGCTTTGTCTTGAGCTGGAAATTCCTCTGTAGATTTTCATAGTGCAGATATTTGTAACAATTTTTTGTTGCAAGGGGTTCGAAGACTCAACCTCCTAGGAGTAGTTTGATAACTATTGATGCAAATAGATAAGTAGATATTTTTATTTTATTTATTTTTTTACTAAGTTTTAGTACACTTGAATTTAATGAGAATTCCCATCGGTTGCACCTTTGATAGGGAATTGAAATACTTTCATCCCTATCCGAGTAGCCGAAAGTTGATATTATATGGTAAGGTAGAGTTGCAAACATGTTCATAGTTTTCTTATTCTGTTTGATGGAATTTTAGAGTTGAATATTGGACAAGCGATGGGTATTTAGATATTTTTGTATTTTGTGGTCACTTAAAAACTGAAACTGCAATAATGTATTTATTTTGAAGCATGCATTGAGGATGTAATGCATTGCAATTTTTAGCACATGATTCTTTTCCATTTGCATCATGATCAACTTAAAACATTTTCCCAATGTCTTCGAGCATTATTCAATATATTATGCCTAGTTTCAAGCCTTGTGGTGAAAGCCCGGACTCTTGTTATTAGTGGGTAATGGGCACCTACTGATTTTTCTATCATAGACTGTCTGTCATGTGCGATTTTCTTTTATTGGTATGACTTGGGTTTATACTGCTTTGCTATTGTAATATGTTATCCAATTTTATTTTTTCTGTTAAGTGTAGGCCTACAAATCATTGTGTTTGTAGGAATGGGATTTATCCTATGGTGAAAGCCTAATTTTTTTTCCCCATTTTTGTTTCATCGACTAAATTGTATCTTCTAAAGCGTATCTATTGTTATTTCTTGTCTCTAGGATTCTTCTCAGAGAAAATATAATCTAGTTTTATTAAATTTTAGATCAAGAACAATGTAGTCTAGGATTTTCTTTCTAAACAAGAGGGTTTTCATATCTTTGGTTATGCATAAGGACTTATGATTTGATATTCTCATCCATATGAGACAAGGCAAATTCATCGAGTACCCATTCAGGCCCCTGCCAGGAGTGAGAAGGTTGGAAGGAAAACCTAAACTTTCTAAGGCATTCTCACTCAACTTCTACAGTCTGCCCTAAACATCCACTATCTTTTTGTGCACATCTAAACAAATTCTGTGTGATTTGAGCTTTGGATATTTCACAGTGATTTGTATCAGCAGAGTGGTCTCTGTAAGCAGAGGCAATATGATACATACACTTCTTTCCTGACACCCAAAATTCACAGGTCTATTTATCTGACCCATTGTAGAGAGGTTGTAAGTCTGACATTTAGGAGCTAGAGCACTACCATTCTTCCATAAAGAGGCATGAATTTATCCAAATCACTAAAATATTGCAAATAATAAAAGACCAATTATAACTAAGGGAATTGAGTGGATAAAAAAACAAGATGAATTTGAGCCAAAAAAATCTAAGAATAATTTGGATAATACAATGTGAAAATAAAAATAGACACTAAAGCATAAGAACCAATTCTTACTAGGTTTTATATCTCTGGGTTTTTCTTTGGTTTGGCTAACACAACTCTAGACAGTGCCGACAACTTTCCTTCCACTAACTTGGTCTTCAAATCTTCTTAACAAGCGGAGTGAATTGGCAATCAAGAAAGCACGTTGCATAAATCCAAGCCCCCACTATAACAAGAAGAATGCCTCCAAGATATGGTGTTGAATTAGCGAGGCACATCCTGATATAAGGAAGTAAAGAATGAGTGCACCTCCTGACTTCTCAATCGATTGCACATTGTATCAATTACAGCTTTTCCCTTGACCTTCTCAGAGAATCATTGTAAATTAGTAAAAATTATAGGGGAATACATGTAATTGTGGTTGTGTGTAATGCATAAGTGATTTCAACATATAGGAAATTGATTGGACCTTTTTATCTTTATCAAGAGATATGTAAACCATTTCTTTGCAAGTATTAAACAAGCTGTACTTGGAACTTTTGCTCAAAATATTGTGCATCTACCAACATAGACTGTTGCTAGCAATGGTATAGTTCCAATTTTTCCCAGAAATGGGCTGAATGAATAACTACCAATCTCCAATGGGAAGAATGTCACTCAGGTCACAAGAAGCTCTTCTACAGTGACGGTGTCTGCAACATCCCAACCATTCTTTCTAAATATATATCATCTTAACAACAACATACTGAAAGTAACTATTCCAGTATATGTGGATGTAGAAATATCCCATGAATGCAAAATATTCATTGGACTTGGATACTACATCAAAAATATTTTTAAAAAATAGAAAATTAGATTCTCCAAATGCAAGAGAGTTGTGAAATAAATAAAGCATCTAATAGCAGATCCCTTATAGTCTAGACCATTCAATGTACCCTGAAGATACTCTCAGAACATTTGAAATGTGAAAAAATCAACTTTAAGTAAGATGGATTTTAGATCGGAAATAGTATACCCAATCTAATAAAAGTACCAGTCAATGTAAGAGTATTCAAAATTGCTCAATATACCCTAAGATTCTCTCAAAGATTTGAAATGTTAATAAATCAACATTAAGTAATTGAATTAAAACAAACATTAAAATGCAATGGATTTTAGAGGAAACAGTATACCCAATCTAATAAAAGTACTAATCAATATTTAAGAGAAAATTCAAAACTATAGAAGATCATATATCAAACGATAAAGACTTGATACAATGAAGGAACCATAGGTAGAATATAGTTATGATTAGATAAATCCCAATTTTACCAAGCCTAAGCTTGAATTTCGATGTCACTTCTTGTAGATTTAAGCTTATGCTAAATTGTTGATTTAAATCCTTAGGATTTCGTAGGATCTACAAGCATACATTGAATCCTCATACCCCATAGAAAATCGTTGCTTGCAAAAAACACAAAATTGGGTTCTCAATGTGTATATATGCTTAGTGCATAATTCTACACGAAGTACAATGTAATCGAGCCCTAGTTTTGATTTTTTTAAATCCAAAATTTTGTAGAGTACCTTAAAATAGTCCATTCAACAGACTTAAAATATAATAGAACACAAAAATTTCCTCAAAAATATCTATGTGAAGAATGGTCCCCAACAAGCATTTGAATATTTGACAAGTTGGCATCATGTCACAGGGCACGTAAACGAGTTAGTGTAGATTTCATGCAGAGGTGTGGATAGACGGATAGGGAACGCAGATGTTTTACTAACAAAAGTGAAGGCATAGTCAACCTTAGTATAATATGAATACACAGGGCTTAATTTCAAGTTTGCCATAGTTTATCGTATCTTATAAAACCACTTTAAAGCCCAAAAGTAATATTATTGTTGTTCTATACAACATAAAGAAAGACATTGAAAGAAACATACCAATATAGCATCTTGAAGAACTCACCAGAGGTTTATATAGCTATTAATATTGAAAGAAAATTACTAGTATAGCATCTTGAAACTTGCCAGTATAGCATCCTGAAGAACTCACCAAAGCTTATATATGTAATAATATTAAAATAAACTTACCAATGTAGCATCTTTAAATTTGAATAATTAGAAAATAGTTAATAATCAAGCTATACTTGAACACAGAAAATCACTGCCTTCATACGCTTAACATAAAAATATTCATGACAAAATGAAACTATCATTTTGAAGATTCATTTAATAGTAAGGTGATGAGAAACATCTTACCCCTATCAAATCATCAATTTCTACACCAAATATTAGTGTTGGAGTTCCCTAAAATGAAGAATATGGACATACATCAATCCCAGATTTGAACAAGATCCCCTCTTAATGTAGAATCAGGTCAAATGAAAAATTACAAGTAGTATTGCAAATAAATGAAAATTTTAAAACCTGTGCAACCAAACAACGTTCCTGTGAAGATAGGAAAGGCTCAATGATGGATGCATATGTAATCACTATCAATTCATTTGAATTTTTCACATTTAGGTACATTTTTTTCTGATTTTTTTTTCTTCAAACAATTACTGCAATGCTTCATACTTATCCTCTCTTACAAAAGGCGGGACTACAACTCTGCAGAGCTCTTGTTAAAAGTATTTTTTATTTAATAATATATCTACATGCATATTTTATGTGTATATGTTTATGATAAGATTTGTAGATTTTCTCTAAAATCTACTTTCTAAATAATTATATTAGGGTTTTAGTAATTATAATTAAATAAACTAATTTATATAAAGGTTTTATAAATTGATTTATTAGTGATTAAAGAATTCGTATTAAAATTTAATTATATTTTTTATTTCGTTATTAAGATTAATAAATTAATTTATATAAATAATCTTATAAATTAATTTATTTAATGAATATGTGAATTTGTTATTAATCAGATTAAATTTAGTAAACATGTGAGCGGTTGTTGTAAATCTAGTGTTTGTATTATGAGTTGATTTTCCTTAAGTCTTGTGTGGGATTAAATGTCCTTGTAGGATATTGTTCTGGTCATGATTACTTTACCCCAACCTAAATTTTTGAGTTTTTAGACTTTTTGTGAATTTGACTTTGAGGGTGGTTATGTATTTTCAAGTCTCAATCATTTTGTTGTTAACCATTCAAAGGTGACAAACATTTATGTTGCGTTATGATTTTCCACCTGGTCACCTTGTTCATTTTGATGGTATCTTTTTATGGTTTAGGAGTTGAGTTTGATGACTTATGTTTTACTCCATGATCAAAGAGATGTTTGAATGTTGTGGTTTTGAGTGGTTTCATGATTTGTGTTTGTGAGATGGTTTATTGTTATGTGGTGATATCCATTATGGGATGGATGATCTATGGTACGTTCCATACTGAGATGGACAAATTAATCCTTGTGTAGGATAATTATTTTTAAGCTTCAACATTATTTTGATGGATTCTTGTGGCTTCATGATTTATGAAAAGTACATTTATTATTTTGGTTTCATTTTGGTTGGGAGCATTAGGGTAGGTTATCTAGATGTTAGAAGGGAGGTGGTTTACTTTGGAGGCGTTGGAGCCCATAAGTGGTTGTCTAGGTATCCCTAGTAAGTTACTTAATGCAGTGATAACACAACACATTAAATGGAGAGATTTAAAATGAATTAATAAGATAAGTCTCGCTCATGCCTTGAGTGCTAGTAAAGGCTAAGAATGGGAGTGGGAGAAGATGCTTGCCCATCCAGTGGTGATGGTGAGTTCTGACATGATTGTTTATCCCTATCTGTATGAGAGGATTCCCAATTTTGCATGCGATCACATTTGGGGGTCGGAGTCTCGTGAGATCATCCCAAGGGTTTGACGCATGTGATGACACTTCCTTGATATCATCTTAGGTTACCTACATGTGTGTTTACCTTTATGAGATAGAGATCTTTATAGGATTCCATGCTTAGGTCTACCTTGTATGCATTTTTGTTTTAGATTCCTGAATGGGGTCTATTTTTATCTCCTTAGCACAATGGGAGTGGACCACTTAGGTTCCATAAGGTCGGGTGGTAGTGATCCTTTTTACCATATGAGATTCTGACGTCCTAGTACTGGTGTTGGATGATCATTGTAGTTGTTGCAACTTCCTTTGTTCTTCGTCTAGAGATATGATCTTATCTTTTATGATGTATTTTGGTATCTGTGTATCTTGTATTGATTGTTATGACTAGTGGAATATATATGTGTGTGTGTGTGCCTTGTAATTTGATATTGTTACATACCCTGCGACATGTACAGAGGATGTTATTGCATTTGGTATCATTGGTGGTTTCACTTGTAATATTGTATTATTTCCCTAAGATGCGATAATTGTATGTATTTGTATGATGTAGAGATTTTATATAAACATTGTAACCGTGTAATTAAATGTGAGATGAAATAGTTATGGTTATTAGATTTTGGTACTTGATTTTTGTACTTAGTAGTTTTAGTTTTGTTTATGTAATTCTACGTTAAGGAATCCTTGATATTTGTAATCTGAAATTGAGATTATAGGGTGAACCCACAATAGTGGGTTACACTTTTTTGCCTGAACAAACACTGAACTCTACAATTTGAAAAAAACTTTCAGATTCGAATGCATATTATCATTAAACCGTTTAAAATCATAAGATGAAGTAAATTAGTCTTTTAGGATTTTCTTTCTAGATTCTAAATATATTTTTTATTTTTATTTTTGAATTGATTTGAATGTTTTTTTCTTTCTCCCACGAAAATTGGTATGTTGCTGAAAATGTCATTTTCAAAGAGTTACATTGTTTTCATAGAGTATAACATTTTTTCTAAAATAGATGTCAATGTGCTTCTTTAGAATTTAGTTTTGTAACATCCATACAGAGGGCATACAATTGGTTTGACGACATTATCATGATTATTTCATATTTTATTAACGTTTGAAGTTGACTAAACCATAATTTTGACATACCTTGACTACATAGCTTATAACTTGTCGTGTATTTGTCCAATTTCAATTTTTTTAATATAAAGAGAACTTCAATACCTAGGGCATATATATATTTTTAGAATTTTTTTCTCTCATTTACTATTTTTCCATAAGCGTCAAACATAGAGGTAGACATACGGTGAAATATCTATGTTTAGTAAAACTAAAAATACAAAGTCATAATAAAATTAATATATATTAACATTATAATCATTGGAAATATTTTTCTCAGTAATACCTTACTACAGATATAGGTTTGTCAAATGGATTCATTTTATCTGTCGAAAGATAAAGTCAAAGTGATTTATTGTCAGCATTTTAATAGGTGCGAAGGAGACTCCATTATAGGTATGAATGAGAAGTATAGATGTTATATCATTTTTTTAATCTAAGAAACTTTGAGCTAACCATTTGTAACGAATTCCTTCAAATGGAACCTCTCAAGGCTTAAATCATCATATTTTATTAAAAATGTGTTTTTTAGCAAAGATCGACATGTCTAAAAAAGTGTAACCCACTATTGTGGGGTCACCCTATGTTTATGTGCACATATGGACTTTTATTATTACTTATGCTTAGTTATTTGTCTTTGTTTGTAAACACTTAAGAAAATAAAATTATTCGATAAACTTAGTAACATGTTATAGGTTAATTTCTCTTGGGTTCCCTGGCGAGGCACTACACTTGGTATCAAGAGCTTTGATAGGGTTTTGGGTTTGGATGTATATATCTTGATCCCTCCTGGGACAAGAGATTCTACTTTGATTTTGTCTCTTTTTCACCTGAATCCATCCTTTTAGGTTATCTTGAACTTTTCTAGACTCTTGAGGGTGATGGCTCTACTCAATAAAATTCCTGGTGTATTTGGTTCTTGCAAAAAAGGAAAATTGTTCATTAAGTTTTTCCACTATAAAAAAAACTTTCTGCATACGAGAAACCCTAAATGCTTGGTTAAAAGTAGTATTTTCTAGCAGACAAAATTTCCTAAACCAGTG
This sequence comes from Chamaecyparis obtusa, assembly GCA_027943335.1. Classification (NCBI taxonomy): domain Eukaryota; kingdom Viridiplantae; phylum Streptophyta; class Pinopsida; order Cupressales; family Cupressaceae; genus Chamaecyparis; species Chamaecyparis obtusa. Next base: position 1,144,403 of record BSBK01001640.1, on the reverse strand, counting down.
ATAACCATTTCTTTGCCTCCCATAACCTGAACCCACGATAGATGTGGGTCTCTAATTGTTTAGCTCAATAAAGTTCAAGGAGGTTGAAGCAACATTTTGTCATGCTCCATAAATAACCTTGTTGAAATGATCATGAGAATTAACCTCTACATTTTGAATAGAGGCCAAAGGCATAAATTCGTTATTGCATTTGATCAACCATTGTCCCTGGTCAACTTTTCGAACACCTCTTCCTCCCTTGGAATTGAATGTCTATTTTTTCGTAGTATGTTTGTCAATTTCCCACTTTTGGCAGAGCCATTTTTTTTGTTATTTAGTTTTGTATATAAATTCATAAATAAGATCAACTTAATATATTAACTATATAGAAGATCTTATAAATGAGTTAGTTAAGGATTATTTGAGCCAAATTTGACTATCCCATATCCTATGAAATAAATAGATTGAGGGTGTAATACATTTTTACAAATTATCTAGGATGTTGTACACAAATGCATAATTCTAGATACAAGAAATTAAAATTTTGATAGCTATGTGGATGTGTAACAATCAAATCCTATGACTATCAGCATTAGAATACAACAATTTAAAATAAAAATTGGAAATAGCCACCTTCTCTAAGAATATGATCCTATATTGCAACTTGTTAGAGTAATAAGTTGTTTGCTTATTAATTAAATCATATTGATTTAATTATTAAGTCACTTATTATCTCTTTCTACTTAACCTAACTTTAAGCATATAATAATTGATTATTTTATTAATTATTATCATGCAACCTAGGTTTCTCCACCCTTTTAGGGTTTCATATCTCCTTTATAAGGATTGATCTCTCTTGTAAATTTAAACACATTCATTTTAATTGATTGTAACTTTTATTTTTGCACATAAAAAATGTCTCCTCATTCATGGATCCTTGCGTTTAGGCCTCCATAGCTTTTGCTTCTCTCTTTCGATGACTAGTGTTTGCATGCAGGTGTTCTTGGGAGTTGTGGGTTATTTTCTCATCAACTCCAACATGGTATCAGTTTGTCAGATCTATTTGTCCTTGTCCTCTTCTTGATAGATTCGGTCATGTTTGTCAGATTTGTAATTTCGGGGGATTTTCCTATTGGATTTGGGGGGACCTCTTTTTTTGGTCATCTTGGGCTCAAACAGACCTCACTATTGCGTTTAAAGTGTCCATGAACCCCTAAATCCATATAAAATTTGTCCAATTTGGATAAAAAATGAATTATGTGGTTAAAATAATTTGTACTAGGGTTGTTTGACTATACCACGTATCCCGAGATAGTCACTATTGTTTGGAGCACTTTGCGCTCAAACGGATCTCACCGTTGAGCTCGCAATGTCCAAGAACCCCTATTTTGATATAAAGTTTGTCAAATTTGGACAAGTTGGCCTTTGAGGCAAATTGTTTTTGCGTACCAGGACCCTGGCACATAGTTTGAGGCAGCACATGCAAAAAGCAAAAATAAAAAAATTGGCGGATGCCACCCTGCGGTAAACGCTGGCAACCCACGGTGGTGTCACTGTCAGAGTCACTCGAAAATGACTACCGCAGTTAGCCGCTAGTCTCGGGTGGTAGCTGTTTATGCCAGCCCCTAATTGGGCAGTCAGTTTGGTCACATGGGTCTTTCCACAGGACTAGGAGCTATTTTCCTAGCCCAGAAACTACCAGCCCCTGGTCACCACTTGAATAAGGGCCTAATTTTTTTGGCGCAAGGGGCCTATTATTTTTTTGTGGCAATGACCATTTGGTTGTCAAATTTAGGCTCGTGAAGTGTTGACGTCGGCACTGCATCAACATAGTTGGATACCTTTTTGGGCCCTCCAGAGCACCCTTTGGTTTTTTGCTCATAACTTGAGCATACGGTGTCAAAATTGGGCAAACGAGATACTGTTGGAAAGCTTGTTTAGAGGTGGATCTTTCTACGGTTTTGGATTTTGGATTTGTTTCATCCATTTTTCATACCAGGAGTTCAAAGGAAAAGCTTCTTTTTTGTCTTCCCGGGGGTGTATCTTGCGCATCCAGACTCTGTTTTGGACAAAAGATATATCGTTGGAAATCTTGTGCCATGATATTTCTAGTGTTGTGAGTCATTTTTCCAGATTATGCTCCAGGCATATTTTATTCAATTTTTTGCATTTCTACACTCCGATGAATATCTTGGATGTTTCAAGTCTTGGGATCTCTTCCTTTTGTGGAATGGCTCTTTTTTTTTTGTTCTTTTGTTTCAGATGCCTTTTTATCTTCTTTGAGCAGTGTATACATCATTTTTGTAGCATTCTTTCATGCACACACACTGAGATAAAGTGTCATTTTATTGCATGTATGGGATCTTGCACATTTTTGTGTTCTTTGTACTCACACTCAATTATAAAGTGTCATGGGGATTTGATGTTTTGCCTTTGTTTGTCATCTACCTTTGTCACATGGGCGTTCCTTCAACGAAATTAGCCTCAGGTATCTCTAGTGTTGGTACTCTCTCTGCACCTTCGATGTTCCTAGTTCCCCTTTATCATGTCGTTCATATTGGATGCTATTTTCAGTGTACCTGTCATTATTCCCTTATCAACATTATGGGGGGTTCTACTATTGGTTCTTTTGCTTCCTTGGTTTGATAGTGTGAGTTATATATTTAGTATTTGTTCCTATGTACTAGACAGATGCAGTGGTTGCGTACCTATGGATTTTGGTGAGATTGAGCATTTACCATATGGACACTCTTTCTTTCTTATTTTTTGGAAGCACTCTTCCAACTTTGATTGATCAGCTCTTCAGAATTTGGTATTTTTATGCCATCTGTATCTTTGACTTCACTAGTTTGCCTTTGTTTTCCTCTTGATTTGAGTAGTGTCATTTGAGGGCACTCATGCATATTATGGTCTTCTCTACTTGGTCATATTTTAGTGTAGGATCTTCAGATCACCAGTTACTTCTTGACAAAGTTTGCAACTTCTTGCTTCAGTGATGTTCTACATGTTCATCCTTGTTCCTATTTTTTGGAACATTCCCTAGTTTTGGAGGCTTCTTTAGTCCTTTAGACTAGTCTTCGTCTTTTTTTGGAGTAGAGTTTTTCCCATGTGGTTTTCTCTATTTCTCCACTTTACAGAGACTCTCTTTTGTACTTGGGTACCTGATCATGTCTTTTGTTGTTGGGATCCATTTGCTTTCAGTTTTTTTTTTTTTAAGGTTTTTAGCTTCTCCCAAAGTTTATCTTAAGGGGGGTGTTAGAGTAATAAGTTATTTGCTTATTAATTAAACCATATTGATTTAATTAGTAAGTCACTTATTATCTCTTTCTACTTAAGCTAAACTTTAGGCATATAATAATTAATTATTTTATTAATTATTATCATGCAACCTAGGTTTCTCCACCCTTTTAGGGTTTCAGATCTCCTTTATAAGGATTGATATCTCTTGTAAATTTAAACACATTAATTTTATTTGATTGCAAATTTATTTGTGCACATCAATAATGTCTCCTCTTTCATGAATCCTTGTGTTAAGGCTTCTATAACTTTTGCTTCTCTCTTTTTGTGACAAGTATTTGCATGTAGGTGTTCTTGGGAGTTGTGGGTTGTTTTCTCATCGACTCCAACATATTTCAAAGATGACTAAATTATTGAAAATAAAATAAAAATGAATATGAACAAAGTAAAACAATATGCTAAGAGTGGTAGATTAGATTATATGAAAGTGATAAAATAAAAAACCTAGAATTGGGTCTGTTAATGAGCCTCTTTGGGTAGATCCAAAAGTGAAAAAGCATACAAAATTCAAATGGATTTGGTTGGAAGGACATATTAAGTTGAACTTTGATGGAGCCTTGAAAGGAAATCCAAGACCGTCGTGGATAGGATTTGTGGTGAGGGATTGGATTGATAACATATTAGAGAAAAGAAGCTTTTAGAGGGGACAAATAATGAGGTGGAAGCGCACATGGTTTTGTTTGATGTCAAGTTGGCAATAAAATTTTTTATTCCAAAAAATAATTTGGAGGGATATTCTTTATTAATTATTAATTCATTACCAAAGGGAGAAAATACAACATAGAATTTGAATACATATATTAAAGCAATTAAAAATCTTTTAATCTCCTTTGAAGACACCTTGGCAAAGCATGCAATACATTGACAAACGCCATGTCAAAGCATGCATTCACATTAAATAATGGTGATATCAATGAGGTCATAGAAGATTATCAAGATATTCGACTCGAGCTTTTAGATGCCCCACACACCACCTAATGTAAAAATCATCATGCCTAGTAATGGTTAGAAAATGTTACGGGGGAAGTGGATGTCATTATTAAAACAAAGCCAGTTTTGATTTAATATGCTTGGAGAAGTATATAAAAGTGTAGAGTAGAAGGAAAGGGTGGTAGCGTGGAAGTGAAGGATGGAGGCAAATTTCACTCTCATCACCTAAAATAACAACTATCCTTCCTTTGTAGAATTTTAGAAAAGAGGTTGAAGGGAGATTTTAAATTGATGAACCCATATTCTAGTAAATCATAGATATATTGGTCAATGAGGAGTTCATGAGGCCTGAATGCTAATATTTCAAAAAAACTAATATTGTGTCAATGTTCATGACATGGGCTTGGGAATTAGGAAGCAAAGAAGAGGTCCTTTGGGTAATGAGAGAATGCATGAGGAAGGAGTGGTGTTTTGGAATGAAGCCTCTCCTTGCTATGACAAACTTGGGTGAGGGTTTCCAAGCACACAATAGAGAATGGATTCGGGGGGTGGCTTGAACCACCATCACAATCTTTCATTCTCTAAAGTGAAACAAACAACAAAGAGTAGTGTTGAACTAAAACACAAATTGGGTGGAAGGCTCCAAAGGATTTCTAGAGTGTTTGGGGATTAGAACAAATGAAAACTAGGGCAAAAGTAGAGAAGTAAGGAGTGGAGCATGTGTAGTTCAAGTCGAAGGTTTTTGGGTGAACGATATTTTGAAAATAGGAAAGAAGAAATAAAAATTTAACTTTGTCTAGATAAGGTTTTCTGTCATTTTTTTAATGTTCGGATATAAATATTTGTATATTTTTGTCTACTCGGATAGTGTATGCCAATTATAATGGATGTATAGATTGGTCTAAATCTTTTTTTTGTAAATTTTGTAAAATAAGTTTTCATGTTGATAATAGTAGTGGATAAAAAAGGAGATATAGAATTTAGTTGTAGAATTCAAAAAGTTTTTAAAGGCAAACTATAAAAATATATTGTTTATCTTTTTTTAAAAGAGTAAGTACAACTTAATCAAAAAATTGTGGGAGGAAAACTCACTCCCTAGTAGTCACATAGGCACAAGCCCATAATCCAAAGAAACAAGAGATAAAGCTCTACAACAGAAAACATTATAAAAACAATTGAGAAGAAGCTTGAAGTCCAGAGAAATAAGAGCAAAAGTTTTGAAGCAGGAACATTAAAAAAGCAAATGGGTCAAGCCAAGAAAGGAAACACCCTCAAGAAACCAATGTCATAGCCGATGGAGGTGGAGGGTTTGGCTTATCCTTCTTTCCCCATCTTGACTCACTATCCAGTTATGGGTCTGGCAATGTTCGCCCATCTGCATTTTCCTCATCCTTTTTGTTATCATGTTGTACATAAATGGCCAAGGCCAGCCTGAGAAATCCTTTTGAAGAAGAAGGTCAGTTGGTCATGTTTGGAGGTGTCGGCCACCTAGCCTATAGTGGAGGCACCTGATTGGTACTTGTTGTTGGTGAATGGTGTTGTGTAGAGGCACAATAGAGTTGTGAGGTGAGTGGTGACGCTAGGGTGAATGACGATGAGGTGGATGAGAATGGGAGGTGTCGATATGCCAAGGGGAAGAACTTCATCCTTGACATCGGTCGTGAGAAGACAAATGACTACCATAAATGGAACCCTCTAGAGGAAATTTGGCAACCATATATAGAGCATTACCCCAATGCTATAATAACTCTTTCAAGTGGTCCACTTCCAAGGCCACCTTGTCTACTTGAACCTATATCTGTAACATCACATTATTGCATATGCAAGATTTAGCATAAATAGATACATTATAATCAATTAAGGTGTGTGAAAAAAGCACCGCATTTCTGTCTTTCCAAATTAAAAAAAAAGAATTTATAATTTGAAAATATGCCAAAGCTACAAAAAAGGAAAGGAAATGCTAGGGTTATCTCCCAAAATAACCATATGCCAAGAAAACATTTGTGGGCAAAATGGAGAAAAAAATCATGGATTAAAACCCAATAATTCTGAGCCCTACAAGAGAACCAAAATAAGTGGAGGAAGGACTCAGACTGGCCACAAAAGGGACAACAAGGATATGAGATGCCCAAGTGATGAAGATGAGAGCCTAAAGGCAAGCCTTGGAAAAGAATACACCAAGCAAAATGTGTTATTTTGGGCTCAGTGATGGAAGACTAGACTATAATGAAACATAACCTCCAGGAGGAATGAGAGAAATACAAATTCCACCTCTAGTTCAACACATCCGCCATATGCAAGTTGCGAGACAACCATAGATATCCCTGTCAAGGTTGTATCTCTAAAAATTTGTTTCTAGGTACCATTGCTAGTCCTTCCACCATGGAGTAAGATTAATGATGCCAATTTTTTGTAATAATTCATCGGGCATAAGAGAAACTAGCAATTCAAAAGTATCATGATCTTGATGGGTCAGGTGAAATTGAGCCTGAGCATCCTCCCAACTACAAAGAGACATTGTAGAACTGCACAAAAGGTCCTTGGGGGTTCATATGCCACACTTGTGAAGGTAGAGAGCATGTAAACCCAAAATTAATGCAAGATGAAGGCCTTGCATTTGAATTAATGGAGACCACCAGAGGTTGTGCTGGCTAAAAGACAAGCCATCTCTGAAACCTTTGCCATTCCAAAATTGCCATGAATTTGCTTCTTCCCAAGCACACTAGATTCTCTTCGCCACAAAAGATCCCTAAATTTGAACTGGTTCTCTCATGACCAAAAGAGTCTGAATGCCAATATTTTTCCATGTTGGATGATGCAAGGGATGTCCAAAAGCTATATAGTGTTGAAGGATGACTTTACATGCCTTGTTGCCTAAGACACTCCGCACAACTCATTTGACACACAAGGCTTGACCTTATCTATGAGTGGAAAGGAGGCCAAGGCCACTTTATTTCTTTGGAAAACAACAAAATTCCTAGGCAACATGGTGAAAATCGTGTCTCTCTGCATCTAAAGCCCATAAGAAATCTTGCAACAACCTCTCAAGCTTCATGTAAGCTGCTTTGGAGGGAGACCGATAAGAAGAATAATAAACATGTGTGGCTACAAGAACTTAGGAGCAAATTTGAAACTTGCTAGCCAAGGAAAGAGGTTTGGTTAACCAATATGCACATTTTAATTCAATTTTGATGAGAACAACATTCCAAAGCTTGGTGGTTGACCCATGAAAAGAAAAAGGGATGTCCAAAAGGTAGAAAACCTGGCCATGGTGAATCCATTTCCAGTTATACTAGAGAATCTATTGTGGATTTGGTAGGAATGATTGGCAGAAACAAAGGGTTTTATGCCATTTCATAGTAGAAATAGAGGCCAAACAAAAAATGTCAAGACATTGGAGGGCATTTTGAATATTAGCTTTGTCCTCTATGAGGGCGAGGAAGGAATCATTGACAAAATGACCATTGATCAACTGAGCATTTGTGTCGGAAAGTGAAATGCCTCGAACTTGACCATTAGAAATTGTAGAGGCCATCAAATAACCAAAGCCTTCTACAACAAGCACATATAATGAAGGTGTAGAGGGCATCCCTGGCGAATTGACATATGCAAACCAAAAGTAGTGGACTAGAGGCCATTAATGGTAATATAAGCATTGACATCTGCAAAAAGAATTTTGATAGAAAGAAAAAAATGAGGGCCAAAGCCAAGAGCTTTTAACATAGACAAAATAAAAGGCCATTCAATGCAATCATAAGCCTTGACAAAATATATCTTTAAGAAAATGACATTTTGATCAGACTGATGAGCCCATTTCATACCCTCCTAGACAACAATGATATTATCCAAAATGAACTTGGACTAGATGAAACCAGTCTACTTTGGACAAACAATCTGAGGAAGGAGATGGTGAATTTTTAGAGCAAGGGCCTTGGCAATAATTTTGTAGGAGACATTAAGCAAGGTGATTGGAAGCTAATTACAAATGTCTTCAAGGTCACTAATCTTAGGTATGAATTTTATATTGCCTTTATTCATTTTTGCTCTTAATGAACCATTTTGAAATACTTCAAGATATACATGGTGTAGGTCTGGACCAACATAGTCCCAAATAACTTTGTAAAATTCACAAGGAAAACCATCACATACTTGGGATTTGTCATCTACCATTAAAAATGCTCCTTCCTTAAGATCATCAATAGTTAATATCTGATCACAATAAGACCTTTGGGAGTTTGAAAGACAAGTAGGAATGGTTGTAAGACAATCCTTAAGGGCCTGTTAACTAGCAGGAGAAGGAGCTCGAGTAGTAAAAACTTGTTAGTAATGATTAATAAAAGCCTAGAGAATGTCTAGAATTTCAGTGAGAATTGAAATACCCTCCTTAATCCTTTTAATACTCGGAGAGGAATGTTTAGGGAGTAAATAGGAGAAGAACTCCTTAGTATCCCAATCTCCCACTTTAAGCCAGTGGAAACATGCCTTAATCTGAGCACCTTTGGCTGCATAATTGTTAGTAATCTGCTTCTAATGACGAAGAGTTGCCATCTTGAACTGAAATTCAGTTGAAAATGGGTGAGCTGCCAAGCTCTCAACTGTTGCACACAATTCCTTGGTGGTTTGATCATAAGACTAGCGACAAGATTATGCATATTGTTTCCCAAAAAATGAAGGAATTTAGTGGTTCAAAGTATAGCATCATTCCACCACAAAATCCAACCAGTAGGCTGAGTGGATTGAGGTTGTAAATTTCAAATTCTTTCAATGTGGGCCAAGGTAAGTGGATAACTCATAAGTGATGTGTTTAAGAAAAAATGAGGGTTGTTGAGGATATGGAAAGACAACATTCCACTCAATTGAAAATTTAATGGTAAAGTGGTTTGACAAAGTGACATTAGATAAAGGTAAAACTATAAAAGACTGTTATGTCCCAAAAGAAAAAAAAGATTGCGAAGAGATCATGACATGCTTTAGACATTTAAGAACCCTATCGGAACCAACCCTAAAATTACTCCAAGTATGGCAAATTGCACGTGGGAGGTGACGATTGGTATTGAGATAAAAAGGCCTAGTTTATTGCGCATATAAAACTAGGCCTCATGTTCACCAACTATTTAGTGGAATGGTGAAGTGTCATCCTTGTCAGAAGCCACCTCAACCATATTAAAATTACTGTACACATAACCCAAGTGGCAGGAGGTAGAGAATTTTCTAGCCAATGCCATAGGTATGTTATTTCTACCACATCATTAGGAGCATAAACATTAATTATACCAAAAGGATGAGTCTGTATGTTTAGAATTATCCAAACCACTTTGTGCATGGGGTCCTCACCCTAGTTAATAACTAAATTCTGCCACCGTGGCACTAACAAAGTGACCACCCCTCCTCTACCAGCTTCATGGGTGGTGGAAAAAACTAAACTATGAGGCCAAATTACACGACATGCCACAACAAGCAATAAACTAGCAATTTTGATTTCCTGAAGACAAAATGCATATATTCGAGGAAACCTAAGAAGGACATCTCGAACTGAATATTTGTGAGAGAGGTTAGTAAGACCTCTTACATTCTGGGACAAAAAATTCAATGGAAACCATCATTCATCCTATCCTCATCCCCAAGAGAGGAGAAACTATTGTGTAGGAAAATCGACCAAGAATGGAAGACTAGATAAAAGTCTCCTGGGATCACTTATCTTTTTCTTGGTCGTTCATTGACCGTGTCCTCCTTGCTAGAAGGGCTGTGATAATGACGATGTAAAGGAACCATATAGAATCATATCCACTAGAGTTGGTGGAAAAGATGAATTTCCTAAAACATGGCCATGTGAAACGGTGGAGGAATCCATGAATGGCTGAGATTTCCCTTGACAAATAGGGTTTGAAATGCCCGATGTAGAGGAAGAAATCTTGGAGGTGATAGAAGGTGAAGAATCCCTTGAAACAACTGTCGAAGTAGGTGAGTCCTGTTTACTCTGAGGAACCAAGGGTTGTTTACCCTTATGGATCACGATAGTCCAAGAGTCATCTTCCTTTGTGGGTTATGGGTGGTGAGAAGTAATATACTCCTTTGGAGGAGGCTTAGTCCTGGGAGTAGCCAGAGGATAATTCTTAATTTTATGGCCTACGGACTAGCAGGGGAAACATGTATTGGGAAAATTCAAATACATGACATGCTGTGAAAAATAATGCCCACAAATCTGAATGTAAATTGACTCCTTAAGGTCTTTAGCAAGACCAATTTCAACACAAATCCTATTCTAAGGGTAGGCACAAAAAAATCGCTCTGGTTCAATACAAATTACCTGACCTAAACTCTAGGCAATAGTTTTTAAAAAAGGCTAGCAAGGCAAGGGCAAATCAAGAAACTCAATCCAGACAGGGACTTTAAGCTTCTTATCATTAAAGACTATGAAGTTTTGAGACCAAGGCTGAAAAAAAGCAAGGAGGAACAAACAAACGAAGGACCATTTTTGAGAACACCCTCTACGTGAGAGGGGTCTCCAAAATGGAATAAGAAAAATCCTTTGGTCAAATTCTGAATACCATCAAGGTAGATCCCATGGGGGAGCCACACCTTAGATACCCAATCCTATAACATACTTTCAGTAGGGACACAACCAACAAAATAATCAATTAAAGTAAAATTTTCAAGCCATTCACAAGCTTGATCAAAATCTGGCACTGGCAAAATAACATCAGGAGGAGCAGAGACCTTGCCTCGTGAAATACCTTGGGAACAAATTTTCCTGTTCATTTGGTCGGAGGAGGGGCCATGATCAACTAAAGCCAAAGCTCTAGTACCAAAAAAAACTGTTGAGCCAAAGCCAGCTCCAGCCATTAACAATGACTATAAAATTTCTTGCAATTAATGCAATTTAAAATAAGACGTAATGATAATATAGAAACCCTAATAGAAAACTTAATAGAATGGAGCCACATTCACTTCGAACACTCTTTCCATTGTTATCTCTTCATATAGATAATTATATCTATTTTGAATTTTGAAAAGCATCTACCATTTATAAATATTAAAATTCTTCTATTCTTATTCTCTTAAATTACCCTCCTATAAAAAAAATTAAATATTTATAAACATTAAAACTCTTCTATTCTCGTTCTCTTAAATTACCCTACTTAATATTTTTTAAAAAAAAATTTGTGCGTGAAAAATCTTCTAGCTAGATTCCGTCCACTTATGGCTCAAAATGTTTCTTTCACAAGAAAAAGCTTTCAAACCTCCCCCGAACCTGCAACAGATGCTTTTGCTGTAATCCCTCTTCTCATGTCACTACACTACATAAGTCGCATTCATGCCATGGGAATGTTTGTCAAAGCCTAACGTTGCTGGAACAAATAGTAAGAGATGTTGAAACTCCCTGATTTTAACGCTTTTAGGATTGCTAATGGATATGGACAGAAACAGTTGAATCGCAGGAATTCGTTTTATCTTTTACACCAATGGAATATATACAAGAGCCCTATTTGCAGAGCAGGCCATTACGGTGGGGATTATAGTGGGAAAAATGCATATAACAGGAAGAGAATAGGTAGAAATTCAAATGGGATTGCTGGCCAGCAGGAACATTACACGGTTCTGGGATTGGCCAAAGGAGCCACTTCTGCTGATATCAAAAAGGCCTTCAGAACACTGGCTCGTCAGGTTGGCATTTTTTCCTTTGAAATAGAGACAATATAATATTGCAGAATTCGACTGTGTAGTTTCGAAGGTATGTACATTGATCCATATTTCACCTTTAGTTGTGGACAATAACTCAATTCTCAGAAGTATGAACGGTCCACCTAATACTCATCACATCTATCCAATTCTTCCCATGCGTAAGCATTTTTAATCACAATCAACGCGACTTAGCTTGCTAGCTCATTCACAAAACCCTCTGCCAGTGTTTTTTAAAATTTCGTTGTACTAAAGATTACTGGAAGCTAGTTCAATATGAAAACGTAGGTATCGTGTTTTTAGTTTCTGTTTTCTTCCTTAGGTTGATCTTAGTTGATTTTTAATATGAGTTGGGATCACGCTTGAGTGTGGTCCAAAATTTTGAACTTATACTACTCTGAAAAATTTATTTGTTCACTGGAGCTATTTACGATCTTACTTTAGTTGGGGATTTGACCTAGGTCACACTATTACTTCTTGGACAACGTTTCACTCGTACCTTGATTTAGGATCGAGTTTATCATCCAGAAAGGAGAAATTTTTAGTTGAAAGGATAATTTGACTCTGCCGTATTTATCTTCCACAAACTATGCAAGACATGCCCCATTTGAAGTGATGTTTATGGAAAATATTGGAACTTGTTCCAGACGTGGATACCATTGAATTATTGATAGCTTTCAATTATCTCTTTCTTTTAGGCCTGTGAAATCTATAATGCATATCTGGTAAAAGAGGAAACAAATCAATAACTGTATAAAATTCTTTTTTTTTCCGTCAGTAAATTGGTAAAAGCACTCGCATACACTAAAGGGTGCGGTATTGATGTAATACATCCCCCTGATTTTATTTTTTTGAAATTGTTTTGGATCATAAGGAAAGGGTAATGCGCTGTTTGCTGATTGTTTATTATTATTTTAAGATTTCATTTTTGTTCTCATTGCAAGGACATTTAGAAACATTGCACACATAGCATAATGAAAAAACGAATGCATAGAACCGCTAAGATGTCTATTGTCTCATGAAATCATATTACATGACATCAAAAGTAGATTAAATATGGATATAGCAGACCTGTAGAATGCAGAGTTGACTAATAATTAGTAATCAGCAGCACACATGAAAGTTTGTGATCAATTTCTTGCACCAAACATGTTCTATGGGATGTATTTTGAGTCCACACGAGCAATTTTTCAACACCAAAACAACTTGTAGACTTGAGGAATGATCTTCAACGCTTATTTGATCTTCTCAACTCATGAAATGCCACTGGACACCCTGTTACAGCAACCTGGGCGCCAAAATCATGAAGGACGATTCACATGAAATGCTAGTAATTACTTACCTTGATCACAGATTAATATAAACTCTTCCAGACCTGATTAGAAGCCCTAGACGTCTCAAAAGGAAATGATTTGCAAACCACAAGTGCAGATCTATCTCTTCAAAACTCCCCATGTGCCTGTCCCAAGATGGGTGCTACCTCCAAGCAGGGCTGGGGGATCTCGCTTTAAAATCAAATGCTTACCGAAAAATTCAAATGACATATGCAAAGACATCACCCAGCTGCTGGGAATCCATGGGATCAATGTTAGTATTTTCCATATTTATCAAGGAATGATCAAACTATAGAAGTCTTTCAAAGCTAAGCACAGGAAATAGAAAGAAGAAATAACCAAGATAGGAGAGATAGTACCCGGAAATCAAGTTTCCCAATGACTTCTTTTAATGTAGATCCCCGACCTGCAACTTTATGTCTCTCCAAATGGTTCTTCAATATGCCATCTAGGGTAGATATCGATCTGCCTTTTATGCCTACACAAGATGGAGAAGTCTGCAATACGTTCCAGTTTTAGACGCCTAATCAATGTTGGTATGATCCACTTATAATAGAAATCGCATGTAAAGGTGGATCAACATCTTTAATACAATTCACAGCTGCTAATGTATGAATTCGCTTTAGTATAGATTTTGCTTCAGCATATAGACAGATTTCGCTCAATGCACAAAGGGGGCCAGCACTTGATAAAATTCGCCCAATACTAAGCTTGCCGAATTCCACTCTAGGATGCTCGATTTTGTTAGGCATGCGTAGCAGATCCAAATCGCACAAGGATGATCGATTCTTGGATAGGAGACAATATGTTATCTTTTTGATATGTCTTCTCCAAGAATTGATTTACTTATATATGCAAATGGAGTGCCTCCTCTAGAGGCCGACTTGGATAATTTAAATAATAAATATATTTACCCAAGAGGACGACTTGGGCCCCCTTTAATTTATTATTTAAATTAAACCATTTAAGCATATAAAATTGATCTTATTAATAAACAATAAATATTAAATATTCCCTAATATTTAATATTATTATTTATGCATATCGAAATTTCCAAGTCATTAGATATTTGCCGTTAAGGCCAAAATGTCAACAATCAATACCTGCAAGCAAGAAATAACTCTTTCTTGAGATATGTGCCAAAAGGTGACTCCCTGCGTAGCTGAAATGGTATGGCCAGCACTGGGAAAGTATCCAAAACCTTACAAAAACCTCAAACAGCACTCCAAAAAGAATCTGAACACACCAAAATCTGAAGTCCAAATCAGAAAACTTCATGCATCATCTTCATCAAACCCTCATCACGGAACTCAAGCAAAATTGTTGAAAACTTTAACTGGAAACAAGTAGCTACGGTGTATATTGCACCATTGAAACCAGATCAACTGTCGAAGATTTTTGTCCTCAACAATCTCCAGAAGAGTTCTCTAGGTTCATTTCAATAGCATCTCCTTATGTGTGTGAAATCAGAATGAAAGAATGAGAGCCAAAATCCCTTTATATAGACTTGGAGGGAAAAATTAGGGCAAATTTGAATATTCAAGTATAATTTTGCCTCAAAAAAGGCCCTCGAAATGACTTTTAAAATACAGCTTGTCTTCCCAGCTAGGCGCCCCCTTTTAGAGACATACATTATAAAATATAACACTATTTGAACACTTAAGTGAGAAATATAAAACATTATTCTCCATCACCTTAGTAACTCCATCACGGTCCCAAAAAGGAGAACACTTGACATAGAAGCAGAGAGGGAATTGAAACTGAGGCCAAGTGCCCAAAATGGCACTCACTAAAAATAGCATATGCCAAAAATAGAAATGCTGTAGAAACACAATAAACTGCAACCTTGAACTCTCCACAGAACTCCGAGTCCCCTAACCAACTCTGAATAGCCTACAGGAACTCAAGAGTAGGCTAAAGGGAAGCATCACTAACTAGGTGCGAGAATGGGACATTACAATTAAGCTTGTAAATTTATAATACCTCTAGCCTATGTTGTCCTGTCTGAAGTATAGGCATTGTGCTGAATTCGCTGGTGGACATTCACGCGCCAAGTGGTGCACTACAAAGCTTAGATTGCCATTGAGCTAAATATTTTTATCGTTGGGGTATCTAGTCTGCCAAAATCTGCTTGAGACAGGCACCCAGCCTCATCGTCAGATTTTTGGCCTACATTATCATGATTCATAGCTATTTGAACATGGGAAATATGTGCAGTGGTGCTGTTATCATGGCATTGCCCCACCTTACCACTAGACTGTAATCTGCTGGATAATTGTATGGAAATGTTAGCTGCACAGTTCCATATACTAATTCTTTCGCAAGGTCATTTCAGCAAGTAATGGTTCATTGCTGGCTTAAATATGCAAACATATAACGAGCAACATGCCATGTAAAGATCTCTTTCTTCATCCCAGTTGTATGTCTGTCTGTATTTGGTGATGTAGTTTACTGGTCTGATGGGTATTCTAATGAGGGCTGCCTTAAGATAAAGGTTGATGTGACCTATATGTGTTCTATAAAAAGACAAAAATTGAAGCATAAACATAAAATGGAATGGGAGATTGCCTGGGGAAGGTTTTCTTTGACAGGCTTCAGACTTATCAAGAGTGACTGAACTAAGATTTAATCTGTTAAAGCTATTTGACTATTTTGCAATGAAAGCCTTGTAGCAGAGGGATTTTTTCTTCTATTTATTGAGAATGTCCTAGACAGGACATGAATCATGTAAGCGCCAGACTTCTTTAACTATTCAATGACAAACTAACAACATGTCAGTGGTTCGGATTTTGGAGGATTTATGCAAAGCAGAGACAATTAGTGTTGATCTGTTACGGGCAAATCAATTGTTCTAATCTGGATATCCAAGCAAGCAAGCTGCAGTAACATATTTAACAACATCTGCAATTGTGAATGATGCACACTCTAAGAAGTTCTTGCAACAGCATAATCTGTTATCAATGAATGAATCTGTGTGCTGTTTGGAATTATAAAACCCAGCATAGCCAGAATATGCATTCAGAGAAGTGCAGGAACGTGCCTACATCCTGTCAAGTCCCAAAAATTCAAGGAAATCCTGGGGATATGAATTCATCCAGATGTCTTCTGACCTAAGTGGCTATTTCTATATGTCTCCTACAGGGTCTCTTTATATAACAGAGAAAAAATACATTTTCCTAGAGTTTTTTAACTGCTGATATTCTTGCCCACCTCTCTAAAATGGCAAAAACTAAAAGCTATACCTCATTTCATTTCGCCTTTACTGCTTGGCAGCAGAATATAAACTTAAATGACATATACTTTACTTGCCATTATTTCTATAACAAAATGATGATGTTTAATTTGATTTGATTTTGATTTTGTATTGATAAGTAAATTTCGATTGTGAATTGTAAATTGAATGTCCCATCAGGTCATTTGAATATTTATTTCATCATCTTTTAAGATCATTTAGCCCAGGTTTTTTTTTTGAAACAGGGTACACACCCCTAACAATCAACCTACAGGATTACTGCTTTAACTTTTGCTCTACCAGCGGCGATACTTCTGTCTTACAATTCAACCAGTGGGGATACATCTGTCTTACAATTCAGCCTCACAGGGATAACACTCTAAAGTTCTAAACTATTTGATGCTATCTAGTTTGTAGGGGCTATTGAAAGACTTCCCAATCTAGCAGCCCACACAATCACACACATACACACACAGTGGAAGCAATTTTAAAATGCTACAGTAACTTTATTGGCTGATTGCAGCAGCAAACACCTAGCATTACAAAATAACATTGAACTACAGGGAACTATAATAGTTCTTGTAGCCTATTGCTCCCTCACAGTGTGATGCCCCCTTCCTAATTTTCCCTAGAAGTTGCCCTAAATCACAATTGCAACAGATTAGGGCTAGGGTTTACCAAATAAGTGGTGTCTTTAATTATGTGTTCCATAACTTGAATCCTGTATTCACCACATGAACACAAAGCCAACTTATAAATGGACATATACATGTATATATATATGTTCATTAATGCGAACATTATTCATAAATAAATCAAGGATTAGAGTAACGAGAATATATCTTCATTAGTATGCAGTACTTAAATAATATGTGAATTCCAATTATAGAAGATGTGGATTAAGGAAGTGTTGATGTGAGTTTTGTGACCACTCCAACATGCAGGATGAAACACTTAGTATTCTAAGATGAAACACCAAATATTGAATCCTCTCTCTTGAACAAAGACACCGCATATGCTAAAGATCGCAAAGAAAGATCATAGTGGCAACTCCAAGGTTCCTATTCTTGTTGGACACAACTTAGTTTTATGATGTGGTTTGCTGGTAACCACACAGGGAGTTATGCTATTCATTCAATGGATGATCTATCAACTTTGCAAATGATGAATGATTTGGCAATGATGGCTCTTCAACTACTAATAAAACAAATTGCAAAAGATAAGGGTTTAGAAACTAATTCTAACAATGCAAGACAATATTGATGATGAGGTGAACCGTGAGACTAAACTAGTCAGTACTTCACCAAATCAACTACACAAAGGAGGGTGCAATCCTCTAAGGATGCATGGATGATTTTCATATTGTTAACACTCATTCAAAAACCCAATGAAGGCGCAATCCAAATGAAAATTTCCAATTGAAGTTAAGTGCTTGCAATTAATTCAGACTAACCTTACACCGCTACTTGCAATCAACAAGTACCAAAAGGTATGAACATAGTTTCACCATAATTCACCGACAACAATATTTCCAATTCATCTACTTCTATTTCTATCCAACATAAATGAAATCCTACTCTGAGTGAGGAGATGTAGAAACTATGCAACACTCCAAAATAACACAAGTAATCCACCATGGTAACAACAATGAATTTGCAATTACTTTGGTAGTATTATAGCAACAATCTCTCCAAGTCTCGCCTACTCTACTCTAACTAATCTAATTAACTCCTTACGAATGAGAAGGCCTTGCCTTTTATAGTTGTTCTTGTTGATGTATGTAGCATTGATCAGATAAATAAAACTGACTATGATTATTATAAGAAATAATTTATTATATATACATATATATTAATATATATAATAATTGATATAATTTATATATTAATATGCATATATATATAAAGTTAATCTATACTTATTCTTATAATAACTATATAGTTAAATAAATAAATTAGATTAATGAATAGACATGTCCCATGAAGGGACATGTCTCTTCTTGTCTTTGCCATGTATATATACAAGAGATCGATGCATTTGGAAAACACATACTTTTGAAAGCAGTGGGATTACATTTGCTATTGATCTTTGGAAATAACATGGTATCAGAGTGGGTCGTTTGCTGGGAATAATCAGAGTCGTTTGCTGGGAATAATCTGAGTACAAAGGTCTGACTGGATTATTCAATGAAAGTTTGTAATTCTCATACCTACTGCCGGAAATTTTTATCAGCATCATTACTTGATTGGAAATAATATTTGAGGACTTTGGGATAATATTTTTGGCTGTAAGACTTTAGAGATTGCAGATGCTTGTGTGGATAAATATTATAATGTGAAGTGAATTAATTATCTAATATCGTCGTGGATGAATAAGGTGGCGTGAATAATATTTTTAAATCATCACAAGTATTGAGTTTGGCAATTAATATATGCTGTGAGTAAAAGGCATTATCTTCTGTCCACCTCGACACACCAGTCCCTTCCGATGCATAGATGAGACCCGACGACCTCCGATCAAACCTCACGTGGTCCCCAACAGCAAAGGCAGCCCATCCAAAGGTCGTCCACCAAGTCTGCAATTCCAGAGGGACCTGCCAAGAAAGACAGCATAAGGAATACCGATTCCAGAGACACGTTGATAGTACTTCTCCATTTCTGTGATTATTGTTGGGCAAAGTATTTTTTGTGGGACCCGATTGAGCGATTAAGGACTGGGTGCGCTAAAGCTATAATTGACTTATTTGTTCAATTGTTTTAAGGCCTCATATTGCTTGGAAGAGAATTAATTAAATATTCCAGATTTTCCGTAGAGGATACATATGGAGATTGATATATATATTTGCGCCAAAGTACACTATGGAAAATAAATATTTGAGAAAGGATCATGCCTATTGGTTCATCCTCTTGCGGAGATTTATTTGGTATTTGTGGGAGCTGCTTGTCTTTGCCTTGGATTATAATACCTGTGTTTGTGGTTGCTGTGTGTGTGGAGACAACTTTTGATTGAGAGCCAGATACATTCCAGAAACACAAGCTTCCTGCTGAGATTTGGGCCACCATTATGCATATAGGAAACAGGTTGTAACAGGAGACTTGAACTGGTGCGGTGTGTTCATCAGTGGACATGAGGGTTGTTAATATCTATAATCTAGGTGGCAACCACATCTTGTTCATGATACTGATTGGTATCGGCACTGTGTATTGTGCCCGTCTGGGAAGTTGTTGTGGGGCCTGTTATTAGAGAATTTAAATTAAAAGGCTAAGCACCTCTCCTAACATTAGCATCTCAGATTCTACCAGTGCACATATAATAACAGTAGACTTCTAAGAAACCCTTTGGGATAGCTAGTAAATAATAATTTGGTTCAACATTGATTACCAATCTTGGCATTCAAATTTTTATGTCTGTGCATACTGGGAAGTTCTTGGCAGCATTTTGTGATGCGGTTATGATTCGGTG
Source organism: Chamaecyparis obtusa (assembly GCA_027943335.1). NCBI lineage: Eukaryota > Viridiplantae > Streptophyta > Pinopsida > Cupressales > Cupressaceae > Chamaecyparis > Chamaecyparis obtusa. The sequence continues at coordinate 1,124,489 of BSBK01001640.1, read as the reverse complement.
CACAACCCACGACAGGGAATCATGTTGGCCCGCAACCTATTTTGCTCATGATTCATCTCTCAGAGGAGTCCAAACCTATCGACCAACATTTACATTGGTTCTTTGATCAACGCCCTTTTATTGGTCTGCTTGGAACAGTACAGGTTGTATGTTCGTAAATCTCCTGCATCACTGTGTGTGAGACACAAGTCTAAGTACCTTGATTATTAACTTGGCATATCACAGATTCTAGATATAATGCTTGCCTGAGCAGATCATTACTGCTGTGAAACTGTTGTCCATAAGATTATGAGAATTAGGGTCCATTACCAACAAAGTGCATTTGGCTTCTTCAGTCTCTTAATTGCCATTGGTGAACTAATGTTGCACACTACAATTATGAACATATTCGGCGTGGTGCAGCTGTGGACAAGATAGTCTGTCGTAATCTGCCCAATCTCTAAAGGACTTTACACATTGCGAGTGTGGAAAACTAAGATGCATTACTTGTCCAATGTAAAGATTTGTTGAGTGATGCTCTAGAGGGAGTCTGACATTTCATCATAAGCAACCTTGGATGAGGAGGTTAGAAGGTTGATATCTATCGCAGAGAGAGCCACTTCATCATGAAGATCTTCTTAATGCATTCTTCTCTGTGAGAGAGAAGGTTGAGGTGCAAGCCCTTGTATTGCATATTTCCCTGAGATGGAAAGATTGTTGATGTTAGCGTCAAGAGGACAAACCAGAAGTTATCGAGAAGGATTCCTCCCTAGCTAAGAGGGAGTGTTGAATTTAGCTTCGGGAGGATCACAACAGTGATTCAAGTTGGTGGAATAAATTGCCAGAGGGTAGTAATATTTGACAATAAGAGATAAGTATTTCTACACTTGAATAATGTTTAAAATTTTTGAGTCATTAATTCATGCTATAAGATCGGGATAGTAAATCTTTTATGCTTCTATCATTGATGTTTCCCTTCGGGATAGTTTAGTTTTATGAACTAATTGTAATCTCTCTTTGAAGTGCTTTGAGGACAAATCAGAAGCATAAGAGATTGCATTCAAGGGAGAAAGAACTTAATGCCTATAGTTATGGGACTGAGTTGAGAGTTGATATCAGATTCATAGGGAATCTGACAATCCATTATAGACAACCTTGGAAGAAGAGGTTAGGAGGTTGATGCACGAACTTGAGCTTCAGAGAGAGCAACCAGAGGATCTGCATCAGTGGACATTCGAAGATCTTGATTCAGGAGGGAGCAGACCATGTCAAGATGGGTTCCTTAGTTATCAACAATTAGAGGACTGTGATTCATAGGATGGAGTTTTAGCATTAGTGATCCATTATTTGTATCTTATAGAGATTCCTTATCACTATGTAAGAGACATGGTAGGAAGGAATGTGATCCAGTTGGAGTATATTAGTACGAGTGATCAAATAACAAACATTCTCACCAAGCATCTCCCCAAGTGGTTGAACACCTTAGGAAGAAACTTGGTATGACTAAAATGTAAGCTATTGAGATTGAGTCTCATAGTTGTTTATTTGTATTAATATGGATAAAGATGTTTAATGTGTAAACTTCTTTTGTTATATGTGTTGATATATGACTTTATGGGCTCTACCCCCTGTATTCATCTCTAAAAGGTGACAATCTTTTGGAAATGAACACTTGTATTCAAACATTATAAGATGACGATCTTGTAATGTTGATATCATGCTGACTTGATATCATTCATGGATATGCCATGATCTGTTATGGTAGACATTATGCGACGTAATGTCAGTGCACATACCATAACTAGGATGTATAAGGAGAATGTAATATTCTTGAGCATATCATCTTTTAAGTGTCATGAGTTATGTGATACTTATCATCACGTGTTATGTGATGTTTGTCTTCACGAGATATGTGAGACTTCTTATCACGAGTTATGTGATACTTATCATCATGCACGAGATATGTGAGACCTCTTATAACACGTTATGTGATATATGAATTACTTATATCACGAGTTGGGTGATATATCATATCACAAGTTAGGTGATATCTATACTCACAGAGTTTATTGTGATGTATTCTTGTTCATACTCTTTATCTTACCTAGCTAAGAGGGAGTGTTGATGCATAGTAGTTTCGGTCAAATATAAGGATGATTGCTTTGATTATTTAAATATGAGTATGTATGTATGTCAGTTCACAATGTGAACTAACATACATACACATACGCATTACTTGTGCCTATAAGAATAATCATTCTAAATGTTTTACCATCATCCTTGTATATGATCGACATACTATACAAGTTTAATAATCTGTAATCAGATTCCTTTCATCTTCTCTTGCCATGTATCGGGCAATGAACATTGATGGCTGCATTCTATAGATCATATATCAACTATATTAAGGATCGTGAAATGATCCGATACTATGCACAACAGTATAGTATACAGTGATTATAGTGTAATGTTTATCACTTGTATTGGAAGGTGATGATCTTACAATAACTTGACCTTCTATTGTGATGATAGAAAGAATCGCCGATGGAGGCAATCCACCTGAGAGCTTGTGGATAGAATCGCCACTGGATAGAATCATGTAATATATATTGTTTACATCATGAGGATGATGCTTCAATTGCTTTCATCTTAGGGTTGATGCTATCAGGTGTCATAAGTGTTGACATTGGATTGATTTATCCTCCCTAGCTAAGAGGGAGTGTTGATGTATGTAGCATCGGTCAGATAAATAAAATTGACTATGATTATTATAAGAAATAATTTATTATATATACATATATTAATATATTAATAATTGATATTATTTACATATTAATATGCATATATATATATAAAGTTAATTTATACTTATTCTTATAATAACTATATAGTTAAATTAATAAATTAGATTAATGAAAAGACATGTCCCATGAAGGGACATGTCTCTTCTTGTCTTTGCCAAATCTGTTGGTTCCCAAAACCGCAGATTGGAAATCCTAGAGCCTGCCAACTCTCCAATAGAATTCCAAATCAATTTTAGCCAACGAACGGGAATACTTCAAACTCCCCTGTACTTTAGGCTTCGCTACACCTAGGCGGGTAAACCTTTACTTCAAACTTGATCACCTAGTTCGAAGCTCTTCTATAGCGAATTTAAGCTGGTGAGTTCCTCGGTTGGCAAAAAACCCTTGAACTTGATCAAAATAAGGTTGAATGCTGAATGTTTGAATTAAAATGTTGTATAATGATTTATTAAGGTTTGTAGGAAGGATTTGATAGATTTTCTGATTTCATATATAAACCCAATATTTCAACAATAATAAGACCAGTGCCTCTGCTTATTCGGGCAATAGAGTCAACTTCAATGAAGGTTTACGTACAACTTTATAATGTTTAATGCATTCTATATTGCTAATCAATTAAATAATCAAGACGCGACAAATCAAATATTTACGCAATCCTAAATTAATCCAGATTGAATTTAGGATGCTATCTGACCGTATCCACTTATCCGATAATTAAATTGCACACAATATTCAAATAATAATAATTATAAAGGACGGTTCATCAATAATTTAATTCTCTATGCCTTTAATAAATAACAAAGGATGTTTTATTTTATTATTAAAATAAAATAAATTTAAATTTACAAAATCATGTTATGCTCCTTATCCCTCCATACAAATATATAAAAATGTTTCTTATTCTTCCAATCTCTGTCCTTCTTCCGCAAGTAAATAGATCTTCATTTATATCTTTTGATATCATCTAAAAGGTATGTCTTTTTACCAAGGGATGTATCTTATAGACTTCATAACTATTAATTAATTTCCTTTTATAATATTCTCATAAATCCTTATTGGCACCGTTTCATAATTTGACCAATGTCAAAATAATGAACCGAATTGATCTCATATAGTTCTCCCGTAATATCATTTAGAAAATAAATTTCTTCATATCGTCGGCCACCACATTTTTATCGTGTCTTCCTACGTGACTGTACGCTGCCTTGGCCTCGGCTAACTGGCTGGCACTTGAAAACCTCCGTGTGTCCACACTCATCAAACATGTAGCTTATTTCCTCCAAACAGAGTTTTGTTTCCTCGTCTTGTGACCATCTCTTTGTTGCTTCGTGGCCGCAACTTTTGAAGTGAAAAAGAACTGGTTCACCACAGAGCGAATGCTTCCCGTTATGACATGTACTTCTGCACATGTGACCGCATTCAAGAACAACCCTACAAGGCCTTGTGCAGAACAGAGGATTGAAAGAAAATGCATCTTTATTGGACAGAGCAAAAGGAGGGTTGCAAGGATGTCTTGGGCAACAAAGATATATTTGCTCGCTCAAACATTCCCGTTCTTTGAAATACTCAATGAGGGTTCTCCAATGCGGGGACTTTTCCAAAAACAAATTGTGATTGCCGCAGGAATATAGTGCTCCTCTTGCTCTGGAAACAGAAACGCACAGCCTATTTCGTTTAGCCAAGTATCCAATGTTTCTATCATCATTGGATCTTACAAGGGATACTGTCACAATGTTATTCTCTGGACCTTGAAATCTATCAATTGTATGAACTTGAACATCTTCAACACCTGGTTTCCCTGCAGTTTCTTCCTCAACAAAGACAACTATAACAATTGATGTTGTCTTCCTCCAATTTCTTTATCGTCACTTATTCCTGGATATGTCATGTTTGTTTCTTCATCCCTTTCATATAACCTGCAGCGTTTCTCACAGTGGCTCCTATTTGCTTCAGCCTCTTTTCCTCTTCTCTGTTCAGAGATTTCACACTCAACCTCGTATTCAACTAAAGAAATAAGGCTCCAGGATGCAAATCTGAGGCTTCTACAGAGGGATTGAAATTGGTCTGATCTTCATATATCAGCTTGGTTATGGAATAACTCCTCACTATTCTCTTTAATTTGAATTGGTGTTCCATTTGCATCCATTAGAAAACTTCCCCCATGATTTGCAGTCAAATCTGCTAAAATAGCCACAGCACTGCTCTTCAATTTTTTACTCTAAACTGTTTACAGAATCAATTATCCAAGGAACTGCACCATCATACACCTTATTTGCATTGATATCTAGTTTATATACATCCCCCTTGAGCTTCAGAACTCTTCCATACTGATAATCAACCAACATCACATACGCACAATCCACATGCTTCAAAATGTTAAATTTACTTAAACTTCTTGATATCCGTATATAAAATGAATAGAATAAAGCTTGACCAATAGCTGCAAAAGAAAGGATTCGACTATTTTCCTGTGGAATAACACCGAAATCAATCCTTAGCAAAGCAAGCTCTATAACCTGATCCCTGTCCCCCTGTGATAGTGATGTTGACATTTGTGATCTGATCCATTAGTATTATTATACAATCATTAGTCCTCAGCATTCTTTTGATTAGTATATTGTTTTAACATAAGTAGTGGGTAAGATCTGAAAATTCTCCCTTTAGTATGATATTTGGGACTCTAAATTTTGCCAAAATTTAGAGTTCCATCACCATGTATATATACAAGAGATCGATGCATTTGGAAAACACATACTTTTGAAAGCAGTGGGATTACATTTGCAATTGATTTCTGGAAATAACAGTTCTAAATACAATGATTGGATAGAAATGATTTTGAATCAATGGCCAAGATTATGCCAACACAACCCTAATTCAACTACCATCTACAAACATAAAATGTTGAGCAATTACAATTGGGCACCAATCTATGGGCTAATAAGAAAATTACATTGCTTTGATGAACCAATGAGAAAATTGGTTAGGTGAAGACATTAGATGTACCCCACATGTACACTTGGAATGATTTGATTGAATGAGCTTGGACACGTAGAGTTGGGATACTCTGATTGGTTGAAGATGAGTGGGTGCCACCTCAACATGTTTATCTTATAAACTTCATCAATTCCTTCTCCATCATCATAAAGAAGTCTCTGATTGTGATGACTTATATTCCCAAATTGCTTCATCTTCATGCAGTCTTTCATCCTTTGAAGTTCTTCACCTTGAACTTTCTTGTACTTGAAATCTTAAGCTCTTGGCCTTGGTCTTGTAGAGTGAGGAGGCCCTTCATGTACTTGGATCATTCTACTTGATCTTGGATTTCTGAGGGAATTCAAGATGGCGATAATCTCCTCCATTTGTAGGCTTGGTCACTCTCCATGTACACCTTGCTTTTTAAATTCCATTTTGATGACTTGAAGTTGAACTTGGATCTGCATCTTGCCTTACAATTACTTTGCCTTTGGACCTGACTTGCATTTTGGTTTTTAATCTCGAACATCATCCTTCTTGTTTTCTTGATAAACTACTTGCAACATGTTGATAATTGAAGTTTCCATCCCTCATTGGACTCCTTCCTTCATTACACCCTACAGGGCAAGAAAGTAACTTGTGTTAGGTTTTCTAATTGGTAAATAGATTAAAATGTTTTCGTGATAAAACAGCCCTCTCAAATTACAATAATTTCACCATTGCAAAATCTGAGTTTTCCATCAGCTTAAGTTCTGATCTTCTTTGATAAACTTTGAGTTTAACACCTTGAATTAGTTTGAGTTTTAATGTTTCCTTCAAGTAACTTTCAATGATCTCCAAATTTCTTCTCCAAAATAGACTTTCAATGAAAAATTCTGTCTTCTATTAGTGAACTGCCATGCCTTTGTGTTGATCAAATTGTGTTGGGTGTTGAAATGACCTTTATAGGTGTTAAGGCGAAGATGCATGTTTTTTAATTTGGTCGACCTGATTTAATATTAAATTTTAATTGCAATTTGTTAAGCATATTATAAGGTCAACCTCATCTTGACTCATTGAATTTTTATCTACTTTGGACTCCCTAGCCGACATGATCAGCCCCCACTTTCATCTAGTTTCAATTGCAAATCACGTTTTTTGGAAATTGTCATCTAGTTGGGCAACATGGAATTCAGAATTTGCCCACATCTTGGACTCAGCTACTTGGAGCGGAGATTGCCTAGTCCTTGGGCTCATGCCTTGGAAGGGGATTATTTCATGTCTTAGGCGCCTTAATTGTGAGCTGCGCGGATTTTGTCTTTCTTTTGGGCTCGGTCAACCAGCATAGAGGTGAAGTTTGTAATGGACTTGGGCTTACACAAGCTTTCAAGTTGGAATTGACTAGAAGTTGAGCTTGCCTTCTTGCATCTTACACTTTCGAAAATTGCCCTCCCCTTGGGCAGACTTACCTTAGCTTGGGCATAGTTTGCTCAATCTTTGGGCTCTTTACATCATACCTTGGGCGGAAAATGTCCAGCCTTTGGGCGCCTTCAAAACACCAAGGTGGAAATTGTCTAGGCATTGGGCTTGAACATGGGGTTGCAAATCGGAAAATTCACATAAGTTGGGCTCCATACATGTGCATGGCGAAATTTGTCACCTTGTGGGGCTCTAAGTGCTTGGCGGAGATTGTCTAGGCCTTGGGCTCAACTAAAAGATGGGGTGGGAATTGTTGTGTTGTGGGGCAAAGCATCAAACCTTGGGCGGAATATGACCCCTTCTTGGGTGGATTTTCACCCTTTCTTGGGCGGAATTTTACCCCTTCTTGGGCGAGTTGTTGAATCCACTTCCAAATTGTTCTAAGTGCTGGCCTTAAAATTTCACTAAGTTTTGAGAATGCAACTAGTTGCAATCATACTTTCAGCTTGTGCAATTCTAATTTTCATCTTGTCCTTAGGCTTGCCTTTAGTTTTATTAGCACTCAGATTGAAATTCATTGTTTGTTCACCCGGATTACCCCCAATCATTCACATCTAAATTCCCCTTCCTTGATGAAATTTTGCCTAAGTGCTGGAATATCAACATGGGAGATCATAATCCAACCTTGGCTTTCTTTAGTTTCCAACAAAACTTAACCGGATTCAAAAGTTTGCCCAAGCTTTATCTACAATTTGAAATGAAACCTCACCTAAGTATGGAGAGCAACTTGTACCTAAGAACTCCCTATCCACTACAAGACCTTGACTGACATCTGAAACTAATTTGCCAAACCCTTCAAGACTTGGAAAACATTGTGAAACCATGACTAAGACTAATAATGACTAACTACTGAAGCAAGAAAAGGGGGTCTCCATTTACAATGGGGCGATGGTGTGAAACCTCACAATTGGAAGCATAGTAGGGTGCCCCTATAATCACAATCCTCCCTTCATACGATCCTTCTCCATTCTTCTATGGTTGGAGTTAACTACGATTCACCAATAGTCTCCTGATGTAGGAGTTGGGAAGGTACTTGCAATAAGGTGCCCTTAGCAGTTCTCCCTTAGTCATGGTGTAGTAGGGTGCCCTCATAGCTGTTCTCCCTTATTTGCCACTCCAATAGGGTGCCCTTAGCGATTCTCCCTTAATTATAGTGCAGTAGGGTGCCATTATAACTGTTCTCCCTTAATTGCCATTGCAATGAGGTGCCCTTAGCGGTTCTCACTTAATCACAATGTAGTAGGGTGCCCTCATAGTTGTTCTCCCTTAATTACCATTGCAATAGGTTGCCCTTACTGGTTCTCCCTTAATTGCGGATTCTCTCCCATTTCCTTGCAATTGACTATTGTCAGATTAAGTTCATATCTTAATGTTTATTAACAATAGACCAAGATGCATTATAAAATCACATAGATAATTTAATAATTATTATTGCATTACCCAAAATTGAATAATATTAACTCCCTAAGTTTAGATCTATTACTAATTATTCTCTCCCTAGTATAGAGAATTTGATCTGCTAAAGGATACTGTGTTCTCTTGTAATTCGATGTTCTTTATTGAAGTTCTTCCCTTTATATCTCCTTTGAGTGTAGGGAGTCACACCCTTTCATTTATTAATTCCCTTATGAAAGGGTCACAACCTTTGGTTATGAAAAGATACATCTGTTTGACAACAATTGTCTCCCCTTTCATTTCTTATTTAATCTTCACCCACCTCTCACTTTTCAAATCTGCAAATATCCCACTTAAGATTTGCATATCCTCTTCCTCTAGATCTACATATCTTATTTTCTTTGTTCCTTCTCAATTCTTGTTTCAAATCTCTCCTTATACTTCAGCTCTGAATCTGCTCTAGGTCTCCTCTATTCCTTTTGCCTATCCCCTTCCAAATGAATTGTCCTCCCTTTCATATCTTATTTAAAGGGGGTCGCAACTCTTCATTATGTATTTCTTGACCTTTTATAAACTTAATTAACTTGTAATTATATTATGTTATTATTTATTTATATTTTAATTTTATGATTATTATTATTTATTATTAAGTCTTGTTTCACAAATGGGACATTACAGTCCACCCTTCCTAAAATTGCTTGTCCTCAAGCAATGCTAATTTTTATACAATCTGTCAATGTGAGTATCTTTTTCTACGCAACTCTGATATTAACCAATGCATTGAGACTTTGCAAGGTTTGCAATTTTAAGACAAGTTTTCTCTCAGCTTCTAGAGAAAAGGATCAAGGCCATCTTTGTAATGGCATCAAACTGATTTGGATTGACCAACATTTGCCAATAATTTCATATCTTTTGGGTTCACTCTAATTATTCTCTTATTTTAGGTCAACCAATGATAGAACCACACATCGAGCATACACTTGAAAATACAAAGTATAGACATGAATATATGAAGACACAAACCATACATGAAGTATACACATGAATATATGAAGAAATGAAGCATACAAGAAGTATACACACAATACACACATTGTTAGATTCCTTCTTGAGTAGAATGATTCCTTGTTTCATCTTTTACCGTGCAAGATGGCAGGATCATGCTTTGATACAACTTGTTATGTCCCCTTCCTAATTTTCCGTAGAAGTTGCCCTAAATCACAATTGCAATAGATTAGGGCTAGGGACTACCAAATAAATGGTGTCTTTAATTATGTATTTCGTAACTTGAATCCTACATTCATCACATAAACACAAAGCCAACATACAAATGGATATATACATGTATATACATATATTCAATAATGCAAACATTATTCATAAATAAATCAAGGATTAGATTAGAGAGAATATATCTTTATTACTATGTAGTACTTAAATTACATGTGAATTCCAATAATAGAAGATGTGGAGTAAGGAAGCATTGTAGGGTGCATTATAATCACAATTCTCCCTCTATATGTTCCTCCTCCATTCTTCTATGGTTGGAGTTAGCTATGATTCACCAATAGTCTCCCGATGTAGGTGTTGGGAAGGTACTTGCAATAAGGTGCCCTTAGCTGTTGTTGAAATGATAGCTTCAGTCAGATAACCATGGATGATAATCATCAATAGAATGATCTACGATTATATGCATGTATATATATCAATATACATTGTGTATATATATATATATATATATATAAAATGCTTAACCATATATCATTATATTGATTATATTTGTAAAACCAATTATCATCCATAATGATCTGACTATCATTGATATTGTTCCAAGTATAATCTAAATTTTCGATCTGCATTTTTGGTCGATATTGATTAACATTATCATTGCCATTTATAAGTATCAATATTAAATCGATAGCATTGATCATGAATCAGATACGAATCTAATAAAGACTAATTTATATTACCGTTGATGATGATATCGATTCATATAATCTGCATTAGTTACGAGTTGCTATTGCTGATAATTATCCGCTTGTATTAAGGTAACTAAAGGGCACCGAAAATGAAGTGACATGTCAATGAAGTGCTATTCACTTCGAACCTGATCACCATGCTCAAAGCTTTTATATAGTGAATTTAGACTTGGTGAGTTCTTTGGTTGGCAAAATCCGCAAACTCGATCAATATAAAGTTATGTGATTGCTTGAAATGGTTGTATGTTTATGTAAGGTTTTTCAATAATGGAGTTGATGCTTGCAAGAAGGAAGATATAGATTTCTGACTTCAACTATAAATCCAATAACTATATTTCAACGATTTTAAAAGACCAGTACCTCTGCTTATTCGGGCAACAGAGTCAACCACAACAAGGATTATTACGTACAACTTTATGAGACAATATTTATTTAAATATCATCAATTACCCCTAGGCTCTGCAAAAGACAAATCTTATATGCAATTCTCCGTTAGTCCAAAAGGAATTTAACTTCTTCGGCTGGAAGTCCAATTAGACAAAGATAAGGAAACACATTTATATTTCACACTATTCTGATTGTCGAACAAAGAATGCAGGAAAAATCCAATGCATAAGCTTTATCGGAATAATTCAATAATCATCTTATTAATCACAAAGAACGAATCCAAACTATAATTGTAATCTCTTTGCATTTAAATAAACAAAAAGTAAAAGGCTTTTATTTATCATTAAAATATAATATATAAGTTTACATTAAAAAGCCATATATTCTACTCCTTATCCCTCCGTACAGATAGATATGAATGCTTCTTCCCCTTCTTTCCTCCCTCTCCATTCATTTTAGCATCATGTATTTATATTTGAATGAAAAGGTGCATCCAAAAGTAATGCCGCTCCATAAAACAACTAATCATATGCCATTATTCACTAATACCAAATTAGTTGTGTATCATTTCTGGCGTGGGAGGTAGTTTTGCAGCCATGCCTTAAACAGGGTTGTTACAGCTTCAGTTTTAATTGATGCCTGATTTCATTATTCGATCCATAATGTGTGAAGGCAATGGAAATCCCATGCTCCATATCTGCACAGGCCCTTCCTCTCCCATGTATATTTTTAAACCATGAACTCCTGAATGCGGAGAACACATGAGTGGCACGAAATAATGATCGAGCGCTGGGAGAAAATTCCTCATTCTTACGATCCTTTGTCTACTTCTGAATATTTGATCTTCTTTTTAATCAACTGGCACAACATCCTTTCCATGCCGTATTTCCAGCAGCGTTCGTATTTACTCAGTGAATACACAACATCGAACTATTATAACAAAAGTCGATTTCCTTGATTCTGCCTTTTGAATGCCGGTTTCAACATCTGCTATCGTTTTTGCAATACGTTGAATTTGCTCGAAGTTCGCCTTATTGCGACCCCTCCAGTAGGCATTCCTACGCACCATTGACTCTATATCTGAATGACGGCATCTCAGAAAGATATATCATGCATGCAGCTTCGCGCTTCCATACCTGTTAAAGTGGCAGATGTCTATCTGAGCAAGGCTCCTCCAAAAGAAACTTGGCTTCCATACGTTATTCTTTTCCTTGAGTGACTCGTTCTAAATTTGTAGGTTGAAGATCAAAGAAAATAGGAATAATTTTGCCCGATTGGAGCATAAATAATCTCTGTTGTAAATAGCTTCAGATTAGTGTCTCTTTCAGAATGACCAATGAATGTATAGCAAGGCGGCTTCTTCAATACTATGGATGATTTTCAGAACATAGAAGTGGATGGTAATACGACCCTATCCAAAGCGTATGCAATCTCTGTCTTACGAGGAGCCGAGGCAAGGAAATATCTGAATTATTGAGGATTAATATGAGGCGCCAATCAAAATGGCTTTCTCTGATGCCTTCTAGTTTTCCAGTATTGCCTTGTCAAAATTCAAATGTAATCCCATATTTGGCTTAAACATCTTTTGCAAAACAGTGTCCTTCATAAAGATTGAGCCATTAGAATAGTCAATTGTATGTTCCTTATTCAACTGATGATAAGCAAACTGTCTTTCCATGCAATTGTTTGTATTTTCGAGTCACGTCTTCTCCAATAACTTTTTCGTATATATACTGACATGGCTTTTATAATATTTATCAAACATATTTAGTGTTTTATGCTAAACATTTCCGCTATATATATACTTGTTGTAGATACCAAATCATTGCTTATATAGAGCCCCATTCTGTTTTTATTGACATCCTTAATATTGCTGAGTATATTGGAAAAGTCATCATTTTCAAATATGGGTGCATGCTGACTGGGTGTAACATGTAAATTGCTTTGTTTGCCATTCAAATTTCTCCTCACCGTCTTTCATATTTTCAGACGCTGGATGTAGTCAAACACATGTTTGTTCATATGTGTTATTTCTCCAATGTTTCTGTCAATCCCAATCCACATATTTTCTGCATTAAAACTCAGGGAGCAATGAAGTTACCCAAAGCTTTTTAGTAATTTTGTTTTGCTTGCATATCCATCTCAGGCCTATTTGTCAGCAAATAACATCATCAAGTCTTCCACATATGATACAAATGGAGGCCATAGGTTTTTAAAAAATTAGGACTCCATCAGTGGCTCTTTTTGGGGACATATGCCCCCTTGTGGGCATAATGAGATTCCAAGTATCTCTGGAGGAGCAGACCGTACTTAACCTAATGCAAAAGTGAAATTGGGTGGCCCCAGGCCCCCCCAAAATGACCACTTCTCCTTTCCTCTATCAAACACATAATTTTTATCATGTAACACTTTGGATCTCTTGAATATGATGCCATCATTTTTGTGAACAATACTTGTTGCTTTATCAATGCAGTTTTTGGTATTTTCTTTTTGTTTTGCCTTTGAGAAATCATCTGGTCCTTGCTGAACGGAAGATCCCTATGGTCATGCATGTGATCAGTCATATAAGCATTAGAATAAATCTTCTTTGCATGATTGTCCTTTTGTATACAATTTTCTATGTCTCCACATTCAGAATGCCGATTATGTTTGTCTGGTTAAATCTTTTCTTCAGACCTATGGTGCAGCACCTGTTCATATAATGGTTTGAAAGATGGTTCATGTCTAGGAGACACTCCTTCACATATATTAGGGATATGGTCAGGTGAGATATCTGAGCAATCTTCAGGACTATCCTTCAATTTATCTTCCCCATCGTGCTTGGCTGATTTCATCTTATCCTCATCTATTTGATATACTTCCTGCATGAAAGATGTCTCATGTTGTAGATGCATATCATGTGTCTTATCAACTTCAAAATCATCATTAGCTCTGTTATCTTCATGATGCTGATGGATTTGATTGCATAGAAAATCCTCTTCAAACAATGGATTCAAGAACATAGAGAACTCAAAAATATCTTCTTTTGCTTCCTCTTCAAATAATGGATTCAGGAACATAGAGAATTCAGGCATACCTCCATGAGAGCTTTCATTTGGATCATCAGGTGTTCCATTACACAAGATATCGGCAAACTGTATACCTTCACTAAATGCATTCTTTTGAGAATCATCATTTGCTTGATCAACAAGTCTGATATCTTCATTAACATTATCTCCTTCATCTAGTATCCCCTAATTATGTGTTGATCCATTAACTTGTTTATCCTGGTATATTGAGAAAAAATGTGGTCCATTTTTCTCAACATGTTTATGATATTCTATGTCTAATAAGGCTGAAATCTCTTCCATGCTGAGAGGATCTTCTTCCACATTTTCACATACACTAATATTTGATGTCATACAAGTATCTTCATGGAAAAATCTTTCCTCAGACTGTCCAAAAAGGTCTTCTCCATTCAAATTTGAAACCTTACTTGACTCATATATTACTTCAATCCTGCATTCATTCTCCTCTGTAATTAGTTCACCATCTATATGTTTTATTAGAAAAATAAGGAACTGATGATCATAAAAGAGACCAAATTCATTCATTCTGTTGAAAAGATCAGAGGATGGAGGTCTGCACTCTGAAGGTATTGCTTGACGGACGTTAAACATCCTCATGAAGAATTGTATTGCAGATTCTTCTTGTTTCTCTAAGCTCAAAAATGCGTCCAAAGGGGATATGTAACTTGGATCTTCTTCATCATCACTGAGATTGCCATCAAGCACAAGGCCTTGTTCAATCTGATCATAAGCCTCCTCTTCTCTGTCTCCATCATTTTCTTCTAATATCTGAAAAAGAAGCTTCAAATCAGGGTCATCTAGCGAGATTCCCAATTTTTTGACCTTTCTCATTAATTCTTTTCGTGAAGGCATAATGTTTACAGGTATCCTCTTATACATATTTACCATCCTCATGAATAAGTGTGCAGAAGACTCCCCTTCAAATCTCTCCAAATTGAAAAATTCATCAAATAGAGACATATTAGGGTCTTCTTCCATGCTACAATTTTGACTTTCGTCTCGTTCATAACATAAGTTATCTTCCTCACTTGCATCATGAAATTCATGTAAGAACCACTGTTTAAATTCATCCCAAGATGAGATACTTTGAGTAGGTAGTGATTCATAAGCTTGCATCGCATTGTCTTTTAATGTCCTGACAAATAGCTTCATCACCTGATCTTCTGCACAAATCTCATAATCTTCTATAAATATGTAAAATGCATCCAAATGTTGAAGTGATGATTCATCCCATTCTCCATGGAACTTTGGTACAAGTTTTGAGAGCTTCGGGAATAACTTGTTAGGTTCACAATCAAATCTTTTCAGATCCAAAGACCTGATGCCATCTGGAATAAAAAGATTTCTTTGAAATGATTGGTACATTTGAAATAAAACTATCTATCATCTCCTTCTGAGTCTTCTCCCTCACCAGAGTTACCAACTGAAATCTTATTGAATAGAGTCGGCACCTCTTTCGAGGAATGTATTGATTTGTTGATCTTCTGGGTTCTTGCTTCTAGTAGAGTACGCTTCCAAACAAATTGATTCAATTGCTTTTTGATTTTGATCTGTGAAATTTGAAATTTTGGGTAACTCACAACATATATTGTGAGCAACTCTCCCCAGCAAAGTCACCAATCTATTGGTTCCCAAAACCACAGATTGAAAATCCAAGAGCTTTGCCACTTCTCCGATAGGATTACTCAATCAGTTATGGCCAACAAACAGAAATGATCCAAATTCCTTTGCACTTCAGGCTTCACTACACCTAGGGGGGTAAACCTTCACTTCGAACCTGATCACCATGCTCAAAGCTTTTATATAGAGAATTTAGACTTGGTGAGTTCTTCGATTGGCAAAATCCTCAAACTCGATCGATGTAAAGTTATGTGATTGCTTGAAATGGTTGTATGTTTATGTAAGGTTTTTCAATAATGGAGTTGATGCTTGCAAGAAGGAAGATATAGATTTCTGACTTCAACTATAAATCCAATAACTATATTTCAATGATTTTAAAAGACCAGCGCCTCTGCTTATCCGGGCAACAGAGTCAACCACAACAAGGATTATTGCATACAACTTTATGAGACAATATTTATTTAAATATCATCAATTACCCCTGTGCTCTACAAAAGACAAATCTTATATGCAATTCTCCATTAGTCCAAAAGGAATTTAACTTCTCCAGCTAGAAGTCCGATTAGACAGAGATAAGGAAACACATTTATATTTCACACTATTCTGATTGTTGAACAAAGAATGCAAGAAAAATCCAATGCATAAGCTTTATCAGAATAATTCAATAATCATCTTATTAATCACAAAGGACGAATCCAAACTATAATTGTAATCTCTTTGCATTTAAATAAACAAAAAGCAAAAGGCTTTTATTTATCATTAAAATATAATATATAAGTTTACATTAAAAAGCCATATACTCTACTCCTTATCCCTCCGTACAGATAGATATGAATGCTTCTTCCCCTTCTCTCCTCCCTCTCCATTCATTTTAGCATCATGTATTTATATTTGAATGAAAAGGTGCATCCAAAAGTAATGCCGCTCCATAAAACAACTAATCATATGCCATTATTCACTAATACCAAATTAGTTGTGTATCATTTCTGGCGTGGGAGGTAGTTTCGCAGCCATGCCTTAAACAGGGTTGTTACAACTTCAGTTTTAATTGATAATTGATGCCCGATTTCATCATTCGATCCATAATGTGTGAAGGCAATGGAAATCCCATGCTCCATATCTGCACAGGCCCTTCCTCTCCCATGTATATTTTTAAACCATGAACTCCTGAATGCGGAGAACACATGAGTGGCACGAAATAATGATCGAGCGCTGGGAGAAAATTCCTGATCCATACGATCCTTTGTCTACTTCTGAATATTTGATCTTCTTTTTAATCAACTGGCACAACATCCTTTCCATGCCGTATTTCCAGCAGCGTTCATATTTACTCAGTGAATACACAACATCGAACTTTTATAACAAAAGTCGCTTTCCTTGATTCTGCCTTTTGAATGCCCGTTTCAACATCCGCTATCGTTTTTGCAATACGTTAAATTTATTCCAAGTTCGCCTTATCACAACCCCTCCAGTAGGCATTCCTATGCACCATTGACTCTATATCTGAATGACGGCATCTCAGAAAGATATATGACGGATGCAGCTTCGCGCTTCCATACCTGTTAAAGTGGCAGATGTCTATCTGAGCAAGGCTCCTCCAAAAGCAACTTGGCTTCCATACGTTATTCTTTTCCTTGAGCGACTCGTTCTATATTTGTAGGTTGAAGATCAAAGAAAATAGGAATAATTTTGCCCGATTGGAGCATAAATAATATCTCTGTGGTAAATAGCTTCAGATCAGTGTCTCTTTCAGAATGACCAATGAATGTATAGCAAGTTGGCTTCTTCAATACTATGGATGATTTTCAGAACATAGAAGTGGATGGTAATACGACCCTATCCAAAGCATTTGCAATCTATGTCTTACGAGGAGCCGAGGCAAGGAAATCTCTGAATTATTGAGGATTAGTATGAGGAGCCAATCAAAATGACGTTCTCTGATGCCTTCTAATTTTCCAGTATTGCCTTCTCAAAATTCAAATGTAATCCCATATTTGGCTTAAACATCTTTTGCAAAACAGTGTCCTTCATAAAGATTGTGCCATTAGAATAGTCGATTGTATGTTCCTTATTCAACTGATGATAAGAAAACTGTCTTTTCATGCAATTGTTTGTATTTTTGAGTCACGTCTTCTCCAATTACTTGTTCGTATATATGCTGACATGGCTCTTATAATATTTATCAAACATATTTAGTGTTTTATGCTAAATATTTCCGTTATATATATATATATTTGTTGTAGATACCAAATCATTGCTTATATAGAACCCCATTCTGTTTTTATCAACATCCTTAATATTGCTGAGTATATTGGAAAAGTCATCATTTTCAAATATGAGTGCATGCTGACTTGGTGTCATATGTTAATTGCTTTGTTTGCAATTCAAATTTCTCCTCACCGTCTTTCATATTTCCATACGCTGGATGTAGTCAAATACATGTCTGTTCATATCTGTTATTTCTCCAATGTTTCTGTCAATCCCAATCCACATATTTTCTCCATTAAAACTCAGGGAGCAATGAAGTTACCCAAAGCTTTTTACTAATTTTGTTTTGTTTGCATATCCACCTCAGGCCCTATTTGTCAGAAAATAATATCATCAAGTCTTCCACATATGATACAAATGGAGGCCATAGGTTTTTCAAAAATTAGGACTCCATCAAGAAGCACACAATTGCTCATTTTGATATCTTGGGATGTGATGGTTGGAATCATTTTTTAAAGGAGACGAGAAATAAATCAGAGAGATGTGAATCTCGAAGAGGCAGTGAGTGGGTGGAAGCACATGTTTGCTCATTTTATTATCATTGGATGTGATGGTTGGAATCTTATTTAAGAGGAGAAGAAAAAGAAATTGAAGGTTAAGTGTCACAATTATCATTGTAGTTTATAATGAGTCAAAGTTTTTCTGTTTGTGTATGATTCTAAACAGAACATCATTAAAAAGGATGTAGCATTGAAAGAGAACCCTTCATCCACAGGTTTGCATTCTCCTCTTCCTTTTTTTTGTTTTGATGCACCTCTTATTGATGTTTCTTTCACTATCTCTTTGGCCAGTAAATTTTTTTTTTTTTTTTTTTTTAACATAATGAGATAGAGATTGCTGCCAAGAGTTCTAGTATGGAGTTTTCTACTGCCAGTGCTGTGTCACCATCCCAAATGGGTTTTGGAGAACGTAGGGGCTTCAAGTTGTGATGTTGGTAACCGATTAAGGATTTTTTTGGTCTGGTATTGTCTCCTAATGCTAATATGTATTCAAGTGCTGATATTCTCGAGGAGACATTATGCCGAGGGATTAGTCATAGAGAGAACAGCACTGGAGTGAAGTTTCTTACCCTGCATAGTGGGTGTGAGTTGCATGGTTGGCTAGGAGCAATGATATCAATTCTTGTATGACTAAATTTGCCTAGATTCAAGGGATGCTGTTAATGGCAACAGTGCTCAAATATAGGCATAGTGAGTTATTACTGATTGCCGTCTTGTGCTCATTAGGAAGCTTTGGGAAGTTTGACAATATTTCAAAAGTGCTGTGGAAACTGTGAAGGTGATACTGGATTTCGTCACCACGTGACTTAAGCCCGTCAATCATAATCAGAAAAGAACAGCAAGTTGTTTGGGCATTGCTTTGGACTATCCTTGCATCCTTGGCAGTGTTTTGGACATTCCAAGTGATTGGTAAGAGGTTGGTTTCAGTAACTATCAGCCTTGGTTGGATGCTTCTCTTCTTTTTGTTATGCTCTACTTATCTTTATGTTTTCAGTTGGAGCCCCGTTAGATTATTTTCTGTGGGTTAGACTGAGTTTTATGTATGACCTCAAAGCCCCAGTTGTTTTTGTGAGGGGACAGATAATATTATCGATTTGTATGATAGGAAACACAAGTTGATCTGTCATTGGACTGGAAAATGTCAGGTAAGTTATTTGGGTTTGGGTTTGACTTTGGTATGCAAGTACCAAGGCTTAACATAATTAGATCCTGTAATATTGAGGATGTTCGTAGTGCAAAGGTCAGCCATTTATGGCTGCTAGTTGCGTCTTTTCCTTTAGATTTTATGTGTGGACTTTAAATAGAACTTTTGTTCAATGTGTCCAGATAAAAGGATTTGATTTTTGTATATTGAATATTCAAGCAGTAGTTCACCAAGAAAAGTTGGATTTCTTGTAAGTGGTCGCTAGTAACTTTTAGTTTCTAGTAACATTAATGAAATGAGATACTATCTTGGTAAACAAAAATATTTGTTTAGAGATTGTGTTTTGAAATGGAACGGATGATAATTGTAATGCATGCACTGAGCAAAAACACTAGTTTTCACATGTATGGATAATGTATTACCTTTAATCATATAAATTGCAATAACACTTTGGTGGTATAGAGTATGATATAATCTGAACAAACAGAAAAATAAATTTAAGTAGGCTAAGTACATAAGGGAAAGACGATCAAACTCATGAAACATATGCTATGAACCCAACCTCTCCACATTCAATTTGCTGTGGATGATCAAGAGTCTATGAATTGCCTTGGCTTGTAAATCTTCAATGGCCAATTGACTTATATTATTCTTGAGGACCCCAACTTTTTCAACTTTCTTTTTAATACTTGAGATGTATTAAATTCTGTATACAAGAATAGCGAATAGTAAACTTTGATGTTAACTTAATGGTTCTTTAAACTTTTCCATTTCTTCTTGTTTTCTATTTTGGAAAGAATTTTCATGTTGTAGCTTGAAACTAACCTATTGCTGCAGAAAACCAATGGCCAAGGTTAGTTTTGTTCATGCTACTATCTACCTCATGTTGGTACTTAGCTAGTATATTAATTACTATTATCTACCTTATTATGGCGCTTAGCTAGGATATTAATTAATAGTGATCCTGGTTATGACTCATTATTTTAGGTAAACACTTTTCACCTTCTCTCCTTATAATATTCTTCTTTTTAATTTCAATGCTTTACAGTATCATCCTGATGTGAATAAGGATCCTGATGCTGATGATTCATTCAAGAGCATTCGACTGGCATATGAGGTTAGCTGCTCCATTATTTAATTTTATGTTTCCATTTATCAACTGCATACTTGTTGTTTTCTCTTCTCTACCTTCTCCTTTCTTAGTTCATGAGAGTGAATCAGGTATTATCAAATGAAACCACGAGATATCAATATGACATGGCTTTGAGATTGCAAGAATCAGGCATAAATGGTCAGTGGAAAGAATCCGAACTGAATGGGGGAAGAAGATATTCCTGGGCAGGTATGAAGCCACGAGCACGGGGTCTAACCTGGGAAGATTATTTTGAGGCATATGAGCCTTCATTTTATTCTAATGAATATGAGGAATTTGTGGATGCAAAAATGGAAGAGAAAGCACCTGTTCAAGATTTGTTGAGATATGTGTGGTTTACTATATTCTGTTGTCAGATCCTTGGGACACACATAGCTTTGAGTTTGTTTTGTTTTTGTGCTATACTGAATAGGCAAATGACAGCAAGTTACAAGGTGGCCCACATGATATCGTGGCTAATTGGTGGTCAAAGGGGCATTCTCCTAATATTGGCCTTGTCTTTTACTAGTTGGTTTAGTGGGAAAC
Source organism: Chamaecyparis obtusa (assembly GCA_027943335.1). Lineage (NCBI taxonomy): Eukaryota > Viridiplantae > Streptophyta > Pinopsida > Cupressales > Cupressaceae > Chamaecyparis > Chamaecyparis obtusa. The sequence goes on along the minus strand of BSBK01001640.1, from coordinate 1,103,236 downwards.
AATATGATAATCTTGCTGCTTTGGCTGCACTCGCACTGTGGATAGAAGTAGGCATTGCAAGGTTTTTTCCTATACCTCGGGGTGCCATTATGGCCATGACATATTTTTCTTATAAATTACAACTTGAGTTAAGCTAGTGGTTCTCATAATCTACTCCATTATCAGTTGCAAATATTCTTATGTAAGCATTTACTCTTTCAAAAGTCACTTTCCATGTTAGTGGACTTCTTTAAATTTAAAGATGCAAATAAACATGGCTTAGCCAAGCAAAAGCCCATTTCCTATTTTTGATATCTTGAAAGGAGCAATGTATTGGGAGGCAGATGTTGGAGGAATTGACTATTTGATCAATGGGATCTTGAATTGGGCATGCTGACTCCGGTGATAACCCATGGGAGCAAAGCATCATATCACTTGGTTCAGCTGAATAGGGGCATTTGATTTGTGGTATCTGATTTCTTGATGTCTGCTTTTCTAATTTTTTGTGATCAAAGAATTACTGTGCCAAGGTTAAGCGTAAGATGATGGGGACAATCAGAATGCTCATTTGCAGTAATGAGAGTTGCACTAGTGCTTTAAAATATAGTGGTATTCTGGCAGAAATTGTATATGAATTTTCATTCTATCATAAAAAAGAGCATGAGAAGGCATACAATGTATGTTAACGAGAAGGCAGTACTTTGGTTATTGGTGGTTTTTAAGTTTGTGGCTTCCATCTTTTGAGTATATGAACCATCCTTCTTGAGCATTTCTTTTATTTAGATATTCGTGGAATTATTGACAGTAGCCTTTATAAAATACGTGACTGTTGTCATCTTTATTGAAATTGGTTTCCTAGTTGATGACTGTTGATGACTAATTAGCATTTTCCTGGTGCTTGACTTTAAGAGTAAATCTTTTAATCAATATGAGACAATACACCATATTAGTAGATAGCATAATATTTCTTGTAACACAATTAGTCATACATATTCCATTAACTATCCACTTAGTTTGCTTTGAAGTTTGAAATAACAAAAAAAAATGTTTATTTGAGGATGAATGAAACCAAGTTTGTATGGTAGACGTACCAGTCCAGTGTTTTGTTAGTGTTTAATGCAAGCCCTATCAGTTTTTAATTTGAATAGGATCTGTAATGTATGAGTTTGCATCCATAACCAGGGTTTGTTTCAACTCAACAAATAAATAACGCTTTAATTAGTTGTACTGTATTGTATTTCATTTGAGGCCATGAACTTTGCCTCAATTAACACCCACATCTATCTACTTCATATCTTAGAATGTAAAAGTTTCATTTTGTCATAACACAACCAACTTCCTGTTAATCTTTGCTTTCAGATGAAATTGTCACCATCGTGAGTGCTTGATTCTTATTTTGCACATTTGCCAAGCTTGCTGAATAGTTTGGCATGATATTTGGTCAGTTCAAAGTAGGACTCCTTGGATTCAGTGCCTTTGACCCCTACAAGTATAATTTGTAGTATCGTAAGTTAAGTTTTCAAATGGGCAAAATCCTCCACAGATAAAATATTCTGGATTGTAAGGTTTCGTTTTCATATTGGCATACTGACCATGTTTTAATGGGAAGGATACACGCTTATATTCATTAAGCAGTGATAGTTCTCAAATATCTATTGTGCAATCAAACAGATGTTCTCTCCTTGTTTAGTTCTCTAATTGCCACCATTACATTTCGCTGGAAAGAAGACATGACTTAGAGTCTTTTTTTTACAATAGCCTTTTGATTATCTCTCTGTTTTTTCTTTTGGGCCTACTTCTCTACTCAAAATGTTTAATCTATCTTATTGCTCGGATTAAGTGTGCAATTCACTTTGTATAGCCTTAATGTAACTTGTTTGTGGAGTGACAAAAATGGGGCATTCAGGTAAGGGTGGAGACATAATTACTTTATTGTTCTTTGGGGACTTATAGGGACATATAATCTTGTTGTTAATAAGACACATATGAGAGGGTTATATAGCGGACTTGTAAGCCGATAGGCTTTCTCCCGGAGGAACGCCCGTCGGTTTGTTCAGACTTTCCGGCAGTCTTACGCTGATAAATACATTGGGAAACGAGAACGATGCCGGAAAATTGTGAAACGCGGGCCTCATGTGACAGTTAAAATGCGCTCCTGCTGTCATTTCAAATTACGGGTGCCAAAAATAAATGTAAAGGAGACAACAGAGATAACAGTTGGCAGCCAAAATGAGTGGGCGGTTAAATGTGGCAGGAAAAAAGATCCCCTCCTCCATTTTATCCTTCGATGCCCAAATGAGTCTCAGCCTTGTGAACAATCTGGTACTCAATTACAACTCATTATGAGTTTTTCAATGCTTTCAAGTCTGGGCATTAGCTTTTTAGGGCTCTGTTCATTTCATTACCTGCAGTTTTGAGAGTATTTATACATGGTATTGTGGGCAAAGGCAGAGAGTATTGGAAGTGAAAATAGGAGGAGGGAGGCTGTCAAGATTCTGCTTGAATAGAATCACCACCCATGCCAGAAGTCCAAGTGAGGCAAGACCAATTACAGGGGGTCCCCGTGGGCATGTCATGTCTACTCATACTGATGGCATTTCCAATACAAGAGAGGCAGATCATAAAGACCATCAGGAGAAGGAAAGTTGCAAATCTGAGGGGAAGTGTGCTAGCAGGAAGATCATGGTAGTGGTGGATTCTAGCCCAGAAGCCAAACGAGCTCTGTTGTGGAGTCTATCACACACAGTGCAGGATCAGGACACTCTCATTTTGCTGCATCTTGTTCCTCTTTCCCACCCTGGTGAGTAGGAAGTAGAACTGCATCTAAATCTATAGCTTTTCATCAATTCTATGATGGCTTAATTGGGATTTGGCTGCTCAAGACCCATGTATTCATTTTTAATGATAATGATGTTCTACTCATGAATCAATAAGATTTCGTCATTCATCAAGAATGAATTGGTCATTCATATTCTGATATATGTCTTGTAGCTTAATGATAATGATGTTCATACTCATGAATCAGTAAGATTTTGTCATTCATCAAGAATGAATTGGTCGTTCATATTCTGGTAGATGTTATAGTTTAATGGTAATGATGTTCATACGCATGAATCAGTAAGATTTTGTCATTCAATGTTCATACTTAAGAATCAGTAAGATTTTGTCATTCATATTCTGATAGATGTCTTGTAGGTTAAACGATGATTAATCAGTATACTATTGATGATTACATTATCATGGGAGATGAGTTCATATGAATTCTGTATTCATGAAATATATGTTGATAAAGAGTAACTCCAAATTACATAGTTGAAATAAGTCGCCACATAATTTGATTCATGTGAAAATGATTAGAAATAGTGGTTCAAAAGAATCTATTCTTCTGATTAAGAATTCTAGGTGCTCGTAATCTTCAACTACCAGAACTTCATATTCTAATAGAGGATGAAATCCTAATGATTCATGACTATAAACTTCCAGATTCTTGTATTATGAAATTATGAATGATGGGTTTGTTTTAAACCGTTACTAGTAAAGAATTGACTTGAAATTACAAAATTAAAAAATCATCACATAAATTAATTCAGTGCAAAAACACTGCAGCCAGCTTCCTCAGCTGCTTGCTGCCATTGTTGGATCTTAGGGACAGAAATAAAAGGAATTTCAGCCGTTCACTTTCATCATATGATTCTGTTTGGTACATCGGGCTTAAGGAATCTTAAATTATCAGCAGTGTAATAATGGCCACAACTTCGATTATTTCATAATCCATATTCTTAAAATCACTATGGTTATGACCTTGTTTTCTGATGATCTGTTGCTTTGATCATTTTCAAGAGCGACAGCAACATCAGTGCGGAAATCCCTTAAAAGACAGACTGGAGGGAAGTGCCATAGACTCAGTATAGACAACTACCAGAGCTACTCATTTAATGCATGTCTGCCCAAATCGTCATTGGAACATTCAGACTCTTATCGTTAATGGCTGCTGTTAAATATCCTGCCTATGTTGAAATTCAAGATATTTCACATTTAGTTTTACAATATACATTGGATAAGGGAAAGAAAACGAATAAAATTCTGGTAATAAGCTTGGATCCCTGCAGCATTAGACTGAGAAGCATTGGAGAGCCAACCAAGATGGAATTTGAGAATTGAGAAAAAGAAAAAGAAAATCATTCAAAGCACCCTGCAAACCAGAAACATACAGCTTCATAATTTTCAAGATAAACAAAGCAGCACATAAAAACAGGGTATTTGGAAAAGACCCTGTCTTGCCACACTTAATTACTTCTAGAAACAATTCTGAGATGCCCAATTTTTAGAATGTATCATTACTCCACCCAAAATCTTTCGTGCCATGGTATTTACCACTTCTGAGAATACCCACTACAAGGGTAAGACTAATGGCTATTCATTGCCTGTATGTAATCAAGCCATTTTTCTGCTCTTGCTCTGTTGAAAAAATATTATTTTGGAATGATCCACAGTGGACACCTATAGCAAGAGCTATTTCTATATTCCGATAGATCTATCTCAACACAGTTTATAAATGTTGTCATTGTAGGCTTCGAATCTAATTAGAATTATTCAGATTTAATAATATCGAATTTTCACAATCTATAGTTTGAATCAGTGCTATATTTTTAGATTAGATTGTGTGTTAATTTTTATGTGAATGTTTTAAATCATACTCTATAATCCATTACCATGATAGTAAAGAGCCAAGAAAGCTAAAAGACGTGTAGCAAAATTTGAAGAATTTGTTAGTTTAACTGGTTGTGATAAATGCTCTGAATTTGTTGGACCCATGGGAAGCCCTGCTTCGCCAAAGATTGCTGTTGTGGACCTTGACCCTCATTTTCACCCTGAAGAACTTTAACAAGAAAGTATAAGAATTGGGTTTTCCATGTTTTAGAGTTCTGTTCTTTTATACCACTATTCTCTCCACCCATAAGTAGAAGCATGGAGTGAACTCCACCTATTCTATGATTGCAGTTAAGTGCTCGAGTTAAGGTTTTGTTCTTTTCATTAACATTTATTCGAAGCAAACTGATTGTAATGATACTGTGGCTTCCATTAATTGTTGCTAAATATCTAGGAGAAGATATTAACATGTATGCAATGCAATGTAGGTAGCAATTCTCCTCATCATAGAAGGAACTCTGAGGAATTAATTGTTTGCCGATCATTTTCTTTTTGAAGTTGATTTTGTGCGGTCTGTTTGTTATTTTTTCAATTTTTTTTAATGTCTGGGGACTGGATTTGAAGGTGTGCTTTGATATATTTGAATTTAGGGGTTGGATTTGAAGGTGGTGTTTGAAATTAGAGAATGCTGGGTTTTTTAAGCTCGTGCTGGGTATATTTGGAACTTGGAGTTGGAATTATGGTAGTGTTTTAAAATTTTATTCTTTTCATTGTTTGTTGAGTTGAAATTCTTGCAACAGATATTCTCGTGATTTTTCATTGCCTGGTAGATTGTATCCCTTTTGACCATTACAGGGGCTTTATCTTGGCTGTACTGTCCCTAGACACTTGAAACAGGGTATCTAGATTTGGATGCACTGTATTGTTCCTTACTACATATTAACATGACTGATGCATTCGAATCATGTTTCTCTTTCTTTGTTGAAGTATGCTAATAGGAGATTTGGTCCATGTAGCATCTGATTGCACAAACTTGAAAAAAATAGTAAACACCAAGGGTGTGGATAGATGCTTCAATCGAGAAACATATCTCATGATATGGACGTGGAACAAGAGTTTACACTGCTGGTGTTTTTTGTATGAGGTAAGAAGGGATTATCGTTCTGCCTCAAATACGATAACGGGGATAGCATTTTCTATTCGTTATGTTTTAGCCTATTATTTATCTGGGAGGGGGCAAAGGGGCATCAAGGAAAAAAACAAAAGGCAAGATTGGCAATCCTCATTTTTCTCTACATACTGAATTGTAAGCTAGGGCCAGGTTGTCTTTCAAATTGTTTGCATTATCATCAGTAAGTGTGACAAATTTCTTTTCTATCTGGCAGCTCCTGGAAACACACCACAACAACTGATAGTTGCATCAAAAGCTAACCACTTTCCTATGGACAAAGTACTATAGTTACGTAGATAGATGGATAAATAGGTAGATAGGTAGATAAATAGATAGGTAGAGAGATAGAATAATTCAAAGTGAAATAGAGGAAATATGATATAGATAGAGAGAGCTGAAAGGTAAAGAGAGGGGTAAAATAAGATAGAGATAGGGAGGGAGAAAGATGTGTCTATGTGTGTGAGCAAAAGAGGTATAATGGTAGGGATAGGGAAGTAGATAAAAAGAGTTTATGAGTTTGAGAGACACATAAGAATATAGAACGAGAGAAGGAGAGAGATCCATGTTTAAACATACCACAATATCAGCATTTGATATATGTTACTATTGGCGTAACTCTTGCACCCCTCAAAGGTGCAAGTGCTAGTAATAGTGTCTTTCATTATTAGTGGGTATATGACACTTATTTTTGTGGTTAAGTTGTCGGAATCCCACTAAAGGAACCTATATATCAAACTTATTTGTGTGGTTAATTTTTGTATAAAGCAACCTCATAAATGTATTGTGACCAAGTTTATTTGTTAGTCCATTGAGTTGTGTGGTGCTTTGGAGTTTGATTTATTTTAAAAAATAAAATAATACTATATATCAGTGTTATTTTTGTTCATGTTGTTCTTCTTTTATTTATTTTTAATGAAGATTTTTTAGTTTGAACTTCTTTAGCTAAGAGCTAAGGACTAAGGGGTATCCATTCCGCCAAATTCGTTCGGGGCTCAATCCCAACCTCATCCCTTTTAGATGTCAGAGCCTTGCACTCAAAAAGACTTGATCTTTGATGAGCTCATTAAGAACCTTTCTACCTCACCAGTAGACCAAGGACCTATTAACATTCATGTTGTTTTTTATTTTTCCTTTCACATTTTTTCTTCTTTGTGTTGGGTCATGTTTTCATGTTGATTTTTTGTACATTTGAATTTTTTTAATGTTATCTTCAAAGGATTAATATAGATATACATGCATATGTAGTAGTTAAACCTATTTTGAATTTAAACGTTAAGGCATCTCTAGATACATTTTCTTTCATTTGGGATAAGAGTCAAGGTAGTTTGGTGGGTTGCACATGGTTGCATGTTCTTGTATGTGTGCATGTGGTTTGTATTACTTGCATATTCTTGCATATGATGGGTGCATGGTATTTGAGTTTTAGATATATTCCCCCATTTAATTTTTTTGAGCTTATGTTTGGGTTTATGGTATTTTGTGTCTTTTTAGTCTCAAGCTATGTATCTTTGTCTTATGGACTTGTTTAAGGAGTAGATGCATGCTTATGATCTTTGTTTTTTTCCTTATGTTGGAGTCTTGAGCTTTGGGGTTAGTTTTGAGGTTTGGATTGAGGAGTATATGAGTTTAGTAGCATTGGACATATTGTGTGGTTATGAGAATGTTGTAGTTTGATATGCCTTTGGTTTGAGAAATTTATATTTGTTTTTGTGTTCGACATTGGGGTTGATTTATTGGATATTGATGACTTTTTAATTTGGAGCTATTAAAGGAGATCTCACTTGTCACAACTTCAACATGTGTTGGCGTTTGCAGAATACCATGGTTTATTTTGTAGATGGTTTTGTATTTAGCTTTAAGGATTGGTTCATTTCATATTGAAGTTGGGATTTGTGTTGAGCTAATTGTTTCATGTTTTTCAAATTTCAAACATTTTGGTGATCATTATTGTTATTGTATTTCATTATTATAAGTAACAATATATATGATTGAGGTTGTTTACTCCTTTTTTTGTGATAAATAACTTAGGATAGCTGGGGTGATTGGGGGAGTGTTTGTAACAATTTAGTTTTATGTTTGCAATTGATTTTTTCTTTGGGATCACGTGGTAGAGAACTTTAGCCACATCCTTTATGATTGTTGTTGTCTAGGCTTTTGAATGATTTGGTTAATTTTAGACTAAACATTGCCTATGTAGTGGGGGTCTTAGGGAGGTATATGTGCAATTAGAAAGTAGTGTAAAGGTCTTTAGGTATTTTTTGGATGTCTATATGTCTGCATGTTTGTTACCAATGAAGATTATATTGTGTAAGACAATCAATATAGACACGCTTCTGATTGTGGATTGAATTGGAGATGTGGATAGGAAACAATTTACTTGTGATGTGTTTACCCTATTATGATCTACAGTTAGTTGGATGCTTTAGCAATAGGTTGTGATTATAAATCTAAATGTGTTGATTATATAATAAATACTCAATATTGTGCTTAAAGGATATGGACTTTGGTGTATGTGGTTGGGTTGAAGCATGACACTTAGACGTGATCTTGGTCTCAGTTTCTTATCTTTCATGCTTGGTCATGATGGAGTATTAGAGTTATGACTAGTATTGTAGTCACTTGGTAGGTGTTACATATATTGAGTCCATGAATTCAAAAGAGTTAGTGCAACATGAATATACCATTTCTAGTTATGTATGTTCTTCACCTTACACATCCTTAAGCTCATTTTAACTTCTTGTACACAAACAAATAATTACGTATCTCTAGTAATCACGGAGGGAACAAACTAAGATGCCCATGGAATGGTGGGGACATGTGTAATTATAGTATTTATGTAATGTAGTTTCCTTACAAGTAGTATCTAAGCTTAATCAAGCCTAATCACCTTTGGTTTTAGTTGTGGGTTGTTGGGTTTTTGAACTAATCCAAAAATAGAAAATAGAAGGTTTTTCTTGACCATACATTTAATTCCCTTTGTCATTGATGACAACCTTTCAATGATATGATCTTTGATTATACAATGCTCCACCTTAGTCCATCATTCCCTCTTCTCCAATCTCTTCCGCTTTGACATTGATAGCAAAGTGTATGATGGTTCAATGAAGAACTCACCCTTCGTTTTGCTTAAGCAACATGATGGTTTGTCACAACAATCCATTCTTTGACATTGATGAGAACATTTCTAACTATATCCCCCTTTTTATCAATGACAACCTCTCCTAGAAATAATTAATGAATATATAATGTTGCCCCTTACTCTAATGCTCCCCTTAATTCTTGAGTTCTTAACATGATTCTTTGAGATATTAACTACACATATAATATCACATAATATTGATATTGGATGATTGTATTCCACCTTAATGTCCCTTAATGTTTTCCTGATCCAAAGGACCATGTAACAAGATGTTGCTGCTATGTATTCAACATCTACCACAAATAGAGAAACATTGGTTTACTTCTTATTCAACCAAGATATGAGACTGTTACCAAGGAAGAATGTTCCTCCACTTGTACTCTTTTTGTCATCAATGCTACTAACCCAATTTACACCAACATATGCCACTAAGGTGAAATCTTCACCTCTTAGATACCACAACTAAATCCAAAGTGCATTATAGGTATCTAAATATGCTTTTGATTTCTTGCAAATGGGTTTCTTTTAGTACTACTTGAAATTGTGCCACCATATCTATTGCTTACATTATATTAGGCCATAGATTATTTGATTGATTTCGAGGGATTCATCATCTTTACTTAATTTACAACCCATGATTATGAGTGAATTTAGTGATTTATAATTATCCATCCTAAAATTCTTCAACATCTATTTGATATACTTGGTTTAGAAAATGAATATGCCTTTATTGAGTTGAGAAATTTGTAAGCTAACGAAAAATGATAGTTCACCAAGCATGGACACCTCAAAATTGTTTTTCATGTTGATAATAGATTCTTGACACATTTTATCACTAGCACCATAAAAAAAATATCATCTATATACAATACAACAATCAACTAAGCACCACCTTTAGCTTTGATATAGAGAAACCCTTCTATCCGTTCTATATATAATTCTTCATACAAGTTTCCATTTAGAAAGGCTAACTTGACATCCATACAATATACTTTAAAGCTCTTAAAACAAGTGAATGCCAAAAATATTCTGTTAGCATCTACAATGCAACTGAGCCAAAAGTTTCTTCAAAATCAATTCCTTCTACTTGAGCATATCCTTTGCATACTAATCTTCTTGTATTTTGCATAACCTTGCCATCTTCAGTCAATTTGTTCCCAAAAACATATTTGGTGCCACTCACATTTTTGTCATTTGGTCTTGGGACAAGCTTCCAGGTTTCATTCTTTTCAATTTGGTTTAATTCTTCTTTCATGACACTATCCCAATGCCTGTCTTCACTTGCTTCTATAAACTTCTCACATTCTATTTTAGAGATAAAAGAATGTTTGTATATTTTGATGTGTTTGCTAATCACTTTATTCTTTAAATTTAATATCTTTATTACCAGTAATAAGATCTTTTGGATGATAGCTTCTAACAAATTTTGATGGTGTTTTTGTGTTATTTCATTCAATTACTTCATTTTTAACTTCTTCCTCTTCTTTGCAACTTGCTTCCTTTGGGTAATGAACTTCATGTGTTATTTCCTTTTTATTCTTTTTCTCATCTGCTCTTACATTTGCACTTTCAACAATTTTAGACAATCTTTAATTATAACATATGTAGGCCTTTCTTATTGAAGAGTAACCAAGGAAGATACCCGCATCAGATCTAGAGAATAACTTTGCCAAATCTTCATCATCTATCATTATATAGCATTTTCTCCCCAATTTTTTGAAGTACTTAATTGTTGCAGACCTCTAGGCTTCTATAGTTCATAAGGTTTTTTAGTATCGTTAACTTTGATTGTTACTGATTCAAGATGTTAACTTTTGTATGTATTGCCTCTCTCTAAAAAGTGTCTAATAATTTTGTTCTAGTCTTTCTTTGAGCAACTCCATTTTACAGTAGAGTCCTTACGACTGAAATATGTCTCCTTATTCCATGAAGTTCACAATTTTTTTTGAATCCATTTGAAATGAACTCAACTCCTCTATTGAATCTTAGGCACTTGATTTTTGAATCAATTTCATTTTCTACTAAGGATTTGAATGTCTTAAACTTTTCTTTTAAAAAGGTAACCCATGTCATCCTAGAATAATCATAATAATGTTGAATGCTCTCTCAATCCGAAACTGACCCTTGTTTTCCATGTTGGCACTGCTTGTAAATAGTATTTCAAGGCTTCACACTCTTCAACATATCCCTTATAGCTTGCTTAGTGCTATTTTTTTACTAAATTATTAAAGTTTATTTGTCCCATCCTTTTGTGCCATAACCACCTCTCATCTTCTTGTTCCATGTAGCATTTTTTTCCCCTTTGACTTCACTAAGAATATAAAGATTATTAGCCGTCTTGCTTGTATTTGAAACAACTTTCTTTTTTGATTTCATAACCTTCAACATGAAATGTGAGAGTGTGTCCTTTGTCACACATTTGACTCACACTTAAAAGATTATCTTCTTTAAACCTTTCAACATATAAAATATTTTCAGCTTTAGTTTTTCCATTGTCAAGGCTAAGAGTTCCTTTTCCTATTATCTTTGTTGTAGCATTGTCCCCAAATTTTATTGTCCCTTTATTTACCTTTATTAAGGTACAAAATTTGCTCTTGTCTCTAGTCATATGATTAGAGAAACCACTATTATTGTACCATTGACTTACCTCATTTTGAGTATGAAAGGCTATTTGCACAAGCATAAACTTATCCTTTTTCCTTTCTTGCTCTTGCTTCTTTTTCCATACTTTTGTATTTTCCTCCTATTGTTTTTCCATAGTAGCCTCCTTTTTTAGTCTAGGTGGTTCCACAAAACCACATCTACAAAAGCATATGGTATGCCCATTATTTTTGCACTATAGCATGTAACATTATTCTCCATTAGAGAAGAAATGAGTTATAGTTCATGTTGGCAAGGAAATAGGGCCCAAAGACATATACTAGAAAAGCTACCACATTTCACTACAAGAAGCCTGCAGAATATGAGATTAGGAATGTAAAACTCCAGGGATACTATCTAATGGCCACATCAAATGTTGTAAATATAAGAAACTTATTCATTAGTAGTAATGGTGAATATATTAGAGTAAGAGGATATATAAGGAATGAATGTAATGGAAATTTGAAGATAATGAGTAAAATACTTTTGAGTTCTAATCTATTATGTTGTGTATGGTATTTGTAATCACTTGAAAATGGACAAGATCAATCAAGTGAGCAACCAAAGCAAAATCAATGCAATAAAATCAAATCAAGCTAAATCAAAGCTAAATTGCAATCAAGCCATAATCCAAATTTAATTAAAAATCAAAAGCCATAAAATCAATTAAAATCGAATAAATCAAATGAAATCAATTAATTGTGCAATTAATTATAATTAATATAATTAATTGCATAGTTCATTTAAATCAAATTAACCCATTCAAGGGGTACACATGGCTAAACATATTAATTAATTTCAATTAATTAAATCTTATTTTCCCTCAACCATCAAATGAGAGTAAAATGCATCAACTAATAGGATTTGAGAACCAAGCTCACATGGATCAAGCTTTGTATGCAAATTAGATGTCTAACTACTCTAAATGATATATTAACTATTCTAAGATTAATAAATCAAACTAATTAGGAAACAACAATGAAGAATACAATAAAAATGAAGCTAAAATAATAGTTTACCTTCACCTACCATGTAGCTTGTCTCCATTGTCCTCCTAGCTTTGATTTCTTGGATGCGTTGAGCTCTCAGATTTCCAATTTGAAGCTCCTTGCCCAAGATGACACCAAAGTGTGGAGATTTGTATGAATGAGTGCAAAATGGCCTAAGCTTGATTATGCAAAACTAATGGATGAAAATGGAAGTGATATGAAGATAACTTGGATGCTTGAATGCTCTTGATCTCTAGAATGCTTGATTGCTTGTTCACTATTAGCTATTATCTCACAAAGGAAAAATGAGGCTCCTTTTATAGAGTTTTGGAGGATCCAAGCCTAGGTGGCACAATCCTATGGTGGAGAATGAAAGGTGGAAGATCGTAGGGCTAGGATTAACTTGGTTAAAGGGGTTGAGAGAAAGGGGGATTTAGTTGGAATGTGAGAGGGAGAATATGGATGATGTTCCTCTCACATTGACATGGAAGAGAAGAAGGTGGAAGGGAAAGACACATGTCAAGTGTCTCACAAAGACCATTGAGAGGAAGAGGGAAGGACTTTTTCCTTATGAGGACTCTTGGAACAAGTGTCCTATGAGTCACCTTTGACCCTTAGAGGTGGCTTGAGAAGCTTCTTAAGAATAGGGATAGCTTCTTGAATTAGTGTAGGGGAAGACATGTGGTCATGTGACCAAGTCTTATGAGGCCACACAGCCCTTGAGAATAGGACAAGTGTGGGTGAGGATAATGATTAATAAATAATTAATAATAATTATTTATCTTAGCCAAAGTGATGTGTCAGGTGACTAGGTAGATGAAGTGGACTAGGGGACTTAGTCATAATTAGTGATTGTGTATTTAATTTAATCATTTTAATAGACTATTTAGAGGACTTAGGATAGGGGGATAAATTCTAATGAATCTATTAAATAAATTGAATAATTTATTTAATAAATAGAGGAATACATATTAATTAAATAATAAATATTTAATTAATTCATCAAGTCAATATTTAATTAAATAATAAATATTTAATTAATTAATGAGGTCACTTTTTAGTGTATACATTTTGCCCCTTTTTGAAATAATGTGTTGGTCACATTATTTCAAAGAAAAATTCAAGCATTTTTTTTTTGTTTTTCCCCCTGCCCTAGACAATGTCTTGGATGACCTATGCATGCCCCCTCGAGAGATTGATTGACAAACATTAATTTATTTGATTTGATGATTTTTTTTGTTTTTGATTAAGGAAAACATGTTTTGATGATTTTTTTTTTTTTTTTTTTGGGTATTCAGTCAATCAATCTCACGAAAGAAACAGGATGAAAGATTGGTGAAAACAAGGTGATTTGGAAAGAAACGGATAGGTAGGGTCCACACATCAAGCAAAACAGGTCCACAGGCTATATATAGGGCTAAGGGGGCCATAATAAGGTCATTGTGCACACTTGTCATTTGGAGATTGGAGCTAGTGGAGAGAGTAGAGCTGAGCTGAGAAGATGCCGTTCCCGCTATCAGACCACCAATTTGAGAGAGTCAGACGCTTCGACAGGCCACCCGATTTAGGAGAGCCGGTAGGTTACTCGATCTTCTTTGTGATTTTGATGATTTTCCGCATGTGTTAGTATATTTTTAGCATGTTTAGGGTAGATTCAACCATATGTTGGATTAGAAAAAAATTATTTTCTTAGGTGAATCACATCTGCGTAGTTGCAATGCATATATGCGCAACATCGTGCCACATTTGCGCAGCAAACTGGTATATATAGATAGATCCTCAAACTGCCTTATGAGACATACATGAGGGTATTTGTGGGACACATTCGAGTGGTCCTTCCTTGGCTAAGAAACTCATGCGTATGGGTTACTATTGGCCTACTATGGAGACAAGTTCCTTTCACTTTGCTAGAGCATGCAAGAAATGTCAGATACATGGGAATCTTATTCATGCACCAACACAGGAGCTCCATCCTTTCACAACCACTTTGCCATTCAGTTGGTGGGGGCTCGACCTACATGAGGCCTACTATGTAGATAGATTCCTTTCAAGCTCACATCGAATCTCCACCACCCATAAGGAGAAAGAATCTTGTCCACCCATTTTGTCCTCTTGTCCCAAGCTTTGAGGATAAAATATTTAAATAGTCTCCAAAGGTGGAACCATGGACTTAACCCTAATCAAACCATGATCAAATCAACTCCACCCCCTACCCTTGCCAAAATCTATAAAAGCAAGACATAATTCAAGCAATAAGGATCCACAAATTTTGAGAAGCATCAAAACTCTTACAATTTTAAGCTAGAAAGGAAAATCTAGAGCTAATTAGTCTATTTCTTTTGGAATTAACTTGTTTTAGCTTATTTTATCTTACTTTCTCATATTAGGATTGTCACTAATGGAGGCTTGCTGAGAGCTCTTCACTAGCATCCCTAATTAAAGAGCCATAGAGTGCTCATTTGTCTTTTTAATAGCTTAATTGAATTGCTTTTGTGGTAATTTAGTTCTTATTTTGATTTATTTGGCAAAGTTAACCCTATGAAGGTACTAATCCTAGTACACAATATCATTTTTTTGATTTACAACTAATCTTAGGTCTGGATATAGTTCCTTGTTTGGCTCAATAGGATCGAGTCTAGGGTAAGAGGATTGCAACAATAAGAACTTTCAGGGTATAGAACTCTAGTATATATGTACCCGACCTTTCTTGATAACAATTCCTACTTGAAAACTCTCAAGGAATTCTATTTTTGTCCCACCCAAAATTTCTTGTTTGTGTCCCACAATCTATTGCTTTAGGACCAAAGTGATTCTATAAATTGTAATAATTGAAAAAAGAATGTTGAAATCTAGTCATATGTGCTTTCCTTGGAGGAAATGATCTTTTGAATTTGTCCTTGTTATATTTTGGAGGAATGCTTGATTTATACGTGACATGATTCTCTTTCTACTCGATTTCATTTTTTATAGATTTTTGAGAGAATTTGTCTAGATTTTTGTTTTTTTTCCTCATTTTCCTTCTTAGGTGGCTCTTTGGGATTTTCATATTCCTTTTCTTCATAACCATTACCTATCTTATTGAATGAGATGATATCAACTAAGATCCGGGTAGTCTTCCCAAACTTGAGGCTTTTATTTAACTAAGTGGTTGTCATTTCTAGTTCCTTCCCCAAGGAAACTATTTCAGGTTCCGGCCTCTCACAATTTGATCCCTTTTTCTTCAATTGTATTCTTACCTCCTCTTCAATCTCTTGTTCTTCAATTTAAATATTTAGATCAATGATCATCCTTTTAGGCTCTTTAAGGCTTTGTGATAATTTTCCCTTAGATTCATTGTCTTCTTGAAGTTGTAACTTTTGTTTCAAATTATTCTTCTTAGTTAATTAAATTCACTTGGAGCATAAATAATTTCTTCCTCTACTTCCCCATCTATTCTAGCATACTCTTCCCCTTCCTCTACACTAGCTTCAATGGAATCTTTGGGCTCATTATTCTTATAGTCTAACAATAAAAATTTGTTACATCAAAAATATGAATCAATAACCCCGATGTACTAGCAATACTTGCCATCCCAAATAAATAAAATAAAATGTGTACCAATATTAACCACCTCTGTTATTCAAAAAATAGATTCTCCAATCAAATACAAATTTTGACAATCTCCAATCCACATACTTCATTAAAAAATTGTTTTGTTCGATAAATGGCCCTTTTCTTTCTCTTTATAAAACAAAATAAACCAACAGTTATTTTCCCGACGGAAAGAGTAAAAAAATACAAATATTTGAACATCTAAAACTTACTCAACTCAAAGTAGTCCAACTAGTCTCTTTTTTCTAGTAGTTTCCCAAAATCTTTCATGTGCCCCTTCTCTTTTTGCAATATTTAATTTCTCTGCTCACATGCAAATTTCTCTTCCTTTCCCTAATGCTTTGATTTTCAACAACGATCTAATATTTTATCTTGTATATAACCTTTTCAGTCCATGCTCTAACACCAATTGATGGTATTAAACATTTACAAATAACAAATCCAACATTTTATGTTGATCTGCATATCATCAACACAAAAACAAAATACAAAGACTCGAAAAAAATCTATAGAAGGTTTATTTATACATGCTCAAAAAATTGAATGAGATAATTGTTATCTAACTAGATGTAACTAATTCCTAACAAGTAACTCACAGTGCTTATTTTCTTTCAGATTCCTCTTCTTTCTATTTTTCTTCATTTTTTAAGATATCATCTTTTGTTTCTATTGCCATGCATAGAATATCTTCTCTATCACTAGCAGAGAAACTCTCTTTGGATGAATTACTTTCCTCTTTTGAATGTAGGCTATTTCTTGTGGGAAAATTGATCGTTACTGGTGAATAATCAAAAGGTAATTTATTCTATTTGGATAATGTTGAAACTTCTTGTTTATTGGCTGAAAATGATGATGATTGGATTAAGGCAATTAATGAAGAGATTGAGAAAATACGGAAGAACATGACATGGACATTAGTACCAAGACCTAAAGAAAAAAAATGTGATTGACACCAAATGGATTTTCATAAACAAATTGTATGAGAATAGAGATGTAACAAGGAGCAAATCAAGATTAGTCTTTAAAGGTTATGCACAAGAAGAAGGAATTGACTATGGAAAATTTTTTGCACTTGTTGCTAGACTTGAAGGAGTGAGAATACTACTTACATATGCTTCTTATAAAGGACTTAAGGTATATCAGATGGATGTGAAATCTTCATTTCTAAATGGGATACTTGAAGAAGAGGTATACATTGAACAAACTGAAGGTTTTGTTGATCCTAATAAGATGAACATGGTTTGTAAGTTGTAGAAGGCCTTATATGGACTGAAGCAAGCACCGAGAGAATGGTATGAAAGAATGCATTCTTATCTTATAAGAATTGGATTTGTTAGAACAAGTGATAACAACAATATATACTTGAAATGTGAAACTAATGATAATATTCTTATTGCTGAAATTTTTGTTGATGATATCATATTTTGAGGTCACGATACTTTATATAAGTCTTTTGCTAATGAAACGAGATTAGAGTTTGAAATGTCGATGTTTGGGGGATCAAATTCTTTCTTGGTTTGCAAATACAACAACTAAAGGAAGGCATCTATATCACACAGATAAAGTACATTAAAGAAGTTTTGAAAACATTCGGTATGGAAGACTGAAAACTAGTTGGTACACATATGGTAACCAAATGTAAGCTAACCAAGGATGACAAGTCAATAGAGGTAAATCAAACATTATACAAATCTATGATTGGCAAGTTAATGTATATTGTGCACAGTAGACCAGATATTTCACATGTTGTTGGCATTGTAGCTAGATTCTCTACTAATCCTAAAGAGTCACACATGGCTGCTGTAAAAAGAATTTTGAGATATCTAAAGAACACTAAAAACTATGGATTGTGGTATAAGAAAGAAGATAATTTTGAACTTAAAGTTTATACTGATGCTGATTGGGCTAGAAATATTGATGATAGAAAAATCACTACAGGTGGAGCATTCTTTTTAGGAGAAAAACTAGTAACATGGATAAGAAAGAAATAAGGATGCAGTTCTCAATCCACTGCTAAAGTTGAATATGTAGTCGCTGCTACTAATTGTACAACTATTACATGGATAAGCAATTGTAGGAAGGTATGAATGAAGAAATCACCGATCTACTGATAATCTATTGTGACAATACAAGTGCTATTAACATTTCAAAGAATCCAATGATGCATGCAAAGACAAAGCACATATCTATTAAATATCACTACTTAAGGGAGCAAGTTCATGAAAAATAGGTCAAATTGGAATATGTGAAGTCATAGGAGCAACTTGCTGATATATTCACAAAACCCTTACCAAATGATACATTTGAATACTTGAGAAGCAGAATAGGGGTCCATCCCCCGTCTATCAGTCACTAAGGTGATATGGGGTTGCATCAACCTCTACTTTATTAGAAGTTCTAATTATGTTGATGCATGTTGACATTTTGGGATTCCTAAGGTTGTGAAGAAGATGGAAGACAAACTGAATATTTGTATATGCCAGGTACAAGAATCTGAACATGAGATGAAAAGATACTTATTTGGCTACTAAAGAGATGATTATCTTTGGCATTGTTGTCAAAGGGAGAGATGATCATGAACAATTTAGGAAAGATTCAAAGTGAGAGATGATAATGAAATATTCAAGAGAAATGATGAAATATTAGTTAGAAATGAAGCTAATCAAAAGGGAGAGACAGATGATGTTGTCTAGTGATTAAATATATTAAATGCATAAGCTAAGGGAGAGCTTACCGAGTCACAACATATAGAGCGAGTTGTAGACACCTAAGATGTTTGGTATTCTATGTCATATTTCATATTGTGTTGCCATCAATGTGAAAGGGAGAGATTGTTAGACTACAAATGACTAACTAATTGAAGAACAAAATGTGAAGATGATCATCGAGCTACAAAGGTATATGTGAGACATCAGATCAATTATTATATTGTCATTTATGTCAACTAGTTTTGACTATACTTATCATGATAGTTGGAAACATCTGAAGAATGTATATTGGTGAAGGAATGAGATATTAACATGAAAATGAGTTGTATGAGTAAGTTATGAATATGGTATTCATTGGGTAACTTATTGATGAGTCTATGATAGTATGATAGTGATTTGATTGTATTACATGATTCTATTAAGTATTGAAGATCAAGAATGTAAAAGTTAATGTGGTCACTATATGAAAAACTTAATATACACCAAGTAGATACAATGTAAACCGAACAAGTGTAATATATATCGAGTGCAATATTAACCGAGCGGGAAGTCACCAGGTGAACCCACAATAGTGGGTTACACTTTTTTGCCTAAACGAACACTGAACTCTACATTTTGAAAAAACACTTTCAGATTCAGATGCATATTATCGTTAAATCGTTTGAAATCGGAAGATGAAGTAAATTAGAGTCTTTTAGGATTTTTTGTCTAGATTCTAAATACATTTTTTATTTTTATTTTTGAATTAATTTGAATGGTTTTTTATTTCTCCCATGAAAATTGGTATGTTGTTGAAAACATCATTTTCAAAGAGTTGCATTGTTTTCATAGAGCATAACTTTTTTCCTAAAATAGATATCAATGTGACTGTTTTTAATTTAGTTTTTTAACATCCATATAGAGGACATGCAATTGGTTTGACAAAATTATCACAATTATTCCATATTTTATTAATGTTTGAAGTTGACTAAACCATAATTTTGACATACCTTGACTACATAGCTTATAACTTGTCATGCATCTATCCAATTTCTTTTTTTTTTTTTTTGATAGAAAGATAACTTCAATACCTAGGGCATAGATATTTTTTAGAATTTTGTTTCTCTCATTTACTATTTTTCCATAAGCATCAAACATAGAGGTAGACATATGGTGAAACATCTATGTTTAGTAAAACTAAAAATACAAAGTCATAATAAACTTAATATATATTAACATTATAATCATTGGAAAGATTTTTCTCAGTAGTACCTTACTACATAGATAGGTTTTTCAAATGGATTCATTTGATCTACCAAAAGATAAAGTCAAAGTGATTTTTTGTTAGTATTTTAATAGGTGTGAAGGAGACTCCATTGTAGGTATGAACGAGGAGTATATATGTTATATCAATATTTTTTTTTAATCTAAGAGGCTTTGAGCTAACCATTTTTTATTAATTCCTTCAAATGGAATCTCTCAAGGCTTAAATAAGTATATTTTATTAAAAATGTGTTATTTCAACAAAAATTAGCATGTCTAAAAAAGTGTAACCCATTATTGTGAGGTCACCCCAGTGTTGACACATCAAGGTATTAACCGAGTGAGAAATAATGTGGAACATGTGATTGCCGACTTAAGATGATGAGATGGATGAATATGGATGATTATGAGGATATAGATAAAGTTTGTTATGAAGATCTATGACTGATAAAATTCAAGGAAGATCAGATGATGAAGATTAAAACATTTCAAGGCACAAGCTTCGAGGAAGGTTAAAGAAGGAAAATCAATGATGGAAATTAAGAAGCAAAATATATGGCTGAGAAGAAAATGGTTTATGATGTCTATTTAAGGAGACAAGAGATTTAAAATAAAAAATGCACGTGAGGAGAATATTGTATTCATGCGAAGCTAGTTAGATAGGTTGAAGTAAGAACTGAACAATTCTGCACAACACCGAGTGTCAGAAGGAGATAATTGAGCATAATAGAGTTGGAGGATAAAAAGAAATTGAAGAGATTACGATGGCCAGAGGTATATTAAGCTTAGCATAGATCTGAATATCAGCAAATAAATTTGTATTTGAATCATGTCATTTACTGTTGCATTCTAACCATTGCTACAGACAAAATCTCTTAACCGAGTGAGACTTGACAGTCTTTATTTATTTCTTTACGACATTCAATGAATGTTGGTTGTTTTCCTGTTGACCCAAGTGAATATATGGTCACAAAGAACTGTTAGTGATAAATCCTCTAACAAGGTCACACCTTATAGTGTGTTTTATAACCTTTAATAGGGTTGGCTTTTAATTGAGCTCACTTCAGAAGAGTGAAAATATTTCGGGTACCGGTCCCAGGTGGTTTTTCCTATACCAAGGTTTCCACATTAAAAATAAAGTGTTGTATGTGTATGCATGTGATGATTTTTTATTTTCTTTACACATTACAATTATTGGTTTGATCGGTATATACTAGTTAATTTAACTAGCAGTCGGTAAATGAATTAGAAAGACACAATCAAGTGTTTACCGAGCTATTTAAGTTTATTTGTTGAATTGATCTTATACATATGAGATTAAAGTGGGACTGTAGGATAATTGGACTTAACTGATTCACCCCCCTCTTAGTTATCTATCAAGAAAATTATTCCATTGATGACCCATAATCGCCTCAAAAATTACATAAGATGTGTTATAATTATGCGGGCTTAGCCAAATATTTGTATACCATATAAGCTTCCCGCCAAATTTTCCAAAAAGTATTGGTATAAATACATTCATAGATCAATTTTATTTTACACAATTTGGTTCAGTTGGTTTTGATATCTCAATTTTGATCAATAGAAAAGTTTCTGACTGCTGAGTGCATTGGCGACTACAATTGAGGCAAAAGTAAGTGATTAATTTTTTAAGTATACTGTGTAAGATAGAGAATGTCAATGACAATGAGAATACATTTATTTAATTTTGATTACAAGTCGGTGAATGGGTGAAGGGATACATATCATCATTCCAGATATTTGTAGAAGATTGAGGTTTCCTTAAGACTTTTGGCCTAAAATAAAACTTCAACCGTTGATCTATAATCATAGAACGGTAGATGGATATTGGGTACACATCACAGTGGTTACTTCTTTGTCAGTGCCAAATTGGAAGTCGTGCGTGCAGAGTGGATCAAAGATAGTGAATGTCATTGATATTGAGAAGACATTTGTTTAATGTCTTTTACAAGTGGGTGAATGGGTGAAGGGATATGTGTCACCATTCCGAATACTTGCAGAAGATTGAAGTTTCCTTCAAGACTTTTGGTCTGAAATAAAATTTCAACTGTTGATAATCATCGAATGGTAGAGGGATGTCAGGTGCACACCGCAGTGGTCACTTCTTTGTCAGTACCAAATTGGAAGTTGTACATGCTGAGCGGATCGAATAGTGAGAAGACATTTATTTAATGCCGATTACAAGTGGGTGAATAGGTGAAGGAATACGTGTCACCATTCTGGATACTTGCATAAGATTGAGGTTTTCTTCAATATTTTCAACCCAAAATAAAAATTCAACTGTTGATCTATAATCATCGAATGGTAGATGGATGTTAGGTGCACATCACAATGGTCACTTCTTTGTTAGTACCAACTTGGAAGTTGTGCGTGCAAAGTGGATTGAAGATAGAGAATGTCACTGATAGTGAGAAGACATTTATTTAATGTCGATTACAAGTGGGTGAATGGGTGAAGGGATACATGTCACCATTCTGGATACTTGCAGAAGATTGAGGTTTCCTTCAAGACTTTTGGCTTGAAATAAAAATTCAATTGTTGATCTATAATCATCAAATGGTAGATAGATGTTAGGTGCATGTCATAGTGGTCACTTCTTTGTTAGTATTGAATTGGAAGTCGTGCGTGCAGAGAAGATCAAAGATAGAGAATGTCACTGACAATGAGACGACATTTATTTAATGTCGATTACAAGTGGGTGAAATGGTGAATAAATATGTGTCACCATTCTGAATACTTGCAGAAGATTGAGGTTTCCTTCAAGACTTTTGGCCCGAAATAAAATTTCAATCGTTGATTTATAATCATCTAACTACAGATGGATGTTAGGTGTATGTCACAGTGGTCACTTATTTGTCAGTACCAAATTGGAAGTCGTGCGTGTGGAGCGAATTGAAGATAGAGAATGTCATTGACAGTGAGAAGACATTTATTTAATGTCGATCACAAGTGGGTGAATGGGTGAAGTGATACATGTCACCATTCCAAATACTTACAAAAGATTGAGGTTTCCTTCAAGACTTTCAACCCGAAATAAAACTTCAACTGTTGATCTATATTCATCGAACGATAGATGGATGTTAGGTTCACATCACAGTGGTCATGATTATCAATAAAATCATGCAGAGTGATGTCTTTGATCAGTAATCAATTTCCATTTGGCATTGGCCCACATGACAAGTGACAACTATTGAAAAGTGGTTATTGATAGATAATATTCGCCAATACAATTAATTTTTTTCATTTGTAGGAAAAACAAATGCCTCATACATTATATATATTTTCCTTCAAAAGAAAAAACTTTGCCTCATACATTATATATATTTTCCTTCAAAAGAAAAAACTTTGCCTCATACATTATATATTTTCCCCCACATTAATGAATTAATCTCCTAGATTTTAAGGAATTTTCCTATGGTAGGAAAAAAATCGCCAATACAAACTAAGTTTTTTCCCTACTTTGAATTTTTTTTTGCCATCAATATGAAAATTTCCCCTCCAAAATAATGTAAGATTCGTCGGGATTTTAGACCTTTTCTCGGGAAGGGGTTTCTTAAAGTTATCCTTGAATTGTACTTAGAATGTGATCAAGTATGTTGATGCAATAGCCTTGACTCAACACAAAAACAAAAAGGAAATCGTGAAAGACAAAACCTCATGTAATAGAAGTTATAATTCACCTCAATGTTGAATTGAAGAAGAGAGACAAGAAGAAGACTTGATGGGTGAATGTAGATCTCCTTCCTTGATGTCAAACTCCTTGACTTGGCCTCCAATAGGGGAAAATAGCTAGATCTATGGAAGGAAATGCCTTGCATGCATGATGGAAATCATGGAATGAAGACTTGAAATGTTTGAAGAGATTCATTTCACTTGAATGCTTGATGGATGCCTTCAATGGATTCTTTCTTGCTTGAATCTTGATGCACAAAATCTTGCTTGAGAATGATTGCATGAAATATTGATAGCGTGTGGATATAAGATGAAGGTATGTATTGGATGTGAAAATGAGGGGAAGAGGTCCCCTTTTATACACATTTTGGTGCCTAGATTTTGCGAGGTTGACCTTGATTTAGCACTTAGGAGAAATAACCCTACATCGAGCCTAGAGCCCATTAAATGGAAAGGCACTAGGACAAGGTTGAATTCGGCCTAGTCCAGACAATTTTTTTTAAAAAAAAGGTTAGTCCAAGACCTAGGACTGTGTGCCAAGAAGGAGTTTGGAAGCCTCAATCTGTCAGGAAATTAGGGCAAATTTTGAAATGTAAAGTGCATGAAAAGGACCTAGGAGGGAAATGAATTATGGATGGATGGAAAATGGAAAAATATGCATATAAATTAGAGCCAACCTGAAGTTTAAACAAGATTGAAAGGAAAAAGGAGGACCTTTATTTGAATTATGTATGCATTTAGGTACAATGTGAGGTCTTATCATAAGGAACACACTAAAGTGGGCTAAAAATGGTCCCAAATGAACACTAATGAAGTGCTTACTTTTTAGGACTGTACAATAACACATTTAACATTTTTACCACTTTCAACATCAAATCTATCGTACATACCCATACAATAGTTCTTATAACATTAACTAAATAAATTATAATTATGGATTCAATTGATTTAGGCAAACTATCTCACTTATTTGTCTAATTATTCCTCTAATGTTAATTGAATAAATTACCATTATTTATTTAGTTAATTTAATCAATTTAGCATATTCCTCTAAATTTTCCACATTAATTGGATAAATCATATTTATTTGAAATCATTCAAATTTTTCTCCAATATTCTCTAAACAAGCAAAAATAAATAAATAAATAAAATTAATTCTTATAAGACGCCTCTTATCATTAGTTAAACAAATAAAATCAAGTTTATCAAACTAATCAACCATTTTCATATTCTTGAAAAGTTAGTCTTTCAAATGCTCCAAAAGGACCTTTTCAATCTCCACAATTATCAAGATTAATTTCAAATCTTGACCCTTCTTCTTTCTTATATCTTTGTCTTAAATATGTGCACCAATCACATGATGTCACCTACTATCTTCTCTTGTCATCCTCTCCTACATAATAATCACTCTTAAGTCTCCATCTACAATACAAAATCCTATTCATTCATCAATCTAGCCAAAATATATTAATAAAACAATCCTCAACCCATTTATAAGAAATGAAATTAGATGCAACAAAGTTATGTTGTCAAACTCTTGATCAACCCATAACAAACCTTGCATAGTGCACATCACCTAATGTCATCAAAAGTTTTTTAATGGTAAGGGTACATTTATTTGTATTCCTTTTTCTCTACTTGAAGGTGCATGCTAGCACATAAACTTGGATTAATTATCTATGTTGTTTCCTATTATTTTGGGCCCATATTTTCATGTTCACACATAATAAACAAGGAGGTAAAATCAACTTACATAAATATGTAGGTTAATTACATATAATAAATTAATTGATTTAAATATCAGTCGAGTAAAAAATATGATCGATTAGATTTTTATTGTTACATGATATTTAATATTGGATCTAAGATGAACAATTTGAGATGAATGTGCTTTGTAAAACTTGAAAAATTTTGTGGACTTTAATCAATCTTGTACCTATGGATTTGATCCCTACATTTGTAAATTGGAACCAAATAGTACAAATATAATTTTCCTTTCCTATATTGATTTAACCTTACGATTCTTGAATCTTCAATACCTATAGTAAAGATTCACTTGATGTATTTAGCTACAATAGAAAACTTGACAGTAGAACCTTGAAGCACTCTTAGTCATAAGTTGTCCACTGTCAACTTTAAAATATTTTAAAAAAATACCCCATTAGTCATAAAGACCACATCACTACAAAAGAGGAATCAAAATTTAAAAGTCAAACACTAAAAATAGTATTTAGAGTTGTGACATGCTCTAAGGGGAAGAGAGAACAAGTTCAATTTTTTTTTTTAAAAAATTTGTTTAAGAGAAGTTTTCAAGGAGTTCATTCTTTTTCCAATATTTGGTCTCTATTTAAGGCATTTGCATTTTTTCTTTGAAATATGATGACTAATTTTAAGTTTTAACCTTTCATTATCATTACAAAGGACAAATTTAACATATTTTAAAGTGTTTTAATACACTTCAAATCATAACACATTATACTCATTTACAATTGTTAACATAAGCTATTACTCACCCAAGAGAAATACAATAAACAAGACACCAGTAACCTTGTAATTTCATTATTTTTTCAATTAAAAGACCAAAAAAGAAATCATATAAAAGTTTTCTTCTAAAAATAAATATGGATTATTAGGGTTTCATATATGGTAAGACTTGAAATTTGAAGACATTAAAGAAGTGCTAATATTAAAGTTACCAAAATTGGTTGGGGATGGTTGTTAAGGTTCCAAGTCTCTTAAAAATATTTGTCATGATTATAGGGAGTTAGAATTTTTTTTATTTTTATTGAAAAGAGCTAACAATCAAACTAATCATTTAAGTGTTTACTCTTTTTAGTTTGAAAACTATTCTTAGGTGACCTTTTAGAAGGTCTATTCAAAGGCATGTAAAGTGATAATTTATTACTTATTTATTTTTAAATAAGTGCTTTGATTCTTAGGTGAGCTTAGAAGGTCTATTCAAAGGCATGTAAAATGATAATTTATTACTTATTTATTTTTAAGTAAGTGCTTTGACACGTAGATGTAGGGAACAATAATTTTTGTATCTATTTATTGTTAAAGTCATATTGTGTTTATTGATTTGTTAGCTTAAACTTACTTTCTTGAGAAATATTGTAGAGCATGCTCTATTGAAGAAGCTATTATGGTTTTCTATGCAATGACTAATTAGTTGATATTAAGTTGATAGTTTCATTAATTAATAGAATTTAAGTAATATTAATATTAATAATATTAATACTACAATAATTAGTGTAGTCAAGTATGAATTAATATTGAAAAATAAAAAAGATACTTTTAAAAAATAAAGAAATAAAATCTACTCAATATGTAATAAATATGAATTAAAAAATTTCATGTTTTTTTACCATGTATTTGACCAATCATATGTTCAAGAAATATTTTTGAAAATTTCTAAAGTTAAAAAATTTACATGTAGACTATTGAAAATGTTTTATTCTTAACACAATATAAAAAACTAAATTGTAATTGGTGGAAAAAATTAGTTTTAATCACTAATTAATGAAAGAAATTAAAAAACTGAAGCACATAATTTAATTTTTTTAATATGACTTATTAAAATTGAATAACTTAAATCTATAATTATATTAGAATTAAAATAGATCAAAACCAACAATCCTAACCTAAACAATACTACAGAAATGATTTTAAATAAAAAAATATAATCTAAAATTAAAAATATTCTAATAAAATAAAAGAAGTATAGAACTAATAAATAGAAATACAAAATATACAATTCTCAATAAACTATTCTCTATGTTAAGCTTTCATTTCTAGCATAGAAATGAGGTAAATTAGTTGGAAGAGAAGAGCTGAATGGGATTTATGTATATTATATTGAAAGGACAACGCCATATAATTAGATGATTTGACAACGTGCTTGTTCTAGAAGGATAACACGTCATATTGTAGTAAAAGAAAAATCTTAGTTGGTATCTCATCTGTTTCAAACATGGAAAAGCATTTAGGTAGTGTGAGGACAAACTAGGGGGCCCATTTTTTTAATGAGTCTACGTAGTATAATGAAAACTTCCTTTCTAGAAAGTGAAATGTTCTATAATTGAACTCTTTCTTTGGCTAGTCTGGTTTAATGTGGTGAACAAATAAGTTTAAGTAACGCTTAAAATGACAATTTCAAAAAAAAATATTTATATTATTTGGGTTGGTTAAAGATATGAATTTTTCACAATTTATAATCGATTTAACTATAAATTTATGGAGAAGATTGTAATCTATTAGATGAATGTGTATTGGTATTAGGATATGTTATTAATAAAATATTTGTTAATATTATAATTTATTAATTAATTAAGTTTAATATTATTATAAGTAAAAGATAATATATTCAAATCAATATGATGATTCTGTTTGTGGAAAATATGTATCAAAGTTTGTTTATAGATATATAATAATGTGTTTTTAATAATTATAAAAAATAATTATTTTAAATATAGAAAGGTTTTGTATTTAGATCAACACATCTTTTATTCATATAAGAATATATATTGTGATGAGAGAGAGTTCATATTCTATCGTGGTTTAGTGATTTACATGATTTAAGGTTTCAATCTATAGCCATGTGAATGCAAAACTTTAGATAATTTCTTATATGTACAAAGGGATGAGAATGCGACACACACTCGGAAAATGAAAATGACTATTTTTATTAATGTGAAGGATATGTTTACATATTTATATTGGGACTCAAATTTGATTTATATTGTCTAACCCTTGACTCTTACAATCATTTTCTAGTTCAAGTAAACTTAAAAACTCTCCTCCTCTCTATGTTTGGTTGACCAACTCTAAGATAAACTCTTTAGATAGATTGACTAACTAAGGTGTATGCACATTAGGAAAAACACAAACAAGATTGTTTAGGAGTGTAGATAATTGAAAGTGTATGCATATACGCACACAAATACCATGCATATAATTGACAATAGTGTATAATTCTTTTTAATCAATTGACTTGCTTGTGACATAATTGCTTTCATAGTACCTATGTATTATTTCCATAGATAATAATTTCTGTTTCTACAAACATCTAATAGTAGGTTATGGCATACATCTTTCAAAGACCCATTGTACAATTATAAGGTGTATGCACATTGGGAAAAACACTGTAAACAAGGTTGTTTAGGAGTGTAGATAATTGAAAATGTATGCATATATGCACACAAATACCATGCATATAATTGACAATGGTCTATAATTATTATTGATCAATTCACTTGCTTGTGACATAATTGCTTTCATAGTACGCTATACTTGAAATTTCATCGATAGAAATTAGGCATCTACAAGGGTTGTATATAATGAATTAGCCTAGTAGGAGCATCCATATGATGTTGCATTATTGTGAGTTGATGGAGGATACCATCCATATGATGATATATTATTGTGAGTCGATGGAGGATTGAATGATTTGTATATCTAGTGTTTTCTTCTACATACTCTCCAATTACAATGACTACCAATATGGTCCAATGAGATGGGACAAATAACATTCATATTTTTACATATTTATTTGACTAGATTGGATTCTATCGGTTTGAGAAATCAAGGGATAATTGATATATTTTATGGGTTTAAATTATAAATCACTAGCACTTTGAGGTACTTGATGTTATTTAGATTTGTTTTACTTTGTGATGGATGGTTTGGATTGAGAGGGAAGAATATGATGAATGCTAAATATTTGTATGGTCTAGAGTACACCACATGCCAATAGTAAATAGACAAGATGATTCAAGGAAACTTAAATTATTATAATAAGTCAACATATTAACTAATTAATTAAGTCTTATAATTAGGATTATTATGTGTAAAAATACATTTACACATGTAGCAATGTAATGTCTAAATTTAGGAAAAAACCTATGCATAGATTTTCTTGTAGCATTGTAAAAGAAAATTCTCAGGAATGTTAGCAATTATATTCTTCATGATTGATCATAGAGTGTGATCTAAAACATTAGTGACAAAAAATTTATACAAGTTACATCTAAAAGCAATTCAAACAAAAGTTACATCTAAAAGCAATTCAAACAAGCCGGAGTCCCTGCCTTAAGTAGGGGTGGAGGAAAAAGTGTTAGAATTGACATAATAGAAGCAACGCCTATGCAGGAGTAGGAAAACATGGCACATGTAAATCTGATTTTACTGTAAATGTAAAGGCCAAGAATGAAGGGGGTTGCACATTCAAGAAGTCCCAGATCGATCATGCTTTGTTGAAGCATGAATAGAGTTTAGCCAATCTTCAGTAGAAGATATAATAATGGATGGTAATCTATGCCATAATTAATCGACATAATCATTAGAGCTATAGATCACTTGCACAACAAAGTGTAAGAGTGGAAATAAAATTTTGAGGGACTTTCAAGATTAGCTCAACTTAAACGACTATATTTAAATTATTCTATTGCACAAAATCATGAGCTACTGTATTCTTATTATTTCACTAGTAGCCCCTCTTTTACCATGTATGCAATTAATTTCAGAAAGTCAAGAATTTATGCTACATACGAAAACTATATCATTTGTTGTAGAAAAAAGAAATTCACAGTGTAATGTAATAGCTTATAAAATGATAAAAAATGTTTGACTCTACTTTAGAAGTTGAAAACAAAGACAAGAAACCGTCTCTGAGAAAGCAAAAACTTCCAAGTGGGAACATAGCCTCTTTTTAATCCCTATTCCAAGGACATCTTTCTAGAAATCACCATGATTTA
Organism: Chamaecyparis obtusa; assembly: GCA_027943335.1. NCBI lineage: Eukaryota > Viridiplantae > Streptophyta > Pinopsida > Cupressales > Cupressaceae > Chamaecyparis > Chamaecyparis obtusa. The sequence goes on along the minus strand of BSBK01001640.1, from coordinate 1,072,679 downwards.
CTCAAATCAAATATATATTCCCACGAAGTCGGATGTGTGTTACCCAGAAAAGTGCTTTTTTGAAGTAACATAGCCAACATAGTTTGACTGCCTACTAGCACTTTGTTGGTAACACTATACTATATTAAATAAAATGGTATGGTATTATAATTCAACTTGTATAAAAACTTTAGCATAACTTACTAATAGTTTGCATAGTCTTTTAAGTCTTGTTCATTGGCTAGAAGAAGTAGAAGAAGTGGTAGCTTTACTCTGAGAGGATTTTCATGGTTAGAAAGCCCTTTGGGGCTGAAATAAATGTAACACTCACTATTTGAATCCCTCTGCATGACATAAATGTTTGTCCTTCACCAAAGTTATCGAGAACATGATAAGACCATGCAAACATGATAAGACCATGCAGAGCCATCCACTATCAAACAATAATCATTAGTACCTATCAAATTTGCATTTGTTAAACATTATTGAAAAACTAAATAGGGGCAAGGCCAAAGGGGACATAAAGCAAAGTTTTTCCATAGTGAAAGATATTTAAGAACACACTGATTTTATAAAATAGAACGAGCCTTTAAATTACATGCTACATGTTCCATTTGTGTGCCATAAATGAATTCAAAGACAATTTTGTGTGCCATAAATGAATTCGAGGACAATTAAATGTCCTGCTCAAACTGATGAAATTGGAGCTTATTAAGACCTTATCCAGCTCAACCATTGCTCCATGATGATTCTACATGGAAGATAAATTCTCAAAAGTTAGGTCACATTAATAGTAAAGGCTAGAACCCCATATGAAGAAAATTCAAATGGAAGTTGATTGACCGCAAAAGAAGACTAAAAGCTCTACCATATTTTTTTTGAGTCCCATAGTTCTACACTAGATTAAGGACAAATTCAAGAGTACTTAGTAAGAGGGATCCTAAAAAGTTTTGTGGACATGGTCTTATTTGCTAGTCAATTATGAGTGGGATAACCATACCTCCAACTCTTTTCCATCTACTTTGATTGAAAGCAATTTAAGATCACGTCCATCCAAGACCAAAGGCAACTGGGTGCCTGCAATTTAATATACAATGAATTTCAGTTAACTGCCAAAAATTGAATACATAATAATATTAAGAATTGGGTCTGAACACCTAAATCTAACCGGCTGAGATGAAGAATACAGACTCGCTATGCCTAAAATGTTAACAGATAGCCATTTTAAGAAGCATAATGTGTTTCTTTTAGCATTCGTGCATTTAGAACCATCAAATTTGATCCTTACCGAGCATTTTTGAGCATTTATAACTGCACTATTTTCACATTTTTTTCTATACATAGTTGAATTAACATAAATATGCTCCAGAGATTTATAGAAGAACGGTTTAATGAAGACTAGGAAACAACCTACTTGAAATCAATTGTGTTTTGTCATTACCCTTTCTTTTGCAAACTTTCATGGTTCTTTTTCTTCGCAATATCCTTCTTCTGCAACTTTGTTAGATGAATTTTCAATTGATTAGAAACTTTTTATTTTTTTTAGTGTTAACGAGTGATTAAATGAAATTCTTTCTATCAATAAGAATTTATTATATTTTACATTTTGTTAAAAGCAATATTTTTAAGTTTATAATTTACAAAAATTATTTCTCTATCATTTAATTGGCTAGATCAAATGAGGTCTTATACACGAGAATTTAAGAATATGAAATATTTTTATTTCCACTTTTTTAGCCATATTGCATTATTAATATTATTGATATTTGTATTATGTTTATTATCATGAATTAAATTAAATTAAATTTTTATATAATATAAATATTAAATATATTAATAATGTAAATAACAAACTAACACGTATTTGTTAGTTTGTAAAATTTTATTCCAAATAAAATTAAGCTTATTTTATACTTTACAAAATAATTTAAATTAACATAAAAATTAAATAAAATTAATTAAAATTTATAATTTATAATATTAAAATAATTATAATTAAAAATAAAATAACCTATTGCTACATCTATAATTATGTAAACTAATATAATTATTATCATATAGTTCTATAATTAATTAAAATACATTTAATAATTATAATACATTTATTAATATTAGAATTACATTTAGAAGTAAATTAAAATTAATTATAAAACTAAAGGCTACTAGAATATTATTTTAAAGATTTTAATTATTATCATTCATATATAGAAATTCTTATAATTACATTATAATCTTGAATTTAATTAATTTTCTTGATTTCATTTTTATTAAATAGCTATTAGTATTTATAATAAATATAATAATATTCGATTTAAATTTATTTATAGCTAAAATTATAATTAATTCCTACAAGGGCTGTGTTACAGTAGGAGTCCAGCCTAATAGGAAAGAAAATCATTATTAAGGAAAAAATTAAAAGACAAATTGACCAGTTGTAAGATAGAGTTACTTGACAAGAGGCATATTTACAACTTAACATCTACAATAAAATAGCTTGTGTAATTAGACAAAATGTTGCTATTATGTGGCTAGTTTGAAATAGAGGTTAAAATATTACTTTCCACTAATTACTAAATCTTTCAATACAAATCTTTGATACTTATTGTTTACAATGCAAATAACTTATTATAATTTGATTTACTTAATCCTATTACTCTATTGTCTTTGAGGTTGAAAGTATCTATTGAAATAATGTTTATCTCAATGGCTGCACTACGGATTTTCTATTTCAAGAATCAGTTGGATACATGAGATAAATTTAATACTCAATTCATGAGTTAAAGATCCAACGTTGCATATTATAATTTCTCAAAAACCAAATTCATGGTTACATGCCTGATTTCTATTTATTTAGAATAATTAAGGCCTAGCCATTCAATGAAGTTTTCTTTCTTTTGGCATGTGCACAATTGTGGTAGGTATAGTCTAGACTAGTATGACCAAATCTGCGATAACAAAGATGTCAAAATTAGAATCATTAACTGAAGATGAACAAATTTCATGTCATCCTTGATATTTAGCTCTTGATGAACAAATTCCTAAAATGGTCAAAGCCTATGAATTCACTTAGCATTCAATATCTAGAGAAAGAGATAAAGATGGGCATTGTATACAAAGAGGAAGAAGAACACACCTTTGCATAGTCAAAATTTTCTTTGACACATGACAAAACATTACTAGGAAGAGACCTGGGTGTATTAGTCCATGTGAAAAGAGCTTCACCATCCATGTCATATTTTAGAGGGAAAGAAACTTTTATTGCTAGATCTGATACATCATACCCAAAAATATGCATACATTCTTTCAGAGAGCATAAGAAATATAAAGATATGGAGGGGGGGGATAGAGATAAAATATAGAGTGAAACATTGAAAGGGAGAACAAGAGAGAGAGGCTAAGAAATAGAGGTAGAAAGAGGGAAAGATAGAAAGATAAAGATGTATGAAGTGATATATGAGAGGTATTTAAGAGGGATTATATATATATATATATATATATATATATATATATATATATATATATATATATATATATATATATATATATATATATATATATATATATATATATATATATATAAGGAGTTAAAAATATAAATATTTTACAATAATTCAAATTTTAATGTAACAAAATAATTGTAAATTGAACTATTAATGACTTTTGTTTGTCCTAGTAATTTTTAGATCTATATTAGATTAAAGAATTTAGGAAAAAATAGTCAAAATATAAAAATGTAAATGTTAAAAATAACAATAATTTGAAATATATAATATTAATAATAAATAATATAATCTAAGTATATCTTTAGCTTATTAAATTATTTTTAAATACTTAAATAAGTGATAGATAATAAAGGTGATAAAGACAAGTGGGTGCAAGATAAATAATTCAAACTTAAATAGAAGAAAAATAATTATAAATTAAATTATTTATAATAGTTTTTATTTATGATTGTGATAACATAAATAATTAGAATAATTTTAAATTTAAATTTAAATAAAAATAAAAAATAGAATAAACAATAATGTGTATCAATAAAAATAATAATAAAATAGAGTTTAATATATAATTTGTTTAATAAGATAATAAATCTTTAGATAAAATTGGTTTATTATTAGATTAAATGTAAAGGAATCATGTATAAAAAGTATAATAAATATTAAAGAATAGTAATATTATTAGTACTTGTACTAATAAATAAATATTAATCTAAATGTAAAGGAATCATGTAAAAAAAGTATAATTAATATTAAAGAATAGTAACATTATTAGTACTTGTACTAGTAAATAAATAATTTTTTTTCTTGCTTTTTAATTGATTAGACAATATTTCTTAATTTTTCAAAAAATTCAAAATAAAAAACAAGGCACTTCAAACATTGGAAATAATGTTTAATATTTTGCACAGACACTATTTTTTAGGCAAATTAATAGCAAAAAATCAATTGAAAACATAAGTCTTAGCCTATAGATAGGCTGGACTAACAAGTAGTAGCCACTACGTGACACTTGTTAATACTTCTCCCTTTTCAATTTCTTCATTGGTGTAGCTATTTGAGTGTTCCCTCGATGTCTCCTATCAGAGTAGTGTGCACTGTTGGACATAACATTATTTTCTCCTCCGATAATATTAATTTCACCGATGAAAACCATTGGCAAAACATCTATAGATAATATTTTGTTTTCTGATGTTATATCATCGTTGTAGCTTTGACCAATGCCTTATGTCCGAGTTCCTTCGATAATTCTTTTGCTAATTCCATGCCCGTTTGTTTGTTGGAAGATGGTTGGAATTTGAAAACAGGAAGATGTACTTTTGTACGACCAAATTCTCATTTTGGTCCAAAATGAGAATTTGCCATCTTCCACCTCAGGACCTGGAATTTGCCAAATTCTCATTTTGGACCAAAATGAGAATTTGGCCGTACCAAAGTACATCTTCCTGTTTTCAAATTCCAGCCATCTTCCAGCAAACAAACGGGCCTATAACTGTGTTTTCCCGATGCCTCCTTATGTAGGGCTCTTCTCATTTTTCATTTCCCAAATCGGCATAGTAATTTGTACCTCCATCAATATAGCAATTTGAGAGTATAATGAGATCGGGGAAAGCTATATGTTGTTCTCCCAATGCAACTATTTATCTATACAATGAAATTCATTCAACATGTGGCTGATTTATGGATGACCTATGGGTAATGGTGGGCATTTTCATTTGATGGTTAGACCACTAGTGTCATGAGTGTTGAAATTTTTGAAAGAAAAACTTGGTCATGACTAAAAATAAATATGGGATAAGACTATCTAGGGGTGCTCAATGTTATCTTTTGATCCCAAATTTTGTCAAAATTTTAGGTTCTAACATGTTGTACCAATGATAAATTTTTCTATTGATAAATCAAATGAAGTAGGGGTGATATTCTTTTACACGTCTTTAAGAACACAATTTAAAATTTTTGATATGGAGGTTTTGCAAAAGGGGTTGCAAGCAGAGTGGGCTTAACCATGGATGAAACTTCATAGTTAAGCATGTTCAAGCTGGAGTAGTACTGGGATGAGTGACCCCCCGAGAACCATGGATGAAACTTCATAGCTAAGCGTGCTCAAGCTGGAGTAGTACTGGGATGAGTGACCCCCCGAGAACCATGGATGAAACTTCATAGTTAAGCGTGCTCAAGCTGGAGTAGTACTGGGATGAGTGACCCCTTAAGAAGTCTCTGTGCTTCACCTCTATGACCATCACCTAGATGCAATGAGTGCTAAGTATTCCATTCATTCTCAAAATAGATAGGTTCTTGTGAACCACTACTCATGAAATATGGGTCCGTAAGTTTTACTAAAAAAACTACACAATTGAATTCTGATAGCAATATCACAATTTTGATTGAATCAACATAAATCGATAATTATATTAGAATTAAAATAGATCAAAACCACATCAATCTTAACTTAAATAATACTACACAAATGATTTTTAAATTAAAAAATTATAATATAAAATTAAAATATTCTAATAAAATAAAAGAAGTATAAAATTAATAAATAGCATAGAAAATTTACACGGGAATCAGTTGGAACAGAAGAGCTGAAATATTGAAAGGGCAACGCCATCTAATTAGATGATTTGACAACGTGCTTGTTCTAGAAGGATAACACGTCATAGTTTAGAGAAAGAAGAATCTTACTTGGGCGGTGGGCCCAATTTATCTCATCACTTTCAAAGATCGAAAAGCATTTAGGTAGTGTGAGGGCAAACTAAGGGCCCCATTTATTTAAGGAATGAGTCTACGTAGTATAATGAAAACTTCCTTTCTAGAAAGTGAAAATGTTCTATAATTGAACTCTTTCTTTGGCTACTCTCATTTAATGTAGTGAACAAATAAGTTTAAGTAACACTTAAAATGATAATTAAAAAAAAATTATTTATATTAAACATTAAATAAAATAATGTGGTTAAAGATATAAGTTTTTCACATTTTATAATCGATTTAGCTATAAATTTATGGAGAAGATTCTAAAATATAGAGAATGTTGGTATTAGGATATGTTATTAATAAAATATTTGTTAATATTATAATTTATTAATTATAATGTTTAATATCTTAGAGCATTATAAGTAAAAGATAATCTATATTCAAACTAATGTGATGATTTGTTTATGAAAAATATGTATTAAAGTTTGTTTATATATAAAATAATGTGTTTATATGTATTAATGTGTTTTTAAATAATTATTTTAAATATAGAAAGGTTTTGTATTTAGATCAACACATCTTTTATACATATAAGAATATATATTGTGATGAGAGATAGTTCATATTCTATTGTGGTTTACTGATTTAGACATGATTTAAGGTTTCAATCTATAGCCATGTGAACACAAAACTCTAGATAATTTCTTATATGTACAAGGGAACGAGAATGTGACACAACACTCGCAAAATGAAAATGACTATTTTTATTAATGTGAAGGATATGTTTACATGTTTATATTGGGACTCAAATTTGATTTATAGTGTCCAACCCTTGTCTCTTACACTCATGTTCTAGTTTGTAAACTTAAAATCTCTCCTCCTCTCTATGTTTGGTTGACCAACTCTAAGATAAACTCTTTAGATGGATTGAGTAACTAACTAACTTTAAAAAGGCCAAGCTAGGTTGTATACTTTTTCAAGAATTCAAATTTCCTATTGTTTTCCCTTTTTCATGCCTAAAATACACTAACTACCCATTTTCAAAATCACCTAGTTTAAGATTACATTAATTCTCCCATGATTTTTTGTTTGTTATAATACTATCTTAAGTGACTGCATTGACAATATATCAAAATTGTTCTCATGTTACATGCAATTAATATCTCTTTGCTACCCTAAAATGTACCTTCAAATAATCTTCCAAATCTTTTGAGTAATTGGAAATCTTTGACTTGTTACTTTTTCTTCTCACCCTTTGTTTGCTCATTCCTTGGTTCACATTATATTTATTTGCACTTGTCCTTTTATCTAGATTTGCACCCAATCATAAGCCTTTTTTTAATCTATACACCCAAGCTTGTGCATATTTTCCAAATTTCATGGTGCAAACTGCCATTGGTATTTCATGCACACTTAACCTTTTTTCCAAAGACTCAACTATACATGCCCTTGTAGGGCCAAGTCCCTTATCCCTCCATTAAATATGATCTCAATCTCCATTAGTTGTAGACTTATGACTAGCCTAAATGTCCCATGCATCGTGTTCCCCTGGTATAAAAGAATCAAACCCTTGCTCACAAGTTGAGAATGAGTGGTAGAACAAACCTTTTCACCACGTGTCATAAGAGTCACAAATTTTCCTTATCTATATCTTTTGAACTCCTCTCCACTTGGTGACCACTCTTGGATCATTAATTGTCCTCCAGTTCCTAGTCTTGATACTATTGATCTTACCCTCAATCCTTTGATGCTCTTTTCCTTCCTCTTGTAGGTTCCACCCTTACATGCTAAATGAGGTGCTTGATCATCCATTTGGAAAGAGCCAGTTATTGTTCAACATATGTATTATTTCCATAGGTAATAATTTTTGTGTTTCTACAAATATCCAATAGTAGGGTATGACATACATCTTTCAAAGACCCATTGTACAATTATAAGGTGTATGCACATTAGGAAAAACACAAACAAGGTTGTTTATGAGTGTAGATAATTGAAAGTGTATGCATATATGCACACAAATACCATGCATATAATTGACAATGGTTTGATAAGTAGGAGATATTTTCCACAGCAAGTCAAATTGTGATATTGCTATCAGGATTTAACTGTGTAGTTTTTTGAGTCAAACTCATTGACCCATGATTCATGAGTAGTGGTTCAACGAACCCATCTCTCATGAGAATGAAATGGAACACTTAGCACTCATTGGATCTAGGTGATGCTCACAAAGGTGAAGCACCGAGACTTCCCGGGAGGTCACCCATCCCAGTACTACTCCAGTTCAAGCGCGCTTAACTACAGAGTTTACTCCATGGTTAAACCCACTCTACTTGCATCCTTGAAGGTTTTGCAAATGAGGATGCAAGTAGAGTGGGTTTAACCATGGAGGAAACTCCGTAGTTAAGCGCGCTTGAGCTGGAGTAGTACTGGGATGGGTGACCTCCCGGGAAGTCCCGGTGCTTCACCTCTGTGAGCATCACCTAGATCCAATGAGTGCTAAGTGTTCCATTTCATTCTCATGAGAGATGGGTTCGGTGAACCACTACTCATGAATCATGGGTCAATGAGTTTGACTCAAAAAACTACACAGTTAAATCTTGATAGCAATATCACAATTTGACAATGGTTTGTAATTCTTGTTGATCAATTTACTTGCTTGTGACATAATTGTTTTCATAGTACGCTATACTTTAAATTTCATCGATAAAAATTAGGTATCTACAAGGGTTGTATATAATGAATTAGCCTTGTAGGAGCATCCATATGATGATATATTATTGTGAGTCGATGGAGGATTGATTGATTTGTATATCTAGTGTTTGCTTCTACATAATCTCCAATCATAATGACTACCAATATGATCCAATGAGCAGGGACAAATAACATTCAAATGTTTACATATTGATTTGACAAGATTTGATTCTATTGGTTTGAGGAATCAAGAGATAAATGATATATTTTATGCATTTAAATTGTTGATCACTAGCACTTTGAGGTACTTGATGTTATTTAGATTTGGTTTAGTTTGTGATGTGTAGTTTGGATTGAGAGGGTAGAATATGATGAATGCTAAAAATTTGTGTTGTCTAGAGTACATCACATGCCAATAATAAGATCATATACTGGAGGTAGCATAATACTGGGTGCTTAGTTGGTTTTGTGTTGATATTGTATAGTTCTTTGAGGATAACATATATGGTTTGTGCCAAGAGAATGTTGGCCCCAAAATAGGCCATTCAAGGAAACATAAATCATTATAAGAACTCAACATATTAACTAATTAATTAAGTCTTATATTTAGGACAATTATGTGTAAAAAGCCATTTACACATGTAGCAATGCACTGACTAAATTTAGGGAAAAACTCATGCGTAGATTTTCTTGTAGCATTTAAAAAAGAAACATTTTAGGAATGTTATCATTCATATTCTTGATGTTTGATCATAGTGTGATCTAAAACATTCGTGACAAAAAAGTTATACAAGTTACATCTAAAAGCAATTAAAAAAATGTTATCATTATAACCATAGGAGGGTCTTGTATCTATATAAACATGCCTCCAATACATATGAGATAACACAATGAGCTCAAATAGAGAGTCCATATTCATTAACATTTAGTTGTTCCTTATGCATTTTGTGCATATGTTCTTATGTGAATCATGAAATATCAAGTGTTGTGCTAAACTAAATTCTTTGCACTCAATTACGTACATTTTTAAATCTATAAGTTTATATGTATGCATTTCCATAATGAAGGTTAACATTAAGTTTCTATATCCAAAATATATATTATATGAAACTTCACTTTAAAATTATTTCTTATCATTACATACTAACAAGTTGGTGTTATATATTATACAATTCTAAACTTCATAATCAAAATATATTATAAAAAATCCAATTAAAAAGAAAAAAACGTTCCTTCTAAATAACCAAACTCTACATTTTTGATAACACAACTAATTTTTTAATCCAAAAATATGATTAAAGCACTTACACAAAATATCATTAAAGCACTTACTACTCATAAATCTATTTTAATTTTTTTTTATCATAAATGTCACCATTGCATTATGCTCACTAACTTAAAACTAATTTATATTAGATGCACTCACAAATACAATTATATATTGAACCATAGTCAAGTATTTTATTCTACCATAATAAATTCTTGTTATTAGTCATGTGCTTTAACTTGTATTATTGATAAAATATTTTTGAATAATAATATTGGTAAAGACATTAGTACTACATAGGAAGGTATATGGTAGGGCAACTAAAAACATTACAGAGCAAATAAACAACCACTCCACTATTAAATTCTTGAACCAAGAAGTCTCCTCCACTAAATTAGCTACAGACAGGCACACCCAATTGAAGAAGTGGGTTTGAAGAGAAAACATGAAGTGAGTTTGAAGAGAAAACAAATTCATTAAATTACTACATTCAGTCTTGTATTCTTGTCTTTTTTAAGCTTATTAACGTGCAGAAATGGATAAGACACTTCCATGGAAAAAGACAATGTCAAATTCCTGAAGTTGGGAGTTGTTGGCTCACTTTTGACTTTAATTTTAAATTGCATTGCTGTAGTGGGGCGAATTGGTCCATGCCAAGAGTCCCAAGATAACTCAACCTCCAGGTTATAGTACTTCCAGCATCTCCATGACCCATTAGGGCACTTCCCAGAAAATCAAATCAACTTTTGTTGCATACATTGAGGAGATAGCACCTTAAAGAAAATGTGCCCCTTGAGGATTATACTGGTTTTTCTTTCAGGTCTTGTGGCTTTATACTTTGCCTGGAAAACAGTAAGGTCTAAAGGAGACCAAGAAGAGCCTGAACAAGATCCACTTCTTAAAAAAGGCAATGCAGCACCAGATGTTGGCATCCACAAATTGAGCCTCCTCAAAAGGGTATTCATGTATACGTTTTCAGTCATTTAATCTTTAGTTAACCTCAACTAATGTGATCTTCAGGAATTGCAATTGTCGTTTCATTTTCTGGAATTTGTGGGCGTTTTATGTTTACTTGGTTCTTGAGTTTTCTATGATTTGTTTTCGGCTGTGTTCTCCTTTTGAGGACCATTCATCGTTTTTGGGTGCTTTTGGGCATTGATATTTAAATCAGACTAACTTTAATTAGCCCCTGCCTTTCATACTTTTGTGGAATTTTACAGATTAGTGGAGTCATTGTATGTGGGTTCTGGGCATTTGTGGATATGGCGAGTGGAAGATACTTGTGGCAGAGCATGAGGGCTCACACCCACGAAACAAAAGCCAGTTAAAATCCCTCCACTACCTTTAAGGGCAAATCCTTTTCAAATGTTTTTATTTGGAATTGTAATCACTCAATTAATCCTCGAAATGTCAAATGTTCTGTATCTTTTAGGTTGCTCTGGAAGATTCACATCACAGAATTCTGTATTTTGCTTGGTTTTAGCTCCCTTAATAATTTAGTATACTAGTTGTGTCTTCGTTTGCCAAGGGATATGATGCAGTGAATATTATTTCTTATTTGCATTTTGTATATGCAATGTTCTTGTATTACAAGAGAAGGGGAAAAAATAAAACAAGCAGACAGAGGGTTTTCAGATTGCTATATTGATATGAATCTTCATTAAAGGATGTAACAAGAATCCTCGTGTTGGGGTTCAATGAATGATTTCCTGTGTCTAGTTGCAAAGTGATCTGATGGGACAAATGATTTGGTTTTTTGGTTTTGGGTGAAGAATTATCCAATACAAGATAACCCATTGCATAGGAGTTAAAATTCTTCCTGGTGATTGCATAGGACATCTATAATATGGTTTTGCAGAAAATTTTCACTAGATTTGAACATTAATCTCATCATGGCAGATGTGGCTAACTCACCAGTCAATTTTGCTGAGAAAAACTCTTGTAATGCCAGTTTCCCGTAAGAGACCTAATATATGCTTCGCATTGCCTGATAAGCGGCAGTAAATGAATAGAACAACAGGTTTTGCTTTGTGGAATAATCTTGAGCAAATCAAGTCAGTTTCGTAAAGTAAATATTGAGGTGTATCAGGAAACTGCTGTTCCCTGATACTTCTATTAGAAAATTGTTTTAGTGTGCAAAGTGGTCCTTAATCCTCATATTGGGGATCTGCGATCATTATAGCGAAAATAGAAAGAGAGCTTTTAATTAACACGGAAAACCCCAGCAAAACATATTTATAACTCCCTTATAGTGAACGATATGTTGTTTGTTTCTGGGAAAAACTCTTGTATTGATAACACGCCCTACAAATTTTAAGGAGGATTTCGTTTGAGAAACCTTTTGTGAATGCCTCAAATTGCCTAAGAAGTCAGACTAAATACAGAAAAGTATGTCCAATGCTTCACATTACCTGATAATTTAGGGCAAAGCAAATTACAAATTTTAGAGTGAATCAAGCGCTGCATTGGGATAGTTTTAAATTTCAGATTATAACAGCGATGGCGAAGAATTAATACTAGCTGAATATCAGTTTAATGCTACAAGATTGTCTGACCCTTTATGCATGCTTTATGTTCCTTTCTTGGATCACCTTATACTTTGCCCTAAATTCACAAATTTAGAATGAAACAAGAGCAAGATATAGTTAGAGATATAATCTTTATTCATGAGATGAGATAAGCCTGTTTCAGAAACCTGCAACCAGATTAGATAATAATGTAGACAGAACTCATGAAATATATCCAATTCTAGGGTTAGGGAATATATATATATATATATATAACAAATCTCAATGATTAGGTAGGAGGTCAACCATAACGAGAGTTGTGATGGAAGACGTGATGAGGTGCCTCAGGTATCCTCTACCCTAGGCAACAGCAGGACTTTATCCTCTCTGGCCTTGTGCAGTCCTCAACCATCTTCATGAGGTGGTGTACCTAATGAGGGCTGTATGCCATTCCCCTCCATCATGTCAACCTCTCATCTCTTATGATTGAGGGTCCCTTTTGGTTTACTTCAATTGATTGAAATGTGGCAATAGTAGGGGAGCTGCAATAGGATGCCCTTAAATTGACCCTCAACCCTAGGCCTAAGGGCAGGACCTTATTTGGCCTCACACGCACCTTAAGCATATTTATGAGGTGGCCTCATGGTCCTTAACCATCTTTATGAGGCACTATACCTAGTGAGGGATCTTTCACCGTTCCCCCTCCTTGCACTCTCTTCCTTCCCTCAACATGATCAATCATTGCAACATTTTATATTGATGAAGGCATAGACGTTTCCTTCCCTCAACATCATCAATCATTGCAACATTTTATATTGATGAAGGCATAGACGTTTAGATTCAACTACTCATCAATTGCATATAATAAATATATATGTATTCTTATCTATATATAGTTATAAATGCATATGCATATCTCTTCTTTCATACCACAACAGTGAAGAGATTTTAAATAAGTTGTTCTGCTATATTCATGATTGCCCCTTCTGTTTGTTTAAATGTCTCTGCGGTACACGTGTTTTCTTCTGCTGGTGTTCAATTGTTGTTGAGTGATTGATTGAGTGAATGAATTCCTTTGATTTGATGATTCGAGTGATTGTTGAGAATTATTTAAGTAATAATGATTAGATGATTGAAGAGTGAGGATATAATGAATGCTAGTTTGATATATTGGTGGATGATGATTGAATGGATGTTGATTTGATAGAGTGATGCTTGATTGCTGAATTTTATTTTTTCTTGATCCCAAGATGAAGTGATGATTGATGTGGATTTGATGATCATTTGTTTGATCTTGCTGATGATTATTTGCTAAATTTTGCTAATTGATTGTTCACTTGATTTTCTTGAAAGATTAATGATTGATGGAAGAAGGATGATTGATAAATCCTCCTTTAATGCTTGGAATGAAATCTTGTGTATACTTTCTTGGTGAAAGAGGCACTACCTTTCATAAGAATTGAATCACCACTTTTTGTTGTTGCCTTCAAGAATAGTATATTATTTCTCACATTGATCTCCCTTGAATGTCTTCTCAAAGGAAACCTTCTCCCCTTTTTATCTTCTAATGTGTGGGAAAGTCTCACCTCTTCATTTTAATTTTTGTATGCCCTTTACAATGGTCACAACCTTTCACACAACCCTTCATCATTGCTGCCCTTTACAAGAGTCACAACCTTTCTTAATTACGACCCTTCTGAAAGAGTCACAACCCTTCATCATTGCTGCCCTTTGAAAGAGTCACAAGTTACAACCTTTCATAACTTTTCCTTTTGAAGGAGTCAATTCTTTATTTTCTTCTTATTCCTTTTTCTTCTCCATTGATTCTTTTCTGAATCACACCTTTCTTTTTTCTTTCTTCCTCCTACCCTTTCAAATGAAGTTCTCTTCTCCCTTTTTATATCTCATGTTTGAGGGAGTCACAATTTTTTATTTCATGCCCCTTGACCCTTCATTTACTTAACTAAATTTTAATTATGTTATATTTTAATTTTATTCTTTTATATTTTAATTTTAATTTTAGTTTTATTCTTTCATATTTAAAATTTATTATTATTATTTATTATTGTTTTATTATTAAATCCTATTTCAAAAGAGCATTACACTTACTGGAGGCGGGTAGGGTAAGTCTGTATTGATTTTTTGAACAATCAACTGATCCAATGGAGTGGGGTTGACTTTGTATATAAGTCTCATTTGTGGTCACAAAGAATCTGATTAGGTAGCTGGTTTTGTATCTTTGTATTTATCTTTTACCTTGAAAGCTTGGTAGGGAAGCTAATAAGATGTATACAGAAGTACAAGACTAGGCGATCCTCTATCAACATTTAAACTGATATGTTTACATCTATATTGAACGCACAAAACTGGAATCTTGAATATTGTACAATATGCACTGGAAGGTCAGATTTCTTGCTGGTTAAGAGTATCATTGCACTAGGTTCTTCGTCCATCTTGTTCACCAGTTTGCTCTGTGCGATGATTAATCTAATATGTTTCTTTAAACTTGTAAATTCATCATACCAAAACTTGAGATGGGTCAAAACATGCCATTCTACTATGCATTTCAGGTAATGCATTAACTGAAGAGATCATCTCTCAAACTTTAAACAGATGCTCTGGATAGAATGCAGCAAAATTATTTCAAGTGTCTGCTCAAAGAGCTGAAGCAAAGATATAAGGGTAAGGGAAGGTTGTTAAATTGCCGCAGCATACAATTTGCTTCTTCTATAGAATGGATGCTATGAGATGTGAAACTCAAGTGGGCTTGACAGTCAGGCCAACCTTCGGAATATTTCATTAAAAAGGCAGTCAGTAAATATGACAGTGACAAGCTCCACAATGCTTCAATTCAATCAATAATGCTAAGAGATCTTGGATTAAAAATTTAGGATCCAACAATCAATGACCCAATCATCAAATTAAGTTCAATTATACACTCAAGATGAAAGAAAGTGGACTCCAATCATAGTAGCATTACTTAGGATCTGGATTGATTTGATAAACCAAAAGTATAATTGTAAATCAATTACTCAATAAAAACTTAAGAATTTAAAAAATGCTTGGAAATTTCATAAAAATAGTGGAAAGATGCTGTTTTTGTCGTGTCAAGCCAAATACATGCTGCTTCCCCATCCGGCAAACCCAAAACAAATTCTATGTTTTGTTTTTTAAAACCAAATCAGGGTCTAGGGGAAGCAGCCCCTGGCAGGCTCTGGGGCAGTGCCCATGACACATTATAAAGGCCCTTGAGGGCAATGGACATAGGGACCTCCGTGGTGCACGGCTTTTTTCATAATATTACTGCTTCTAATGGAGCTCCAAACACTTAAATAAACGGAGTCATTGAGGTCATCAGGCCCTAACTTAATATGAATGGATCAAATATTCGACAAAAGTGATTGCCCTTGAGTGTGCCCAAATTGAACCAATTTTAAGTCACATAGGCAAAATCCAAATCTGCACTTTAAAAATGACGCTCAGACTAAAAAAATCAATTGTTTTATGGGCAAATTGACTGCGATTCAACTGTTATTTTAAAAATATATGCCAATAAATTCGATTTCTGGAAAAATTGAAATTAAATTGGCAATTTAATAGCCTCAGCCTCTCAGGATTCGTGCCGGTTATCAAAAGAAAAACTGGTGATCCAATCGGAATTGAATTACTGACATACACGGGCCACAATGAATCACTATATTTTTGTGATCTCCGATTCTATGAAGGTAGAGCATAAAACTGATATCCCTCCATCAAACAAAATTTCAGTATCACTTACGGAAACTTGACTACTCATGGGTACAAATTTGAAAAGAAATTAAGATTTAAGAGGCTCCGAGAAAGATAAGCACAATCTTTAGAACTGATTCGGGATCTTGATTTGGGAAAAATTGTAGAACATTCTAGCACCAGTTTCAGATTTGAAGCTGCATAATCAAGGGTTTGGATCATATAAGATGTGAAAGACGATTGAGGTCAGTAAGATATGCTACTATTTTCTTGGGTTCCTGAATCTTAATAAGCACTAGCAGTAGGAGAGTTTATGATTTTCATTTCAGCTAGATTGCTAAGTGCATGAAATGAGGTTATCATTGAGATACATGGGCTATGATAACTGCATGCTGGTGTATAGTATGGGAAATGGCTATTCAGCAATCAGGATGTACCGTGGATGCTACATAACTGAATTTGACTTCTCATCAATGAGGATAGTTTACAGCCTGTTCACTGTATCATCGCCTCAAATGAATTTAATACTAGTCTTAATCGATTAGAAGTCAAAACTTCGATGTAGCATCTGGGTATCAATGCCTTAGGATGGGGGAATTGTGATAGCTTAAGGAAGACGTAATACTAATATGGTCAAGTAATAGTCAAGGTAATCAGCAGATTGATAGTTAATTGCTATGACACTGGATTAATTGTAATTGGATGTCTGGCTAAGGTTACACAGAGTATATGATTGGGTAGAGATCATAGTTTCAATGACATTTGCTCGACCTTGAAGTCGATCAATGTTTATATAATATTATAAAGCTCTGCAGTGTCTGTGAGGAGTCTCATCTCTTTCAGTTCCATACACTTATGATTTAATGTACAGCCTTTTAAATCACAAGTCACACTGATCACCGAGTACTGAAGGAATGCTAAGTGGAGTCTTTGTTTATCTACACAAATATAGAATCGAGATGTTTATTGAAGTATTCTGAACAAGATGTTGATGCAATGAATGAACTTTGAACCTGTTTCCTGCAAAATGATAACACTATCTTTTGTAATATAAATGGAATAAAGCAGCACATTTCACTCTAGATGAAGATCAATGGATGCTTTATTCAAAGGTAATGCTTGTACAATCTAATTGAACATTAGGAAGGATTGTGGACCCAATCAGATTGTTTTCTTTGACTATGAGAAGCATATAAACTGTTCAGTAATTGTTAAATAGAACTCAACTGTTGACAACCATTTACAACCAACTATAACAATCACCCAAAAGCTAACGACTAATGGAAATATAGTCTAGTCTAAACATACTAACACATTTGAGTTAATTTATACCAATCTACATCATCTCTTCCAAAAAGAAAAGCCAAATTCGTAGCCAACAAGTAGAGAACCGAACTGATATGGGTCATGTAATATTATTATATTACGCAAGATTTTCCAAGTTTGGGTGACACTAGAGAGAAGGAAGATTCTAATTGCTCATGTGTGACTCATTTAACCATGATATCAAATTCATAATCTAAACATTCTACAGCACACTATAAATGAAAGCCTTGGAATGCTAAAGTGTAGCCCTCTAAAATTCTGCAATGAGCTCTTCAATTGGAAATAGAAACTTATCAAGCACACCTTGATTAACTCACATCTAGAAACTTGTGCATGGTAAAGAGAATGGATTCTTGAGAGACATGTAATTAAATGTATTGTATCATTACTAACAAGTTCGACCTTGAAAAGACTTGGACATGCTGATTATTCAACCACTATTGTATGGATGGAAATTGGTATTCAGTTTGTTGCATGCCTCACTCACAACTCGATTCTTCAAATTAATTAATGTGTATGACCTTTGGTTTCAAGGAGGCTATGTTCTTTTTTTGATCGTGCTTAACTTTGGTTGATGCCAACCAACCTTGATCCAAGATTCTGCTGTCAACCAATCTTGATCTAAAGATGCATTATATGCCTTTTTGTGTAATGAAATGGCAACATAGAAATGCCTAAGTACATACTTATAGCCATATGATGACTCCAAACATTCCTATTCTGTTGATTCACTACGACCAATTGGAACGTTGGTAGCCAAATCACCTAAACCTTGCCAAGTATCTTTTGTAAGTTCATTCACACCATGCTTGTTGTGAATGATTTCTATATTCTATTAGGGTTTAGAAAGCTATGAGCAATAACCAATATTAAGATAATACAAAAATAGAGAAGACAAAAAAATAAATAAGACAAATTTAACGTGGTTCACCCAATATGGGCTACATCCACTAGAAACAACCGTCCACTTATTTTATAATCCATCGAAGAGCAATTACAGTTTAATACATTTCACATTACAACGTCGCTTATATATAGGCCCTTTAGGCGGTTTACAATGTCGGTTAACAAGTTAACCTTAAAAATACTTGACAAGTCAACCTATGGAAATGCTTAACAAGTCAACTAAAAAATGCTTGATGAGTTAACCCCCAATTTTTTATCTGGGTCATTGCTTTGAACCCTATGATACATGGCGAGTGTACAGTACTTGCCTGATTAGTTACCGCAAACCAACAATCTCCCACTTGAGGATTGATCATGCCTCACACTAAACAATCTCCCACTTAGAGACTGATCATGTAGCCACATTGCTACCCCTGAGGCTCCCACTAGATTTACGTACTTAGATGTGATTATTTCTTATTTTTGCTATGATCAAGCTTTAAGAACAACAAAAATCAAGAGTAGGAAGCCAGTTTCTCCCTAGTTATTGCCTTTGTAAAACATATCCACTAGATTTTCATATGTATGCATCTTTTCTAGCTTTAACTGTCCATTATCCAATACCGACCAAATGAAGTGATACCTCAATTGTATGTGTTTGGTATTTGAATGCAAAGGCAAGATTCTTTGCAAGATGGATGACACTATGGCTATTTGTAAACATATAATTTTCAATTTATGTTTTTTCCAACTCTTCCTTGAAAAATTGCAGCCATATCATCTCTTTAGCTGCCTCTTTAACAACAATATACTTTGCCTATGTAGTGGATAAAGCAATCACCTTTTGCAATCAAGAAATCCAACTCACTTTTGTTTCACCAATAGTAAATACATAACCTGTGGTACTCTGCTTGGTAGCTAAATCCCCTGCCAAATTTGAGTCAACATAACTTTTTAAATTAGTATTAGAGCCCCCAAAATATAAATATTTATTGGATGCACCTCTCAAATATATGAGAATCCACTTTACTATATCCCAATGCTTAACTTGAGGCTGACTCATATACCTACTAACAACTCTTACAACATGTGCAATATCTGGTCTAGTGCATACCATGACATACATCAAACTACCTACAACTGAAACATATTGTACCTTTGACATTTTATCTTCCTCTTCATGTCTTTGGACACATCTCCTTAGTCAATTTCAAATGACTAGGCAAAGGTGTGCTGACAACTTTTGCATTCTCCATATGGAATTTTTGCAACACCTTTTCAACATAATTAGTTTGAGATAGAGTCAATTTTTTGTTCTTCCCATCTCTGCAAATTTTCATATCAAGGATTTGTTTTGTTGCCCCCAAATTCTTCATATCAAAAGAATGTGCTAACTATTGTTTCAACCCTTTAATGTGATCCATCTTAGACCCCGCTACAAGCATATCATCAATATATAAACATAAAATAATGTAGCTGTCATCATCCAACCTCTTAAAATAAACATAATGGTCTAAATTACACCGACTATAGCCATGCTTAGTCATAAAGTTATCAAATTTAATATACTATTGCCGAGGTGCTTGCTTTAAGTCATATAAACTTTTCTTCAATCTACGCACTAAATTCTTTTTATTTTTTACCTCAAAATCTTGTGGTCGTTGCATATATATATATATATATATATATATATATATATATATATATATATATATATATATATATATATATATATATCCTTTCAAATGACCATGGAGAAATGTTGTTTTAACATCAAGTTGTTCCAAATACAAATCTTCAATAGCCACAATAATTAAAACAGTGCGTATAGAAGTCATTTTTACAATTGGAGAAAAAATCTCATCAAAATCAATGTCTCTTTTCTGTGCAAATCCCTTTACAACTAACTTGACTTTTAAATCTTTTCTTACCTCCATCCTCCTTTTTCAACCTATAAACCCATTTATTTGGTAAAACCTTTTTACCTACTGACAACTTACATAATTCCCAAGTTTGATTTTTTAGTAACGAGTCCATTTCTTCTTCCATTGCAAGCTCCCATTGAACCTTTGTATCCACCTACACAACTTCATCATATCCTTCTGGTTCATCAACATCTGTTAATAAAATATAATACAAAGAGGGAGAGAACCTTTCACGAGGTCTACTTAGCTGTGTTGACCATCTAACATTTACTGGAGTTTGTGGTATTTGTAGTAGTTGTTGTTGCAGAGCATGAGGGACCATTGGAACATCATCTTTTGAAGTATCATCCAACACTATATAATCATTTTCTTTCTTCTCATGCTGCTGCAACTAATCTTTGTACAACACTTTCTCATTGAATATGACATCCTTGATCAACTACAACTGATTGAAAACCTGATTGATGAACTTCAAGTGATTAGAGATCATCGAGCACTGAATTGTTATGTAAGATAATTGAATCAGTTTTATGTTGTCATTGATGTCAACTAGTTTTGACAGTACTTATCATGTTAGTTGCAAATATCTACACATCTGTAAAGAGGAGAGAAAAGATGTAGAACTGCGACATTTACGTAGAGGAAGATGGATATGACAGATGAGGATAAGGAATACTCTTGGTAACTTATTGATGAGTCTATGACTTCATATTGTTGACTTGATTATGTTGCATTAATTTATTATGAGGTTGGAAGCAAATTGTTACAAAGCAGTGTGGTCGGTTAATGAAGCATTCCAGTATACACCAAGCTAGTGTAGTGTATATCGAGCGACAGTATCAATCGAGCTTGTGTTCACCGACACATTTCTTTGTTAATCGAGTATGGACAAAAGAACTAAATGAGTAGTTTATCCGACAGAAATTGATGAGCTATAAAGTGTATGATTACGAGGTAGAAAGATAAAGTTTGTTATGAGATCAACGACTAACAAAATTCACAGAAGATCTAATGGATGGAATCAAAATGTGTTATTGACACAACTGTCAAGGAGGGTTTAAGCGACAAAATCAACGAAGGAGATTAAGCGGCAAAATCTGATGGATGAGAAGAAAACAGTTTACTTGTCTATTTAAGAGACTAGAGTTTCATTGTGAAACTTATGCTGGAAGAAGGAGACTGCAGAGATATCGCGTGAACATTGCTTCATGCTTGCCTGATCAAATTGGTTGAAGGAGAACCGAACTGCAGAACAGTACCGAGCGCCAGAGAACTTTACTGAGGGACAGTAAGTTATTGAATGTTGATGAACTCAATATAAATATTGATCAGAGGATTTGTATGGACTTAAGAATAGATCTGAACATCTGCAAATCAAGTTGTATTGTATTCAGATCACTTGCTGTTACAGTTTAACCATTGTAAATAGATAAAATCTCTTAACCGAGTAGACTTGAAAGTCTTATATGTCATTCATAGAATATACATTGTTATCCTGTCAACCCCATAGTGAATGCTGGTTGGACGATAACTGTTAGTGTTAAATCCTCTAACAAGGTCACACCTTACAGTGTGTTTTGTAACCTTTAACAAGGTTGACTCTTCACCGAGCTCACTTCAGAAGAGTGAAAATATTTTGGGTTATCGGTCCTAGGTGGTTTTTCCCTTTATAGGGTTTCCACGTTAAATTTCTTGTGTTATGTGTTTATGTTGTGATTGTTTGGATATTATACTTTACATGTTGCATATTTGATTTGGTCAATAATCACTATGAGCAATTAATTGGTAATCGGTAATATCACAATCAGTTTAGTATTTCTTGTTTACCGAGCTGCAGAACTTAGCTGAATTTGTTTTAAGTGTTACATTTTGTATTTGGGACTGTGGATAACTGATTCACCCCCCTCTCAGTTATTCTAACAATCCTTGCTTACAATTTTATGATTTTCAATATCCCAAAGTCTATAGCCAAATTCATTAATGTCATATCCAACAAACATTTTCTAGCTTGGTTCTATTTTCAAATTCTATTTGTGCAAATGCTTCACAACCAAAGGTTTTGAAAAAAGAATAATTCACCTTCTTACCTGACCATAGTTCCTTTGGAATACCACAACCCAAAGGAGTAGAGGGATCTCTATTGATTAAATAAACAACAATGTTTACAACCTTTACCTACATGTTTAGGGGTAGCTCAACATGCAACCTTATACTCTTTGCACACTCCATTATTGTCCTATTCATGCGTTCAACCACTCCATTTTCTTGTGGAGTCCTTGGAACCATTTTCTGCCTATGAATACCATTAGAAGAACAATAATATTCAAACTCTTTGGTACAATACTCACCACCATTATCAGATCTGAGACATTTTAGTCTTTTACCAATCTTATTCTCAACCAAGCTTTTCTATTTTTTAAAAGTTTCAAATACATCAAATTTCTTCCTAAGGAAATAAATCCATACTTTCCTAGTTGTGTCATCAATGAATGTAACATAATACATAGAGCCACCAAGGGAAGATACATGAGCTGGTCCCCATACATTTGTATGCACAAGTTCTAATTTCTCATCTTTATTTTCTTTCCCACTCTTCAGAAAACTAACTTTCTTTTGTTTTCCATACACACAACTTTCATAGAAATCCATATTGACACATTTTAGACCTGGTAAGACTTTCTTTGAATGAAGTAATTTTATACATTTTTTTCATTCATGTGCCCAAGTTTGTTGTGTCATAGTGCTGTTTCATAATCCACAACGACCGTTTCATGTTCTACCTGCTCAACTGTAGCAAACGTTCCTGAACATTGACTTTTCTTTGTAACAATTAAAGTAGAAGGAACAATATGACTTGTACAAATATAAGGTGCCTACTTTCACACCTTTTGCTACTATTAAGGAACCTTTTGAAACCGTCTAATTTTTATCTTTAAAAGTAATTGTGCAACCTTCATCACCTAGTTGTCTTGCTGAAAGTAAATTCCTACTCAACCTTGGAACACACCTTACCTCTTGTAGTAGTCAATAATTCTCATTCTGCAATTTAATCTTGATTCTTCCATTTCCAACAAATTGACAGGGTTCATTATCTCCTAAATAAACCAATCCAAAATCACTTAAGACATAATCAAGAAAATAACTTCTATGAGGTGTAGCATTAAAATAGGCCCTTGAATCTAAGACCTATGAATCATCAACATTATCTAGGGAAAGAAGAAAAAGTTCATCTTCATATTTATTACTTGCCACATTTACCTCTTTGTTGCCTTCTTGTTTGTCTCCTTTGTTTTTTTGAGACCATCAATCTTTCTTTCGATGACCTAGTTTCCCATAGTACCAGCAATTGTTTGGCCCTATGGATTGAGACCTCTCGGCCTTTGATTTTTCTTATGATTTTCCACCACTTCTAGAGTTGTTTCCTCTCTTCTTTGATCTGCCTCTACTTTCTTCAATCAAACCACTATATGTTGTGGATCCACGTAAGTTTTTCCTACAAATTTCCTCACTTAGAATTACACCAACAACATCATCAAATTTTAGGGTATTTGAATCAGAAACAGAGTTACTAACAACCATTACCAAGCCATTCCAACTTTTAGTCAAAGAACAAAGGATCAAAAGAGTCCCAATTTATTAATCAAAATTGACATTAACAAAAGATAATTGGCTGGTAGCTATATTAAACTCATTTAAATGATAAAATAAATATTTCATAAGAAATAACTTATTCGAAGCGGAAGACTTTTCACATATAACTTCGCTAGGGTTTCCATCAACTTTTTAGTTGTCTTTGCTCGTGTAATATTAAATCCCACCGATTGTGTTAGACATAAACGAATACTGCCAAGTACCTTCTTGTCCAAAATATCCCAATCCTCATCAAACATTCTTGTCAGTTTCTTGGATTTGTCTTCCAATGGTTGCCGTAAATCCTTTTGATAGAGATAGTCCTCCATTTGCATTTTCCATAGCTAAAAGTTCAGCCCATTAAACTTTTCAATCTTCAACTTGCCTTCATCTGCCATTGTTTCCACTCAGCCGTGAGACCTTCTTGTAGAGGATAGCTGAAAGAAACCCGCTTTGATACTACTTGTTAGGGTTTTGTAAGATATGAGCAATAAACAATATGAAGATAATACAAAAATAGAGAAGACAAAAAAATAAATAACAAAAATTTAATGTGGTTCACCCAATATGGGCTACATCCACCAGAAACAACCGTCCACTTATTTTATTATCTAGTGAAGAGCAATTGTAGTTTGATAAATTTCACATTACATCGCCGCTTATATATAAGCCCTTTAGGGGGTTAAAATGTCAGTTAACAAGTTAACCCTAAAAATATTTGACAAGTCGACCTAGGGAAATGCTTGACAAGTCAAATAAAAAATGTTTGAAGAGTTATTTTTTAATGGCAAGTATACAGTACTTGCTTGATCAATCACCAAAAACCAACATATTCTTTATTAAAAGCAATTAAATTAAATTAATTTAATAAGTAATCCTAAATTTAAATAATATCATACATACCACTTCAATTAATTAATTTAATTATAAAATAAAATACTAAAATAATAAATAAAGTATGTCGACCCATTGTAATCTTCTAGATACTTCTTGGAGCCCTTTATAAGGAGGTGGCTGGCATCATATGCAATAATTGTGGAGTTATCTTTGCTTGTGAATTTGCGATTCCAATTGGAATTGAGTTCTTGTTTATAGTTTTGGAGGTGTAAGACCCCCCCTAATTGTAGTTTCGGTGGTTAGCAGTCACCCTAGTCTACTTGTTGTAGTTCTCTCATTGGCACAAATTTGTGAAGTATTCACTTGAAGACTAATTTGATGTAACCTGAGATATATCTTTAAATCTGAAACACAAATTCTTTGTTCTTAGTGATTCATTCTAAGTGATGGTGTGTACTTTGTATTAAGCTTTATTCACCAACAATAATATATTTGGCATCTACAAACTATATAGTTGAATCATATTAATTGAGACTGCCAAGTATCGAAAGGTGTTGGAGGGTGCTGAGTGCCGAAGGGTGAGTTTCAGAGGGTGTTGAGTGCCAAAGGTTGTCGAAGGTGCTGAGTGTTGCAGGCTAAGTGGTAAAGGGTATCGAGTGTCGAAGGGTGTTAGAGGGTGCCGAGTGTCGAAGGATGTCGAGTGTTGAAGGGTGAAATGTGCCAAAGTGTGTCCAAGACTGAGTAACAAGTGCAACCAAAGGTTAAGTCTCGTAGGGGAGTATTTCTATGGCTAACCTACGTTCAATACATTATAATAGTATTAGAGCTAGTGATTTTGCCAGCCTGTTGGGTAACGTTGGATGAGGACAAGATCCCAATCAGTAGATAGGATGGAGGATTTAAGTACTAAAATGATGACATTGCTATGGGAGCTAATAAGAGGAAAACAACAACTCTATGAGACTTTGATGAACATACATCAACAACTCAGTGAGACTTTGGCAAAGGGACGACAAAAAATTGGTGAAACACTTAAACTTTTGGCAAAAGGACGGACTAATGGAGGTCACAATGGGCACAATGATAATTCTATCAATGAGAAGCCGCATACACAACATTCCCATACACAACCAATGATGCCAACGTTTCCCCAAAGGACTGACCAATGTGAAGAACAAGAGCCTACCTTCTTGGAGATGCAAGAGTAGTTTAGGCAAGATTGGGTTGATGCCAGATTTGGAGCAAAACTACCCTTCAAGGATTATGTGGATTTGTGAATGAGATATTCTAAGAGCCACGACTATCACAATAATGACATCAAGTAGAAGATCGACAAGTTGGACATATCTTCTTTTGATGGGTTCAGAAAGACATCAACAAGGGCATGGGTATAAAAAGAAGATAGCTACTTCCTACTCAATTCGATACCTTAAGACGAAGCAATCAAATTTACAGCTTTGCACTTGGAGGGGATTGCTCACAAATGGTGGCACCATGGGATGGTCACCTTAGTCACGAATGAATCACTTCATACATTGATTTCACAGAGAGACTTATTGATTGCTTTGATGGGATGGATCCAAAACTCAACTTCAAAGGGTTGGCACAACTAAGATAGACCAAACCGGTGGATGATTACATTTTAGAATTTCAGAGGCTCTCAGTGTTGGTTACCAAAATGTTTGAGAGAAGACTTGTAGTATTGTTCATGGATGGATTGATGGAACCCCTTAAGGGTTGGGTCAAATGTTTCAATCCCAACACACTTACAAAAGGATATAAGAAGGCACATAACATAACTACTTCATCCTCCAAGAGTCACACACATCCCCAACCACCTCTCCCACAAGAGGACAAGGACAATGACAACGAGCCATTTTCAAAAGACGCCTCTGATAGATGAGGCCACTTGTCAAGAGCTTCAGAGGAAGAAGCTCTATTTCACTTGCAAGGAGCCTTGGGAATTGGGTCACCATTGTCTTGGCAAGGGGAATATTAATTACATTGAGGTGGTACTCGACAACAAGGAAGAAAGCAAAGAACCCAAAGTACAAGAGGAAGAGACTATTCATGTGGATAGGATTTCCACACTTGTGCAAAAGGGAGGTTCCATTGCTACACTTTAGACGACTTTCAAGTCCGTGACACGCTTCAATGGGAGAGAGTCACAATCGTGCTCGTTGGTGGAGCCACACTCAACTTCATTAATTCATCACTTGTCACCAAGAGGGATTTGCCCACGGTGGAGTAGGAAGGATTCAAAGTCAAGGTGGGAAGAGGAAATTTACTACGTGTACTCATTTGGTCCCAGAGTTGGGCATTACCATGGGGAACTACACAGTGATAAATGATTTCTTTCTGGTAGATTTGGATGATACAAATGTCATATTGGGCATTCAATGGATGGAGACTCTTGACAAATATACACAAAGTTTCAAGAGGATGAAGTTTTCATTTGAGGTGGATGACAAGGTGGTGGTGAGAGGGATGTCCAATAGAGGCCCAAGAGAGATTTTAACGACGAGGATGGAGGCAATTTTTAGACATAATAAGATTCAGGCACATGACTTTGATATTGAGAATGTGAAAGGGAAGAAGAATGCGACAACCAATGCTTTACCTAAGATACCTTCCATATGCTCCTCGTTTCATGTTTCAGAGGACTAGAGGGCTCATTGTTTGGTTGAGTACTCCAAGAACACCTTTTCTTGTCAATTGATGGAAAAACATATTCAACATGATAGGTACAAGGTGGTTGATGATGTCATCTACTACAACAACAAGATCTATTTGGTACAAGATTCTTGAAGATGAAGAAGATGATCATAAGGGAGATTCATGATCTAACCCTAATAGTATTCCCATAATCGAATTTGAGATTGCTTGAGAACAAGAAGTCTCTAGGTTGGGAGGATTGTAATGTCCCCAATAAATTGAAAGTGATTTAATTAAATTAATCTATTAAGTGGTCCCAAATCCAAATAATATCATATAAAATACTTTAATTAATTAATCAATATAATTATAAAATAAAGTAATAAAATAATCAATAAAGTTATGTTAACCCATTGTAACCTTCTAGATGCTTCTTGGAGCCCTTTATAAGGAGGTGGTTGACATCGTAGGCAATCATCATGGAGTTATCTTTTCTTGTGAATTTGCGATTCCAATTGGAACTGAGTTCTTGTTTATAGTTTCAGAGGTGCAAGACCCTCCCTAGTGTGTAATTGAAGTTTCGGTGGTTAGTAACCACCCTAGTCTACTTGTTGTAGTCTTCTCGTTGGCACAAATTTGTGAAGTCTTCACTTAAAGACTAATTTGATGTAACATGAGATATATATTTATAATCTGAAACACAAATTCTCTATTCTTAGTGATTCATTTTGGTTGATGGGTGTGTGCTTTGTGTTAAGATTTATTCATCAACAATAATATATTTGGCATTTGTAAACCATATAGTTGAATCATATCAATTGAAACTGTCGAGTGTCAAAGGGTGTCAGAGGGTGCCAAGTGTCGAAGGGTGTTGGAGGGTGTTGAGTGCTAGAGGGTGTTGAGTGTTGAAGGGTACCAAAGGGTGTTGAGTGCTGAATGGTTAGTGTAAGAGGGTGTCGAGTGTTGAAGGGCGCTGAAGGTTGAATGTCGAAGGGTGATGAGTGCTAAAGGGTATTGAAGGTCGAGTGATAGGTGCATGCAAAGATTAGACCTGTTGTAGGGGAGTATTTTTGTGGCTAACTTGTGTTCAGTACATTACAATTCAATTGAGTTATTTTCTTTTTGCATCTACAATTAAATCTAGAAATCAGTCACAACAAGCAACATGGATTATGGAAATATGAAGAGTTTAACCATACTTGTTGTCATTCTTATTTGTTAGGTTGTTTCTTATAATCCTCATATAAATTATTGTTGGTTTCTTGGCCAAATTCAACATAAGAAGCATGGGATCACTCACTTGATCTCCTAATAATTGAGGTTCTCTCAAGGAGAATATTAGCTATAACATTTTTGAGTTTCAAAACTTTTGCATTGAATCTGCTAGAATTGGTAGGGGGTTTGAAGTACATGCATTGCAATATTTTTAGTTCATTTCAATTGATTTATTTTCATACTTTCCATTTGAGTAGTAACATTTATTATTGATATGGGTCTAGATGCAAGTCTTCTTTTGTTGAACTCGTGTAAGGGGGTGACCCCACAATAGTTGGTTACACTTTTTTAGACATGCCGATTTTTGCTGAAATAACACATTTTTAATAAAATATGAGGATTTAAGCCTTGAGAGCAGTTGAAGGAACTAATTACAAATGGGTATCTCAAACCATTTTAGATAAAAAATATTGATATAACATCTATACTTCTCATTCATACCTACAATGGAGACTCATTCACACCTATTAAAATGCTGGCAAAAAAATAATTCGACTTTATCTTTTGGAAGATCAAATGAATCCATTTGACAAACCTATTTATGTAGTAAGGTACTACTGAGAAAAATCTTTCCAATGATTATAATGTTAATATATATTAAGTTTATTATGACTTTGTATTTTTAGTTTTACTAAACATAGATATTTCACCGTATGTCTACCTCTATGTTTGACACTTATGAAAAAATAGTAAATGAGAGAAAAAAATTCTAAAAAATATCTATGTCCTAGGTATTGAAGTTCTCTTTCTATAAAAAAAAAATAAAATGAAATTGGACAAATACATGACAAGTTATAAGTTATGTAGTCAAAGTATGTCAAAATTACGGTTTAGTCAACTTCAAACATTAATAAAATATGCAATAATCATGATAATATCGTCAAAAAAATTGCATGCCCTCTGTATGGATGTTACAAAACTAAATTCAAAAGAAGCACATTGATATCTATTTTAGAAAAAAGTTATGCTCTATGAAAACCAAGACTCTTTGAAAATGACATTTTCAGCAACATACCAGTTTTTGTGGGAGAAAGAAAAACCCATTCAAATCAATTAAAAATAAAAATAAAAAATATATTTAGAATCTAGATAGAAAATCATAAAATACTCTAATTTACTTTATCTTTTGATTTCAAATGGTTTAACGACAATATGCATCCGAATCTGAAAGTTTTTTCCAAAATGTAGAGTTCAGTGTTATTTCAGGCAAAAAAGTGTGGGTTCACCCAAGGACCAATGATTATTTTTTCCCCTTCTTTGCATCAAGCACATTTATGCTCATTCACCTTTTTCTTTGGACATCTAATATCATAATGCTCACTATGCTCAAACCCATTACATGATAATTCCATAGTCTCTTGTCTTCTTGGGTAGTCCATTGTGAAGTGGCCCCATTCACCGCACTCTAGACATTGTATAATAGGCCAACTTTTAGACTCATTAGATTCAACTTCTATCTCCCTCACTATTGTTGTTGAATCTACTATTTGATTCTTGGATTTTGATAGCTACTAGGATATGCATTATTATTGTTTTATGACTTAAATGGTATGTTGGGTGCAATAGACTATAATTCACTTTGCATTAAAAGTACATGTACTCTTGCTTTTCAAATTACATGGGCACTCATTAGTTGAATGGCAACACAAGGAAATGACCTAGTAGTCGCCCATGTACCAACAATTGTTATGTTCTTGTCCACTTAACCCCCAAATTACTATCTTTAGAATAAATCTATACTTGAAATTAAAATCCCACTAAAATATCTCGGATGTGCCACTAGCTAACCATTTGTACACCTAGTAGTTAAAAATTTGACTATTTAATTGGAGAAGTTATGCAACTTTATTCGTAACCATAGCACATGATTATCGAGGCATCTGTGCATAGGTATTAGTAAAAACACT
Organism: Chamaecyparis obtusa; assembly: GCA_027943335.1. Lineage (NCBI taxonomy): Eukaryota > Viridiplantae > Streptophyta > Pinopsida > Cupressales > Cupressaceae > Chamaecyparis > Chamaecyparis obtusa. The sequence continues at coordinate 1,041,875 of BSBK01001640.1, read as the reverse complement.
GATCAAAAGAATATATATTAGATAAATTCTACATTTTTTGGTGGTTGTAGTGCATACTTGGTGGGACGTCTATGAATAGGCATTGGACGTCACTTATAAATGACCACTTTTTGATCTTTGTGACATAACAAAATTCCTCACATTCATTCTAACTACTTAGAAGTTGAAACAATAGCTCTAACCTCTTAAATTGCATATGAAATAAAAAAAATGTCAAATTCTAACCTACTATTAATGAGCTTAAAGTGTGCAAAGTTAAGGTGAGTAGCTATTAGATCCTTCCCTTAAATGAGAAATGCCACAAAATGATTTTTTGGAGATCCTCAACTTTATAATAAATGCACCATAAATATTTAATCTTTTTCCTAAATTCTTTATTTTCTTATTATTCATTTATTATATAGAGCATATCATTTTATAATACTTTGCATGATTAATTTGCTAACTTGCACCTAAGTCATCATCTTCATCAATTTTCTTTTTGATTGTAAGGATATCTTCTTCCTACTCTATATATATGCCTTAGCATATGATAAAGTAATACTAATCTCTTTTAATTTAAAATGAAATAATGATACCTTTGACAAACCATCTTATGAGCTAATTTTTTCTTCAATTTGACCAAGAGTTAGGGTAACATAAATTAAAGACACTATATAAATCAATAACTTGTGAAGAGAAAAAACTATCTATTTAATTGGCAATATCATGAGAATGTAATTATGTAGCTAAACAAAATCATGCATATATATATATGATCCACATGTACATCATGATCAAAATCGTTCTCCTTACTATGCTTGTTATATATCACTCCACAAGTATCTCCTAATCAACTAAAGTATGATCTATCAAAGGATCTAGTCTATGAATTTTCTTGAAGTGAAAGTAGGATGATGGTGAGGCTTTGTAACCCTAAAAATGATATAAAAAAAGATGAGACAAGGGAAAGAGAATTGATATAAATCTAAAAAAAAAGTAGAAAGTTTTGGATCTAAAAGCAAATAAGGAATCAAACCCTAAGGACAAGACAAAGGGTGTAGGATTGGATGGGTATGAAATATATAAATATATGCTTATGGTTAATCTTTTAAGGTAAATAAATAATCAAAATAATAAATTAACTATATTGTAGAAATAAATAAATGACAATTAGTTCTAGAATCTTTATGAATTATCTTTATGATACATATTGACAATTGCTTTCTAGTTTATCAATGATATGCAACTGATCAGATTCATTCCAATATGTTATTCTAGATTCCATACTTGATGTTTTGGTTAATTTCTATGTGTATGAAACTAATATTATGCTTGCAATTGTAAACCTTTCTCATGGATCTAAACTATGTTTAATCTAAATTTAATATTTTGTTCAATATTATGTATAGAACTGGTGTTTGAAAATGGATGGTGTCAATGGACATTGTTCAAGAGTTTCCTATATAAGGAATGCTCTTCTTTGGTTAAACTCTATTCATGATTTAAATGTTTGGTGGAAATGATCGAAATAAACCTTGGCATACATACAATGACTCCTAAGATTTTGATGTAAGTTGATGATGCAATGTTGATGTTCTATGATGCTCCTTGAGTGATAATACAAGATGAATTAGAGCTCCTAAAAGAATAGATAATGAATTAGGGTTTAGCTTTAAATACAAGACTATAACATAAGATAACAATTTATGCACCAAAGTTGAATTATAATACCTAATTAGAAGAGTCAATGACGACTTCAACTTAAATTTAAAATTTGAAAGTTCTAATCTCATTTACAAATTTGTAGATTTAAGTCAACAAAGAAATATATGAAATTAATATCAAGACATGTCCTTCAATATGTATATTTTTATTATATTTAAATTTACACACTAAAATATATCACTTATATAATAAAATATACCATTTATATAATAATCATTGCATTAAAAATAACCCTATTACAATAACTCTTTAATGAAAAAGAAAATCTATTTTAAACCGTTACTTTAACTATATTCCTTTATAAGAAGTTAATACTTTACAAAGAAAAAACATCCATACAATTAAGGTAAAGTAGATAGCATCTCTAGTGATTATTGCATAGATTGCATTCCCCTTATGATTCTCCCTTATGACAATTAGAGCCGGTTCATAAGAGCGTTTTTTATGCCTTCCAATAAAATTAACATGAGATTTGGTGCTTTCTCTTTCAATTACTTCGAGAAAAATTAATAATCTATATTCAAAGGTCAAAAGTGCATTTTGAATTAATCCAAGGTCCTATTTGTATACGGTTCAATGCATTAATATCAAGGCATAAATAATATTTTCACATAAAATTTGGAGGTAGTGAGAGACGACAAATCTTCCACGTCATCCACACCAAAATAAATGGAAAACAAGATGGCAACAATCATTACACGCGTTATGTGTATGCTAATTACTTGCTAAGATTGGTTTTTCTTTAATATTTCAGTTTGTAACTTTTAGAGCTTTATTAGATGTTCTGCTTTTTGTATTAAAAATAAGATACCTAGTTGCTTGTATTAAGGAAATAAAGGTATAGGTTAGATGACAACTTATGCCATGGTAATGTCAAATAATAACTAAATTGGATTTAAGGAAAAAAGGAAATGGTTAAGTGACACCTTTGATCTAAAAGATTATCTAAAATTTAAATAATTTTTAATTTGTTATTTGGATTTTAAGTTGAATGTTTATTTGTAACGGAGTATATTATATAAAAATATTTTATTATTAATATATGTTTAAAATGTTTTTTAAGTTAGTTTTATAAAATATATATCAAAATTTATTATTATTTTAATATTATACTTTTTAAATTCTTTGAGATAATTTTTTTTAAACTAAATTTGGATGTATTATCTTTGTAAAATTGTATTTTATAAAAAGTTCAAACTTATTGTAACATTCAAACTTTAATATAATTTTGTATCTAATTTTTTTTTATTATGAAGTAAACTCTATTTAAATATATTTAGGTGTCAAACATTTAAATTATAAGCATTTTTAATAGAATTGTAAAAAAGTCAATAATATTGTGAATCTAATTTTCTCTCATGAAACATGTACTTAAAACAACAATAAAAGGAAAAAAAATGAATGTAATCAATAAAATTTTAACATTAAACTTTGAATTGACAAAACTTGTAAAATATATAATGGTTTTGTTAGATAATTTCTGGATTTGGTTCTGTAAGTTTTTTTTATCAATACTTCAGATCACACAACATGATCCATCATCACGATACAATAGAACAAGGAGAAGAAAATTATTTGTATGCCTCTAGAAAAACTCTACTTAAATATTAATGTTGTCATTCAAATAGACAATAAAGCCAAAAGATTGTAATTGAATTAATTGAACATAATTAATAAGAATGATGAAATGAGATATAAAAAACCATCTAAAAAAATTCAAACCTCTGAAAATAATCATTATAAATATTTCTCTTTTCAAAATGAACCCAAAAATACAATTTTCAAACAATTGATCTCTAACAAACAACCAGTCAACAAATATTGATCATGCATCAACTAAATCCATTGATTTGAACCATAACATCCCTTAACACAGAAATAAACCGAACCCTCTTCCAGATTAGAGAAATGAACTCATCAAATAATGGAAGTGTCTTTGTCAAAGTCTCCTTCAAGCTGGAGTCAAAATTGGAAATTGTAAAATATTAATTTAGGATACAGTGGATGCCTCCATGACGTTTCTCCAAAATGTTTTTTTTATTCTTCCCTAGAATTCCACTTTCTAGAAATTGTATCTCTTAGGGATTATATATGGCCACCTTTTCAAATGGGGTGTTGTGCTATTAGCTTTCCCACAATCATTCATCATATTTTTAAAGTTCATACTTATCTTCTTCAATCAGAACAAAGATGGAAAGGAAGGATGATTTTGGCAGCCCTGTGCGTAAGAAGCAGCAGCAATCAAATTCTTCTGCTGATAACGAAAAGCATTTAGACATGGGGAAAAAAATGCAGGATTTATCGAGCTCATGGGTTTGTTTACCAGATCTCAATCAAAATATAATGGCTGAGATTGCTCGTAGAAGGAATGTTACTGATGAGTTTTATGATGACATTTTTAGAGGCAAATCTAAAGAATCCACATGCATTTCTTCTTCCAAAAATCTGGATCCATTTCTATCCAGATCTGTCAAAGATCATTGGCCCACAAAACAGATCTGGTGGTTTTAATTTCATATTCCAATGTTTGAATTGTAATTTTGAGTATGATATAGATTTATGAAAAATGAAAGTTTTTTTATACATGAAAGCTGTGTATCAGAAACTCTGACAGTTTTAACAGAGACACTGTAATTTATTTTATGGATGTTTTATCTTGTGTATGACTGTGTGCCTGTATTGTGTATTTTGCAGTGATAGATTGGTCTCCTCAAAGGCTGCTAATGAGTATCCCACCTACGGAGAAAAGGTGAAGAGCTGGAAAGATTGGATACCAGGTGAAGAACAAACGGTGAAGGTTAGAGGCAAATCCAAGGATGGACTTGAGCATGGTACAGACTGTGACATTAACAATGGTGAAGGAGGAGACGAATTTGGATCTTATTTAATTGAATTTGGATCAGATGCTAAAAAGGAGTCCAATTAAGTGGCTGCTTTTGTCTACAATGGTTGTGGTCTTGCATTATAAATTGAAGTGTTAACTAAGAAGAGAGTGCATCTATTATTGTTTGATAAATAAATTGGCAAAGTGAAGCAAATTAAGTGGTGGTAATCTTACATTATAAATATGAGACTGTATATACTGTTTGGTAATTTAAATGTAGTTGTCAAGTTTAGAAATATTATTTTAGTGTTCATGAAAATTTTAGTATTCTTAATGGTAATTAAAGTGATGGAATTTATTTAAGCACTTTCAATCAAAGTTAATGATGATATGAAATGAGATGTTATTCAAAATGAATTAGATTTTATTTGTCATGATAAGTAAAAGAGAAGTCAATAATTCTCTAATATGGTATTCAATTGGTTTGGGAGTTTCTTCAATAGATCTCCAATTAAAATATTTTCTTAGAATAATAATTTAATTTACAAGTGAATAACATGTTAAATCTATGTTGTGTGTACAAGGCAACCTAATATCTTAATGCTTAAGCTTTTAAGAAAATGGTAGTTTGACTCAAAAGGTTCTATAGAGAAGTTTAATTGGAGATAGCTAATTTTTCAATTTATAAACTATCAGGAAAATATTTTATTTTATAAATTTTCATTTATATATCTTATATATTAATACGTTGACTTTTAAAAAATAAGATCTAATATTTATCTTAAAATATTATACACACACACATACACATACACATACACATACACATGCACATACAGACACACACAGATAGACACATACATATACATATACATATACATACACATACACATACCTATACGTACACATACAGATACATACACATACACATACACATACACATACACATACACATACACATACACATACACATACACATACACATACACATACACATACACATACATATACATATACATATACATATACATATACATATACATATACATATACATATACATATATATGTCAAATGATCGATAAAAATGCAGTAGGAGCAGGAGCTGCGACTGGTGTGCAAGCAGACTTTTGGACAATGCATGGTGAACCAAGCAACAAGAATTGGTGAAACAATTAAAGAAGCAACTGTAGGAGGGATTTTGATGCTAGATAATGGTCAAGAATGGTGGAAAGAGAAGTCTCTTTGGATGATATGAGAACAAGGTTTGAATAGTATAAGAAACATTCGAAAGAGAACTATGCTCCCTCCCTAGACGTAGGCCTCAACAATGGACTAAGGGATACTTCTACAATTATTCGAGTAAAGGTGACCAATGACCACAACCATATCAACTTGGAGATAGAAGATCTCAATAGGCTAATCATCTTGCTCAACCACAAGTCTTTCAAATAGAGGCAAATTGCATCTCGTTAGGGGATTGATCTCGACAAGGAAGAGATGATCCCCAACTGCAAGCAAACAATAATTGATGAATAACGCTTTAGAAGAAAAGAGGCATATAATGAAAACATTTCAGAATCCCACCTATTTCAAAGGAAGACATTGGTATGGATGGGTTCGACCACAAGTCTTTCAAATAGAGGCAAATTGCATCTCGTTAGGGGATTGATCTCGACAAGGAAGAGATGATCCCCAAATGTGAGCAAACAATAATTCATGAATAACGCTTTAGAAGAAAAGAGACATATAATGAAAACATTTCAGAATCCCACCTATTTCAAAGGAAGGCATTGGTATGGATGGGTTCGACAAGAAAAAGTATCATGGGCAGAAGAAAGAAAATGGATTCTCTTGAACTAGGGAACCTATAAGGATAGGGGCAAAAGAGAGAACATCAAAGAAAAACTATGGAGTAGATCAAACAAAGTCCTTGATCGCGGAGCACAAAATTACACAAGAAAATGTAAGCTAAAATCCACGGTCCCTTTTAAAGTGTTATATTTGGACAATAAAATTGTTGGAAATGAAGTAGCTAGGTGAAAAGAGGTGGTGTTTTTCATAAAGTGGGGAGGAAGATGGCTTGCCCCAGAAAAGATAGACAAATGGTGCAATAGAAATTAGGGATCACTCATCAAGTTAAATTCCTTTTCCAAAATGTATTTTTTGGTTGAATGTCCATTAGAGGATATCAAAAAGAAAGTTACGACACATGTTCCTCACATGATGGATGGATTAGGGTTGTTCATGAAGGATGGGTTGCCAAATTTTGATCCATGGAAATAGGAAATAGAAACATTTTCAGTTTGGATGAGAATGCACAGCCTCCTACTAGAATATTGGAATAAGGAGTGCTGAAGAATATAGGGGATAAAATTGACAAATTTGTGAAAGAAAATGAGCAAATGGAGGATAGAAACTACGATGCATATGCTAAGAAATGTGTAGATTTTCTTACTTTCCTCTAGATGCCCAAGTCAGTAGAATTATACTCAAACTTTGGAATTTGGGATACATGATTGAAAGAGAAGATGATGTAATTATATTTCCTAAACGTGGATTGAAAGGGAATTCTTCCTTGGAATGTTACAAATAAATGAATGATTTGGATGATATAATGAAAGTACCCCTTTCATGTAAGAACAAAAAAAGGAGAAGAAAAAAGGATATAAAAAAACAAGGCAAAAATCAAGAGCCTGACAAAGGTAATGAAGAAGCCAGTAAATAAGGGATTAACACTACCCCAGTGGGAAACCTTGGACCAGTAGATAGTGGATCAATACCTCAAGATATCAGTTTACCCCAACTAGGATAGGGGGAAGGGTTGCACATTGAAAAACAAGGAGAATAGTAGGATGTCACTCATGAAGATGAAATCAAATAAGTCTTGTAAATGACCCAAAACAAATTAGGAGAAGGAGAATGCCTATGGAATGTAGACTAGAAAATTAGAAATTAAAGTCCAAAAGATGAACAACTGTGAATGAATCCTAATGGTATAATATATTTGGGTATGTGTAGGATCATGGTATGCCAAAAAGTGGCGATGTAAAAAAAAGAACTTTTCACTTGTCCAAAAGTGCACTAAAAAGTTTGTTGAATTTTTAGTAGGTCTGGGTGTCAGTACACCTGGCCAAGCCAAAAGCCAAAGCATAGGCCTAATCAGATATCTAATTTTCACCAGTAATTTCTATTTGTAGCCCACGACCGCATTCAACATTTTCATTGTGAAAATGTTGAACACAGCTCAAAGGGTTTCGTATATCTGATATAATCTCATATCCGATTTTCTCAAGATCAATAGGTAAGTTAAAATTTTAAGTTTTTATAATTTTTATTGTTTTTAAATTAAAATTTGTAGTTTAAAAAAAATAAAAACTAGGGTTTAAATGAGATTCTTTATTGTTTTTTAAATTGATTATAATTGTGTGTTTGGGTTTTAATTATAATCAGACATGGACTCAAACCAATCAGAAAACCCTCCCAATGATCCCGCAAATAATCCAGAACCACCTCCAAATAATCCCCCACTTTCAGAAGACCAACCAGTCTCAAATCATTGACGTTTAGAGGATCTCATAGGAGACAATCTAAATAAACTTAAAGGATATCCGACCACATATGCCAATATCCCCACATTGCGCCCCATGTTTTCCACGCTGAACTCCATTATTGAAAACATGTAGAAACTTATAGAGCAACATAATGTTGCACTTCTTTGGCGCGATTCCATGCAAGCCCAGTTTGACGATGGGCTTGACTATGATCAAGTTATGAACCTAAACATAACAAAACATGACACATGTAATCCTTTTGTGGATCCCAAAACCAGTTTAAAAGTGGACCCTAAAAAACCCAAGTTGCCAATTAAATGGTGCACAAATGATGCAATACATGACAACTTTTGGGACCGCTAGTGGATGGTTTTTGATAGACCACCCCACAATAATTTGGATGTCCCATTCTATTTCATAAAAAAATTGTATGTTGAATTTGTGCTCGGTCACAAGGTAAATTATTGGAGCATGAGGCCGAACCAGGTTGTAGGCTTAGGCACTCCTTAGGAAAAACCATGGGCACACTGGGTGAAATTCCACACATATGTCCCCCCTCCTGAGATTTCACCACCTCCTACAGTGCAACATCCTGACATTATTGTTGAGGTTGACTCACAAACAATTCGATCCATTCACACCTTGAGTGATCTATTGGTTACACAGAGCGTGACATTGTTGCATCCTCGTGTTGATGCTTCTGGCCCTTCCACATCCTCCATGAGCTCACATGTTTGTGTGCTCCACACTTGCATTATGTGCAAGAATCTGTGCTTAGGTCCCTTGAATGATAGTGATGCATATAACTGCATCTTCAAGGTGGACGATACTACACAACACACTACAAGCACTGAGGCACCTCACGAAGATGTGCATCAAGGGAATATAGAACCATGGACTCCTACTATTACTATTACGGTAAGGGTAAACAATTCACTTGTTACATTGTATTTAATTTTAAACGTTCGTATTTTTAGTAGAATTTTCTTATAATGATTTCCCACTTATGTTTTTTTAATGTGTTCCATTCATGTTCAGTTGATAATAGAGGAGGAGACGGCATAGGTGGAGGGGTCCACGCTTTCGGCCATATCATTTGGCCTTGACACTTCCATAGTACATATGTTTTAATGTATTCATTGGTTTCCTTTTATTATAATAGTATATATATACATGTGTTTTCTAATTTTTACTATCATCTTATTACACACTAATATAGGTGTCACTAGTTGCCACTAGGGGCCAATGCGAGGGGGTTCAGGCGTTTGGCATTGACAAGGGGAAGGTAATTAAGTAATTTAGACTGTTTATGCACACATGTATACTTGTTTAATTTACATGGTTTATTTGACAGAGGGTGGTGTTTGATGATGTCATGAGACCCTTTCACCACGATAGAGTCACAGGCATCTCAATTCACATTTATTATTTGGATTTTAATTTTAATGTATATTTGTAACTAAATATATTATATAAAAATATTTTATTATTAATATATGTTTAAATTTTTTAGAAGTTAGTTTTTAAAAATATATATCAAAATTTGTTATAATTATAATAATATACTTTTTAAATTCTTTGACATTGAATTTTTTAAACTAAGTTTGATTGTATTATATTTATAAAATTATATTTTTATAAAAAGTTCAAACTTATTGTAACATTCAAATCTTAATATAATTTTGTATCTAATTTTTTATTATGAAGTAAATTCTATTTAAATATATTTAGGTGTCAATCATTTAAATTATAAGCATTTTTATAAAATTGTAAAAGCAATTTTCAAAGTCAATAATATTGTGAATCTAATTTTCTCTCATAAAACATATACTTAAAACAACAATAAAAGGAAAAAAAAAATGAATGTAATTAATTAAATTTTAACATTAAACTTTGAATTGACAAAATTTGTAAAACATAAAATGGTTTTGTTAGATAAATTTTGGATTTGATTGTGTAAGTTATTTTATCATCAATGTTTTGGATCACACTACATGATTCATCATCACCATGCAAGAGAGCAAGAAGAAGAAAATTGTTTGTATGCCTTTGGATAAACTCTATTTAAATATTAAAGTTGTTATTCAAATAGACAATAAGACCAAAAGATTGTAGTTGAATTGATTGAACATAATTAATAAGAATGATGAAATGAAATATAAAAAACCATCTACCAAAATTCAAACATCTGAAAATAATCATTATAAATATTTCTCTTTTCAAAATGAACCCAAAAATACAAATTTCAAACAATTGATCTCAAACAAACAACCAGTCAACAAATATTGATGATGCATCAACTAAATCCATTGATATCCATAACATCCCTTAACACAGAAATAAACCGAACCCTCTTCCAGATTAGAGAAATGAACTCATCAAATAATGGAGGTGTCTTTGTCAAAGTCTCCTTCAAGCTGGAGTACAAATTGGAAATTGTAAAATATTAATTTAGGATACAGTTGATGCCTCCATGACGTTTCTCCAAAATATTTTTTAATTCTTCCCTAGAAATTCACTTTCTAGAAATTGTATCTCTTAGGGACTATATATGGCCACCTTTTCAAATGGGGTGTTGTGCTATTAGCTTTCCCACAATCATTCATCCTATTTTTGAAGTTCATACTTATCTTCTTCAATCATAACAAAGATGGGAAGGAAGGATGATTTTGGCAGCCCTGTGCGTAAGAAGCTGCAGCAATCGAATTCTTCTGCTGATAACGAAAAGCATTTAGACATGGGGAAAAAAATGCAGGATTTATCGAGCTCATGGGTTTGTTTACCAGATCTCAATCAAAATATAATGGCTGAGATTGCTCGTAGAAGGAATGTTACTGATGAGTTTTATGATGACATTTTTAGAGGCAAATCTAAAGACAGCACAAGTATTTCCTCTTCCAAAAATCTGGATCGATTTCTATCCAGATCTGTCAAAGATCATTGGCCCACAAAACAGATCTGGTGGTTTTAATCTTATAGTCCAATGTTTGACTGTAATTTTGAGTATGCTATATTAGGTTTAGGAAATATGATTTTTTTTTATAGATGAAAACTGTGTATCAGAAACTCTCTGACAGTTTTATCAGAGACACTGTAATTTATTTTATGGGTGTTTTATTTTGTGTATGACTGTGTGCCTGTATTGTGTATTTTGCAGTGATGTATTGCTCTACTTAAAGGATGATAATGAGTATCCCACCTATGGAGAAAAGGTAAAGAGCTGGAAAGATTGGATACCAGGTGAAGAACAAACGGTGAAGGTTAGAGGCAAATCCAAGGATGGTCTTGAGCATGGTGCAGATTGTACTGATAATAACAATGGTGAAGGAGAAGACGAATTTGGATCTTGTGTAATTGAATTTGGATCAGATGCTAAAAAGGAGTCCAATTAAGTGGCTGCTTTTGTCTACAATGGTTGTGGTCTTGCATTATAAATTCAAGTGTTAACTAAGAAGACAGTGCATCTATTGTTTGATATATAAATTGGCAAAGTGGTGATCTTACATTATAAATATGAGGTGTTTAATTAGGAAGTTAAATGTAGTTGTTAAGTTTAGAAAATGTTAGTGTTAGTGAAAATTTTAGTATTCTTAATGGTAATTAACGTGATGGAATTTATTTAAGCACTTTCAAGCAAAGGTAATGAAGGCACTAAATGGGATGTTATTCAAAATGAATTAGATTTCATTTGTCATGATACGAATATACGTAAAAGAGAAGTCAATAATTTTTTAATATAATATTCAATTAATATGAGAGTTTTTCAAATAGATCTTCAAATAGATATTTTCTTAAAATAATAATTTAATTTGCAAGTGAAAAACATGTTAAATCTATGTCATGTGTACAAGGCAACCTTAAATCTTCATGCTTAACCTTTTTTAGAAAATGATAGTTTGACTCAAAAGGTTCCATAGATAAGTTTAATTGGAGATACCCAAATTTTCAATTTATAAATGGATGAGGACAATATTATCTTTTAAATTTTTTTATTTATAATTTTATAATTAAATATGTTGACTTTTTAAAAATAAAATCTAATATTTATCTTAAAAGATTATATACACACACATACACATACACATACAAATATATGTCAAATAATTTATAAAAATAAAGTAGGAGTAGGAGTTGCAACTGGTGCAAACAGACTTTTGGACAACGCACGGTGAACCAAGAAACAAGAATTGGTGAAACAATCAAAGAAGCAACTCGAGGAGGATTTTTTATGCTAGAGAATGAGCAACAAGGGTGGAAAGAGAAGTCTCTTTGGATGATTTGAGGACAAAGTTTGAATAGTATAAGAAACATTCAAAAGAGAACTATGTTCCCTCCCTAGACATAGGCCTCAACAATGGATGAAGGGATACTTCTAGAATTATTCAAGTAAAGATGACTAATGACCACAACCATATCAACTTAGAGATATAAGATGTCAATAGGCTAATCATCTTGCTCGATCGCAAGGCTTTCAAACAGAGGCAAATTGCATCTTGTTGGGGGATTGATCTCAAAAAGCAAGAAATGATCCCCAACTGCGAGCAAACAATAATTGATGAATACCACTTTAGAAGAAAAGAGGCATATATAATTGAATAAGTGGAAAATGGAAGCATAGTAATGTACCTAACATTCAACACCTTTTCATTTGTAATAGATTTGAAGTTGAAAGGACATAAATAAGTCTGAAATACTTGAAAATTAATTAGGTTAAGATACATAACTCCTTATGGAACTGATTTAGAAATACCTGTTTTCTAAAGTTTGTGTAAGGTTTCAGAAGATTCTGCCACCAGATCTATGATCAAAAAGCCGAGACGGAGAAAACCCATAAAAGTTTCATCTTTTCGGTAGCAGGTCGACTTTGACCCTCATAAAAGGTCAAAGGCTACATTTTGATTCTGAAGCCCGATTCTAATTTTGTTCACAGATCCAGAAGTTTAGCGAAAAGGGTACCCAAATATGTCCTCTGATTCTCGAAACAACGACTGTAGATATCTGAAAAAGGGGTATTTTGGGGTGGCTATATAGGGTTTTGCCTTAGTCAAACCCCCATTTTTGGTGATCTCCACCTCCACAAATAGCCGATTGAAATAGAATGTGTGTGTGTGTATGTATTGAAAGTGTAATGCCAAGATCTAATCCTCTAGATCAAAACCCTGGCATGAATATGTATGAAACAACAATGCATAGATTTGAATGAGATAGAAAAGCATACCAAGCCCCCAAGGCTAAAGTATTTCTACCCAACTCACAATCTGTCATTCTTACTCCATGATTGAATCTTTGAATGCTTGAAAGTTGATAATGGTGGATCAAGGAAGAAAGGATCTCTCTTGCTCCAAGTATGTGTTCAGAAAGATGCTTGATGTCAACAATGGCTTGATCTTCTATATCATCCTCTTGCTATCTTTCATCTTCACCATTCCTTGCTTGCTTTCTTGAAATCTTCTTGCTCGTGAAATTGACTCCTTGAGAGCACTTGATCATGAGAATGGTTGGTCTTGCTTGTGGTGAAAATGAATGCCAAATGAGAGTCTTTATATAGAGGTTTCAAGGTGAGGCTCCTAGAGCAATGTGAGGACCCATAATTCAAATTTCACCTCGAATTAAGGTCCAATCACAATAACCAACCAAGGAGGAAAAATGAATTTTGAATTAAAATCTTTTTGCACTTGGGATTCGAGGGCCCGACATTGATTTCGGGGCCCATCGGGACCAAATTTTGAAAGAGGGGCACAAATTCCAGAGGGGGTCAGAATCAAGGTTGGGACTGACCTGGTCAGGTTCAAGCTCGATCCTGACCTAGTTAGGTTCAAGCTCGATCCTGACCTAGTTAGGTTCGAGCTCGATCTTGACCTAGTCAGGATCGACCTCGAATTTGACCTTGGGCCCAGATCTAGTCAAATCTAGGATAGGAGGTCCCGGGGATGCCCGGAGACCTAGAAATGATATTAGAAAAGGAAAGAATGCCAAGGATAGGTATAAAATCCTATTATGATTATGATGAAGGCCAAGAGGACCTATTTCTAAGTCCTACCTAGAAAATAGAGCCATGGAAAAAGGGAAACTAAGGAGAATCCTAGGGATCCTAACCCTAGTTTCACCTAGGATGAAGAAGATAAGTGCATAATGCATCCTACATGCAAGTCTATCATGATAAATGTAATAAAAAAGGATGCTAAACCTATCAAGATGGAAGTGCTTCCATTTTAAGATGATACATTTAGCCCCACTTTAGCTTAGATATGACACTACGTAAATATGCAAGCTAAAGTAAGAAAATATCATAGTAAATAAAAAGAATATAGCCAAGTCCTTGATGTAAAGATCTTACAGAAAAACATTAGAACCTACAACACGCAAGGTTAATGAAAATCTATAAATCTCCTAAAGTTTACTATATGACAATTTGAGAAGTGTATAGAGCCCCTTATGCCCCCCTGTTTCGACTTTCTACTTCGGAAGGGTGAAATAGGGTGATACTTGAAAAACTCTATATACTGGATATGCAGAGTGTTGAAAAATCATTTCCTAAACTAATTAGAATGATTCCTAACCTTCCTAAACCTATTCAAGGAGTTAGGTATCTGAATCATGATTCCAACACCATTGACGACACTAAAAACAGAGTTACCAAACTCAAGTTACGATGAAAAGAGTGTATGTTTGTCTAAATGCATAAGAAGAGAAATTTGAGTTTACCCTAAGAAAACCCCAATTTGAACTTATAAACAATGAAAAGAGAGAAATACTTACTCATTCTTACCATTTTCAGATTCAAACAAAGAAGCAAGATGCCGAGAAGAGAGGAACTTCGAGCGACACACCTGGAAATTTTGAGACACAACCTGGCTACCGAACGAGCACTACTTGAGGTGAGTTTGTTGTTATTCATCTTTGTACTTTCCCAATTCCTATTTTTTATAGGGTAGGTCAATTTTACCCCTTTTAGGTCGACCTTGACCCATTTATGTCGATGTTGACCCGTCTAGGTCAACTTTGACCCAAGAAAGTTGACATTGACCAGAGGGTTGTTATTAGTTTTGAGATGAGGTCGACCTTGACCCAAAAAGGTCGACCCTAACCTAGTAAAGTTGACATTGACCCAGTAAGGTTGACATTGACCAAACTAAGGTTGACTTTGACCTAGTTTAGTTAGATTTGGAGATTTGATGATATAGATGTCTGATATGATGTTTGTTTGTGTTTGTAGGACTTGGTCCGTCTCCGAGAGCATCCCTTTGGAGAGTTGCTAGTCAAGGTCAAGGAGAGACTGTCTGAGTTGGATGATGAGGGGGTGCAGTTACTAAGGGATGTGGGACTGTATTGGGTATCAATCCTTCCACAGATCAGACTACATTGAGCCATGCTATCGGCTCTGATAGAGAGATGGGATGAGGATACATGCTCCTTCCATATTCCTTCTGGTGAGATTACAATGACCTTAGAGGATGTCTACAGGATTATGCAGCTTCCAATCTGAGGAGAGACCATCAAACCTAGAGCACAGTGTGGTTGTGAGGAGATTCATGCAGACACAGAGTATTGCACAGGAGTACTTCCACAGATGTGGACCCGGTTAGATCAGGTCCTACTATCTTTCATACTGTTAGGCCCTACACCTTTAGTACGGAAGGTGATGCTATGTATAGTAGCCTTGGTTGTGTTACCCAACTCAAAGGGTACCATATTTTATTCACCTTTGACACATCTCATACAGAGGATGGAGAGAGAGAGGACCATTTTCTCATGGGGTCGCAGCATGCTAGCTCAGCTATACCATGAGCTGAGTCAGTTAGAGTCTGTCGACATGCACACTTCTGCAGATTTGGATATTTGAGCACTTTGCATGTACACATCCACATGGAGTTCCTGTGATGGTAGATGCGAGCACAGTGAGAGCCTTTGCATATCCTTTGAGAGATGTTTGGCAGTTTGGGGATATGCTCTACTAGAGAGTACATCTAGACCACATTGCCAACACTGATGTGATATGGAGACCCTACTATCGGATGATAGAGTGGCCTGATACATGATTCCAGATGAGACATTCACAGCAGCGTAAGCTGCTAGAGGGTCATCAGAGTCATATAGTGATGCCCTACTATTATGATTGGGTGAAGAGGCAGTTCGACCTGTTGCAAGGAGTTCCTAAGGTAGTACCTCACTATGTACATCTAACGAGATACTATCAGAGACCCGACACCATACACCAACCATCGATAGTAGAAATAGAGGATAATGATGCAGAGGAGACAAAGGATATAGAGGTACCATCAGATGTAGCCTATTCAGGTGTGAGCTAAGATTACATCAGGTATTGGAGCTTGTAGGGGATCCATCCTATCTTTCCTGAGGATTATCCTATAGGTGATCTAGGCTTTATAGAGGGGACACAATGAGATAGTAGAGCCATCGAGGAGGATGAGGATATCAAAGATGAGGAGGAGCACATCTCTGAGGGAGATCCCATGGAGGAGTAGGAGAGAGAAGATAGAGTAGAGGAGATGCCCCCAGCTAGTGATACTGGTGCAGATATACCTATTACTCATGCATCGCCACTGAGATCATGACGACCCCCATGGTCCCACACAGAGACACCACCATCGAGGCCTAGATATAGCGAGCATGGAGAGAGTAGTCACTCCATGCCCCCACCGTCTAGACACTTTAGTGACGTCCAGGAGGGAGACCCAAGTATAAACCATGGAATTTGATTGAATATGTAATTTGATTTGAAATAAATAGGATACTAGATTGATAAAAGTTTTTCTTTCTACAGCCAGCATAGCGGAGTGGAGGAGTTTTGTATCTGAGATTCTCAAGGATACCATTATATCCTATTAACTACCAGCCGATGAGTGAGAGTCTTCCATCGATCATAGAGATCTCGACAGGCATGCCAACATCTTTGTATGTATCCAACGAGAGCTGAGAATGTGCAGAGAAAGAGAGGAGAAGCTGATGGTAGAGATACAGAGTCTTTGAGGATGTGTACAGGGTATGAGCATATCCAGGAGCCATACATGGACACACAAATATTCATCTTCCCATCACAGAGCATAGAGATCTAGGAGCCATCGGCCATCAGAGCAATACAATGATAGGCGTAGTGATAGATAGGGCCATTGGCCACTTATGTATCAAAAACTTTGAAAACTATATATTGCTATTGAATGAAAACTTTCTCTACTGATTAGTTCTATGTTTGATTACTATGCTTTCATCAATATAAAAATTAATAGAAAGAAAGAAAGAAAGTGCATAAACATATTCAATATGTAATTATGCTAAAACTACATAACCTATAAAATAAATTTTTATAAGGAATATATAAATGCACATGAAACAAGTGAAATTAAATATAATAACGTTAAAATTGGGGATCGCTCATCAAGTTAAAATCCTTTTCCAAAATATTTTTTCTAGTTGAGTGTCCATTAGAAGATATCAAAAAGAAAGTTATGACACATGGTCCTCACATGATGGATGGATTAGGGTTGTCCATGAAGGATTGGGTGCCAAATTTTGATCCATGGAAGTAGGAAATACAAACATTTTCAGTTTGGATGAGAATGTACAACCTCCTAATAGAGTATTGGAATAAGGAGATGTTGAAGAATATAGGGGATAAAATTGACAAATTTGTGAAAGAAAATGAACAAATGGAGGATAGAAACTACGATGCATATGCTAAGAAATGTGTAGATTTTCTTACTTTCCCCCTGATGCCCAAGTCAGTAGAATTATACTCAAACTTTGGAATTTGGAATCACATGATTGAAAGAGAAGATGATTTAATTATATTCCCTAAATGTGGATCGAAAGGGCATTCTTCCTTGGAATGCTACTATAGACACCTAAATTTGATTAATGATTTTAATTAAATTTAGTCATCTTACTTGCATTATTGATTAAATAATAATGTATTATTTAATTAATTAATGTCACCCCCCTAGTTAATTAATCTAATTATTTAACTATAGTCCAATTAATCTAATGGAAACCCATAACCATTTAATTAATAAATCCCTTTCTTCTATTAATTTAAATAAATATATTTATCTATTTAAGTTAATTCAAAAATCCCCTTTTGATTAAATAACTCCTATTTAATCAATTAGAGCACATGGCTCCTAACTTTAAACCCTAACCTAATCAATCCCAAAAACCTAACCTTGAGTTGTTACTCAACCCAACCCATTCACACATACTAATATTTCTTAATTAGCTAATCTAACCCTCCACTCATTCTCTCTACCCCATCACATTCTCTTAATTCTCCCACTTGCCCTCTAATCCAACCCTAATCACCCCTTAATCATTTGCACAATCCTAATCAAATGGGTTAGGAAATCTAAGTCAAATTTCATGTCACATCCTCACATATGCCAACCCCCAAACCTCATGTCAACCATGAATGATCTTACACATCTCTTACACACTCCATCTCTTTCTTACACATTTGTACCCTCTCACATCTTCCAAAATACTCACATTCCCACATTTCTTCCAACCTCTCCCATTGTGACACTTGTCACAAGGAGATGCATTTGAGAAATCACAATCCATGTGCTCTCTCTCAAATGCATCTTAGCCCTTCCTTAGGTCTTCATCTTAGCCGTCCATTCATCTCTCCTCTTGCCTATGAATTGAACCCTCATCTCTTCACAAATCATCCACCATTTGAGAAAAGTTACCATGCTAGTTTGAGAGCCTAAAAACTACCAAACTACCATCATAATGCTAAAATCCTCCCAAAACCTTTAAAGCTTGAGCATGAATCTTTGAGCACACATTCAAATCATTGGACTACATCTAAAGATCAAGACGGCTTTGGAGTGCTTACTTGTGGTTTGCATTCTTCTTGTTATTGATTTCTTTTAGTCTAATCTAAGTGTTTATCTACTTTGTTTTGTTGAATGCTTTGCTTAGTTTAGTATTCCTTAACACTACATTTTAGGTGATACATTTTGGCACACTCGGTGGGACCCACTTTTACGGTCATTTCTCCATCTTTTTCAACTATTTTGTTTTGCACAAACTAATTAATACTAACATTTTTGTTGTTTGAGCGTTAAATGCAAGCTTTTTGAGTGTTTTGCAGGTTTGGGAGTAAAGAAATAGCATTTGCGCCACCATTCCCACATTTGGTTTTTACACACAAAAAAAACACAGGCCTGCGGGATCATGAGTACGGTTGGCAGGACTGCAAGTACGGTCGATGGGATCGCATTCCTGTGAAAACTCCCGCTTCTCTATCTATTTCTTCTTTATTCCATTTTCATTAATTTTCATCAGACCGGCGGGAATGCGGTCCAACAAAAAATAATAATTCAAAATTAAAAAAATAATTTTTTTCATGGGATCGTGGGCTAAACTTGTGGGATTACTATCTAAACCCGCGAGATTGTGAGCTAAACCCGCAGGATCACTTAGTTTTTGGCCTAATCAGTGGAAAAATCAAATTTTAAAATTTTTTTGACAAACCTGTGATATTGTGGGTAGGACCTGTGAGATTTTGGATTGGATTTGTGGAAACACATATTTTGAATGTAATTACTGATAAAAATATTTTTTAATCTTGGTGACAGACCCGCGGGATCATGTGCAGGTTTGCGGGATTGTTGTTCTAACCATTGCAGGATTGCAGGTACAATTGGCAAGATCATGAATTAATCTTTTCAAATAGAATTTAAACATCATCTTTTGGTGCACTAAAAACTACTTTGAATGCATACACATTACTTCATTGTTTCCACTCATTCAGCCGCATCTACTCCCGCTTTTGCCAGTTTGAATCTGGGCCTACTGTCTGGGTTTTTGCTTGTGAGTGGGTGCTATCCATCTGCTCCTACTATGTTTGGACCTATGGGTGGGTGTGGACATTTAGACCTAGGGTCTGTTGCTTCTGCCTTGCCATTTAGGTCTATTGCCCTAGCTGTTGTGGCTGTGTCTGGCCCTTCTCCGGCAAGGGGACGTGTTTCTTCGAGGTTTTTGGGGTTTGCTACGGCTGGCTCTGGTGGTTCTGTGATATCCTAAGAAGATGTGGTTGCCTTTGAAGCTGGCATACATGGTCCTACCCATGCTGGTAGAGGGGGATCCTAGTCTTCTCCTCTTGTGCAAGCTATTACTGTAAGTAAACCCCTTGTGATTAGTCTTGATGATGATACGGTTGATGAGATTTCAAAAATTGTGGATGATTTCTCCTCCAATGCTACTATTTTTTGTTTTAGGGGTTTTTGGCCCCCTCTTTCTAATTTACATGCTTGGATTTCCAAGCATTGGGAACCCATTTTAATTGATGTTGTTCAGATATACCCTGTAGCAAGGGGGTTTTTTATTGTAAAGTTTGAAAATGTTGAAGATAGAAAAACTATTTTATGCAATAGTTGTTTTACTTGGGAGGAGCGTTTTCCCCTGATGGCCAAACCTTGGTATTAGGGGTTTGACCCTCTTTCTGAATCCTTCAATAAAATACCTGTATGGGTAAGATTTTTGAATCTCCCTCTTCATCTTTGGTTGGATTCAGTTTTGGAATCTGTTGGTGAGGCTATTGGGGATTTCCAAATGGTGGATTCAGACTCCTCTAAAATTTTTAAGACAACATATGCTCGTATTCTTGTGGAGGTTGATGTTTCCAAGGGTCTTCCTAAGAAGATAACTTTGGCTTCTCCCTTGGGCTCAGAATCTAGATTATGAGGGAATCTTGTTCAGGTGTAGGAAGTGCCACATGATTTCCATCTTGCTGCGTGGTGCTTATCTGATAAGGTCAAACCAAAGAAAAAGCCTACTTGGTGGTTGGGGCTTCTGATCACCATTATACAGTTGGAAAAGTTTCAAAGGAAGGGGGTTCGATTGCTTTCTCTCCTCAGATTGATTAGGCTTTGGCTACTGCCTCTATTGCTTTTGATGCTGTCTTGGGTGCTATTGATGCTGTCTCTAATGCAGCTTTAGTTCATTCTTCTGCTACTACCCCTTTTGGTGTTGTTAATGCTATCCCTAACCAGATTGTTGTCTCTGGTTTTGATACTACTCCCATCCCTCCTGTAGTTTCTGATTTGACTTGCCCTTTTTCAGGCTCTTCTTTCTCTTCTTTGGCTTGGCAGAAGGCTTCTCAAAAGGTGGAGGATGGATGGACAACAGTTAAGGGAAAGAAATTTAAATCTGCCAAGCCTTCTTTTGATATGAATTTACATTCTCATAAGAATGGGCAAAAATGTAAATCTTGATTGCCCTTTTTTTTGTTTTGTTGTTTCACTTTGTAGGAACTATGGTTAGTTCCTTTGGTTTTTTCAATGGGGCACCACAATTGTATTGGTCTTTTATTTCCATATCTTTCTTATGATCTTGTACAAGGTTTTGGGTCCTTTCAAAACCTGATTTTATGTAATCAAAACACTTCATTGTTTCAATTTGGGCTTAAAATGAACAAAGACTAAAATTGACAATCAAACTTCAGACTTCGTTTTTGTGCTTAAAATGAACAACAATCAAATCTTGAATGCCTAAATGATAATTAATCAATGCAATAAAACATCTCGATTTGGGGCTTTAAAAAAATTAAAATCAAGTCTTGAATGCTAAAAGGAAGTGGCACTTGTTGTTTTTGCAAAAATCAAACTTTATTTTAAGCTTTTTCATTTTCTTTCCAAAGAAATTTCCATGCTAAAAATGAGTGTTTAATGTTCTAGGATAGAAAACACTTAATCTAATCTAGGTTCAATTTGGAATTAATACTTTTTGGCGTGTTTGAATGAGTGTTTTTCAAGTCTACCTTAGAGCTTTTCAATTTTTTTGCAAAACCTTGATAAAATAAGTGATGTAAAAGCAATTAACCTGTATCTATCCTCTCCCCTCACTTTCGTGGAACTTGGGTGAAGAGAAAGATCAAGTTCAATTGGTTTTTCTTCTAGTGAGGCCTCTAGAGAGAAGTGCTTTCTCTTTAGAGAATGACCCCAAACCGACAATTCCCCAATCAATATATAAATAATGTGTTGAGGAAACTCTCACCTCATCCTCTCAAGCTCAGGTGAGGTGTGTTGATATCCCTATGATTTTGGCATGGTCAAATAGGATCTTAAGTGAGTCATGTGAATACAAATTGATTGGGAGGATGCCACAGATCTTACTAAAATCTATTAACTAGAAACCTACTTGATCTACCCCCGAAGGCTTCCTAATCTTTGCACAAGGAGAATAGTGATCTCCCCAAGACACTCATCATATCATGCCATCCTTGAGCACTTGGAACTCGATAATACAACATCATATCGTGCCAATTCCTTAGGGTAAAAATTTCATGTGCATGTCTTCGAAGTTACAAAACCAATGAAAAAATTTGTTGAACATACATAAACGAAAAGTTCTACACATAAATCCTTTGCCATGTCAGTCCAACTTTTCTAGTCCAGAAGTCATCCAAGCCTCTAGAATCCTGTCATCCTAGTCTCATAACCATGGTCTTCCTATCATCCCGTGTCATTTCCTTCTAGTATTGTTCCCCTTACCTCCCCATACCTAGACTAGTAGAGTCATCTTGGTCATCCCTCATCCCCTTTCCCTCTTCTTTAGTTAGTCTTTCCTCCTATCCTAAGCTT
This sequence comes from Chamaecyparis obtusa, assembly GCA_027943335.1. NCBI lineage: Eukaryota > Viridiplantae > Streptophyta > Pinopsida > Cupressales > Cupressaceae > Chamaecyparis > Chamaecyparis obtusa. The sequence goes on along the minus strand of BSBK01001640.1, from coordinate 1,019,189 downwards.
AATCCAAATCCCAGTCTGAGCTTATTGATCATTCTAATCTGAGATTTAGTTTTCCTTTAATCTTCATCTTTCATCCCCATCCAACTCATCAACAAATCATCATGTTGTAATTCTATTATGATGAGTTCTATCATCCCACCTTTTCTCCCACTTTATCCTATTCCAAAGATGATGAGAGTCTTGTTGATCATGATGAATACATTGAAAACCTGAGAAATCTTGCTCCAAACATCCCCCAAAATCTAATCATTCTTCCAAACTACCCCGTCACGCCTCCATGCAGACCCACTAGTACTTCTTATCATACCTTTGACAAGGGAAATCCATTATCACATTCATCCACACCTTATTCCTATGTCACACCCACATATCCTCCACATACATCATTCATGCCTTCACCTTCTCCCATTGTAATATTGAAAACTCCATCTTTCCACAACAACACTACTAGCTTGTACATCCCTAATACAAGTCCATAATCTCCTTATCCTCCAACCTATTTTAATATCCATAATCCTAGTCTTCCAATCCATTACCATAACCCCCATGCTATTGCTAATCCACCATCCACTATATCCTACCTTTCTTCTCCATCTCCTTCATCCTATCTCAATTCACCATCTTCCATTCCTACCTATATTACCACAAATCCCCTTCCATAATAAACATGCATCCCTCAATCCACCTCATATTCCATACCCCAATCCATCATCCTTACCCCATCAGCTAGTCAATCTAGTTCACAAGCCACCTCCATACCTACATATATGAACTATCTATCCATGCCATCCTCCACCTCCTCTTCTACATAGTCATCCCCTCAACCAATATCAAAATCTAGTGTCGTACCATCATATGTGGACTATCTTATCTTTCCACCATCTACACATTATAATCCTTCACCTCAACCTCCATCACGAAAGTCTCCAAGGAGTTTTACAAGGAAGCCAATGAAAAATCCCTCTCCTAAAGTTGATGAGTCATGTCATCTCACTCCCTCATGTGAAGCCACTAGTGATGATGCCCATCCACCTCCCACATCCACCATTTCTCCTCTATCACCCACTCCTATTATCCTTCTTCTATCTACCCCACTTATTGATTCTCTTCCATCTCCTAGCATCATTGAATCCCCTCCATCCATCTATCTTCCTCGTAGTAATATCCAAACCCCATCTAATGAACCTCATGAGTCCACCCTCCTTCCCTCTATCATAATTGCAGAACCACCCATCCTTCCGTCCATGCCATGTGAAGAATCCAATCATACATCACCCATCACACCATCCATACCAACCCAATCAAGTCAAGATCTCTTCTATAAGCATGTAGAAGTATTTATCAACCTAAATCAAGATCCTACCCTTTCAATTCCTCCATTACATGATCTATTGTCATTTCCCACTCCACCTCATGATCCATCGATATCCATACCTCCAACTCAAGATCCTACCATCCTACTTCCTCTATTACATGATCCATTTCTCCCATCCACTCCTCCATCTCAATATCCATTACCATCCCCCAATCCCAGTCAAGATCATATCATCCCATCCCTTCCACTTCATTATCCTCTAACACCTATCCCACCACCATCACTCTATCCCCTTGGTCCACTTACATTTGTCAATGGCAGGGCACTTGAAGTAGAAGAAATAAGTTTCATATCTTCTACCTCGACACCTAATATTGGATGTTTATGTTATTCTCCCAGTCAGAAGTATCCTTCCTTGGATTAAATGCTCAAGAAATGTAATTATTAGGGTAAAGGCTTAGGCACACATGAACAAGGAACTTTAGAGCCCATCTAGGATTAAAAAAATCCATGATCATATGGTATTGGTCACACATCTGAAGACACTTCCTCCAAAAATGTTGGTACAACTAAAGAAAAATTCAAGCATGCTTCCAAACCCACCATCACATCTCCTCGTCATTCTTCCAAAAAAATTAATGCAATTCCCCCTCATCCATCATTACAACCCAAAATGACATATTACATTCCTCCTTCATCCTCTAAATCCATTTTGGGTCCTTATATCCCAAATTCTCCCATCACATATCCTCCACATACCTAATCTGTTTCAGGCCCTTACATCCCAAAATCACATCCCCCATCTTATCTTAGTCATTCCTCCATCCACCAATCCCATATCCCTGACACTGTTAACCTACAAATGATTGAATATCTTGATGAAATGAATGGACAAGTGAAAGATAGTGATTAATGGTCATTGAGCTACTAAAGTGATATGTAAGACAATTAAATCAATCAATATGTTGTCATTGATTTCAACTAGTTTTGACTATGCTTATCATGATGGTTAGAAATATCTAAAGGAAGAAATTGGTAAAGAAATGAGATATCTACATGAAGATGAGATGGATATGACAAATATGGATATGGTATACATTTGATAACTTATTGACAAGTCTATGTCATCATGTTGTTGACTTGATTGTGTTACATGATTCTGTTATGAATTGGAGATCATAATTGAACAAGTTTATGTGGTCAATAATTGAAGATTTCTATATACACCGAGCCAGTGTAGTGTGTACCAAGTAACAGTAATAACTGATTTAGTTATCACTGACATATTCAGTAAATTGACTGAGTGAAAGAAAGAAAGAAAGTTTATAATAACCGATTGAATTGATGAGCTGACAGATGCTTATGATTATGAGGTAAAAGATGAAGTTTTTTATGATGATCCAACAACTGACAAAATTCAAGAATGATCCAATAGAGGAGAATGAAACATGTTTTTGATACAACTAGTGAGGAGGCTTGAAGCAGAAAAATGAACGATGAAGATTTGGAGGCAAAATCTAATGGATGAGAAGAAAATAATTTATAACATCTATTTAAAGAGACATGTGATTCATTATTGAGTCTGGGTGAATAGCCTCCTTCTCCTTAGGTTCCTGACTCTCCTCAGCTACCTTCTACACTTTCTCTCCTTTGTTACAAGGTGTAGAGTAAAATGTATTAGACTTAGCTACTTATCCATTTTTTCTCTCATGTTCTTTACTTGTGCTCGACATAATTATATTAACTGTAGATACTAGTGGAGTGATAGTTGTCGGCACACCCTATTCCTCGGCATTGAAAATTTATGTATCCTTCTCCAAGATGGCTAGCACATACTTAATGGTAGGATATTCCTGTACATGTATCACGATCAGACTCATGATCGATACTTGTGCTTCATAGGTGACCTTATCAATTTATTCTTGGGTCAATACATTCACCTCCATTTGTGTCTCTTCAGGCTCATCCTGAATAGTGACAATGTCTTATTTTTCACTCTCTTCAACAATTTTCCTGATGGTCTCTTCTATATCTTCCTCAATATATTCCATGTTATCCAATTATATTTTCTCAGAGGTTCCTTTGTCTACTTTTGTTACTTTAGAAACAATAAGTCCAAAAATGGTTTCTATATTATTGTACTTTGTTGGGCTACCTCCTCTATCTTCTTTTTCAAAATATTATTAGCCCTTAGCTTAGGAAAAAATTGGTTCCTATATTCTACCACACATTGGGCTATCTGCTTCTTGTTAAAATCAGGCATTACTTGAGCCAAAGTGCTCTCTCTTATTTTCCTCTCAGTAGTTATGGAAAACTACCATCTTTCATCTATTTTACTAAATAGTTCATTAGGTATATCTTTATTTCAAATTTCTAATGGAGTTATCTTGAATTTTTCCATCATGTCTATAGTAGTATTGTCCATTTTTCTTTGTGAGCATCAATTAATTGTTCATACTTAATGTATTTGAATCCTGCTAGATCCACTGAACTCCTGATATTGTGATAGATTTCATCCACATTAGTTGGATGTCTATATTTTTACATCTTCACCTAGCTGGCATCATCTATATCTATCCTTTCTTCATCATCATCATCATCCTTGTTTAGTACTATTTTTCTCCTTGGTCTTCTCCTAGAGTTTCTTGGCTTGGCTCTTACCTATACTAGTTTTCTTTTCTCTGAGATCTCCCCCTCAGCTTTCTTTGTTATCACTCTTTTATTTTGTTTGGAAACTATAGCACTAGTTTTTTCCCTTGCCCTTGATCATGTTCATAGGAAGTGTAGGCTTCTTTGTTATAACTTCCTTAGCCTTAGGCTTAGTAACCATTATTTATTTGCCTTCCTTCTTGGTGTATGTTGTTTCTTCAATGCCTTCAGTCTCACTAGACTAATCCTCTCCTTGTCCTTGTGTTAACTATAGTGGTGCATCTAGTTCTTCACCATCTTGTCCTAGAATATCCTCTAGGTTTTTCACTAGTTTCTTCCTTTTCCTTTCCATGGTGGCACCTTTCATTCCTGTTGTTATCTTAGATTTTGCTTCATCATAATTTCCAAAATGTTTGGCCTTCTCATCTACCTCTTTGGCCAAAAAAGTTGTAATAGATGCTTCAGTTTCATCAATACTCACCTCATAAGGTAATGGTCTTAGGCATGATACCCTCCACACTACTGCCTGTACATATGTAAAGTTGGTGTCAACTAGGAAACATATTTCCTCACTATGTTTCTCCACTAGTGACATTGGAATCCAACTTCTCTTTCTCATTTTCTTTTTGAACTCATCAAAGTAGTTGTCCATAACACTATCAAAATTCTCTCCTAGTTGTTGAATGAAATCAACAATTTGCAATGTAACCGGACTATCTTGACTCCATACAATATTTCCTAGAGTAGGAAAATAATTATGTACATAGAAAAATATACACACAAGTAGAGACCTAAACTTACACATTATATTCTTCACCTTCCTGACTGAGGATATGTTCTTGGACAATTGGGTCATTTGGAGCTCGACAGGATCATATGTATGATATTTCTTTACTATCTTCCATGCCTAGTCGACTATGACACAAGGCACACTATCCATTTGACTTGATTGGTAAAACTTGTGAGTGATCACTGTCACACCAAATTCTATTTCATGATCAATTATTGTAGATATTCTCATGCCTCATTTATTCTAGACTTCCGGAGTATTGGCCTCAATTATTTCAAGGTTTTGGCACCGCATAGTGCATTTTCCATCAATAGTTGGATAACCTGTGACATTTTGAATTAAATCCTTCATCATTCTTACTGGCCCATTCTCCAACCACAATGAATGTCATGCACTATGCTCAAAACAATTTTAATCCATTCGATCTTGAAGTTCATTGGAAAGTCTAGGGCACGAGTTAACCCTTTCTCGGCTAGGTGTTTTTGCCCATATTTTAGAACACCATTCGTGCACAGTGCATCATAGGCTTGTCTCGATTCATAATCTCCTATTTCTCCTATCTTACACATATAACAAGAACTTACATCATGGATCATAAGAACTTTTTCTGGAATCGATGACAGTGGTCCAGATAAATCTCCTTTCATTTCACTCTCGGGAATGGCTTGAAAATTCGGTGGAAGGCAATGTTGTATTTAATTCAACCTTCAGTTTAACAATCAGTTCACCAATCATAGACTTTGACTCTGCCCAAATTGTAGCTATTAAAATCCCTTTTTTATTCCCAATCTTATGTTTTTAACAGAGGCTCATCCATTGTCGCAACTTTTAGTTGACTGTCAATTAGTTGATAATGCATCAATCAATTCCCAAAATTTACTGTTGCGTAAGCAAAAATGGCTCTTTTTCAGAGATTTGTAACTATGATGATATAAAATCATCCCTGCTATGTAAATCATTTTTTTAATAGAAATTTGATTGCAATGCTCTTCTTTTCTTATTAGCTGCTTTGTTTTGTTATTTCTCTATATCCTCTACAAAATTTTCTTTTCCTTCTAGTTGATCTATGTAGCTGTAGCTGCAAATTTCACATGGTATCAGAGCATAGATACTAGGAAGGAGAGTCTTTTTTTTTTGCAGGTATAGAATATCAAAGCCTAAAGAATGGAGTTTATAGCCTCTGTTATTCTCACACCATACAACTACTTTGATTGGAAGCCATATATTCTGCTTCAGCTTAGAAGTAGAGGCCTCTATCAAATAGTTTTGAATACTGAGGTTGAACCCAATTGTCTTAAAATAGAACTTCCATGATAAGAGCATTTAGTCCTCTGAGTAAGTGGTCTAGGGTCATGTTAAGCACCTTGATTGGGTCTTTGCATGTATTTGGCTTTTCCCCTTATTCTGCTTCCCTTTGCACCTATTTTCCACTTCCTGTCTGCATTTCCTGACATTCTGGGTTGGGGTCTTGAGGTTTTTGACCTCAAGGTCAAATTTAACCTTGAGGGTCAAAGTTGACCTCAAATCTGACCTAGGTTAGGGTAAACCTTGACTCTGACCCATGGTAGAGTTGACCTCATCCTTGACCCCCAGTTCAAATTTCAAGTTTTTCTGATTTTTGGGTATTGTGTTTCAGAAAGATTCTTTTTCCCACTTCCAGATCGGCCATTTCGGGTTTCAGAATGGTAAATCCTTAAATTGCATTTAATATGGGTCCATTTCTAGGGGTTAAGGTTAATTAGGATTTAATTCCCTAATGTCAGCCTTCTCTAGAGGTTTGTGCCCTAGATCACTGTAAAAGGAAGCCTTCCTCTCTCATTTTCTCATCCATTGTTCACATCTTCTTTTTCCTTCAAGCTCTCAAGTACAAGCAAGTATTCAAGCATTAAAGTGTTCAAGAATTCATTCATCAAGGAGATCCATTGTTAGCCATTGAAAGATTCAATCTCTTTGGAGCCCCCTTGAAGATCCATCCTTCTACATTCATCCAACCCTCCTCATATGCAAAGATCTATTCAGGATTGGTGTTGAAGATCAAATGCCATTGATTTGAGACATCCTACCTTCATTCTACATCCATTGGAGCATTCCTACTTATGGATTTAAGGATTTGAATCCTCAAGGACTTCAACATAAGAAAGGTGAATTGATTCATTAGCTTTGTTTATGCACATTACATTCCAATTCAATTTCAAGGCTAATTCCTAAATTGAGGTTTGACCAGGGCAAACCCCCCATACAAACAACAAAAACCCCATTTTTCTTGCAGGTCTAGGTGTAGAACTTTGGATATGAGATTGGATTTGGATACCCTTTTCGGTGAACTTTCGAGATCTGTGAACAAAGTCAAAGTTGACCTTTAGAACAAGAATGTAGCCTTTGACCTTTTATGAGGGTCAAAGACTACCTGCTATCAGAAAGATAAAAGTTTTCTGGGGTTTCTTTGTCTCGATGTTTCCAGTCTGAAATAGGTTGTAGAATTGCTTGAAAATACACACAGATGTCATAAATTGGCATTTTCCAGATTTTCCCTATTTTGAGGTTAGTATTTGCCTTTCAATTATTTCAGATTTCAAGCACAACTGCTTTATAGGGAAATGTAAGGTTTTCTTCCTCTTTCATATTCTCCATAGATTGATTCGATTGTGCATTAACCTTTAGGTTGATCAATTTGGATCTCTCATTTGGGAATTTGGATTTACAAGTGGATATCATATTTCCCCCATATCATTACACATTACATTTACATAATAGAAGGGAACATGATTTCCTTCTATTCATTTTGGTGAACCCGACATACTTACTCTCCTTTCTTTTTTGGAATTGGATGCCCTATTGTGTTTTGTGGTGTTAGATTTCCTTTTATCTTTTGGTATTATATTTCTCTTTTATGTTAAATCTTGCATGCTAGTTAGATTTCAAAAGTACAAAAATATTCATGCTTTATGTGTTCTTAGTTTAGTTCATTTGTGTTGCATTAGTTTATGAGTTTTACTACTACTAGCCCTACTTATACTATTTTGGTTAGAAGAAGTTGTAGACTCATGAGTGCCTTTGATCTTGAATCTTCCTCTCCTTTCCTTAGGATACCAAATGATAATTTGATTCTTCATGATTCCAATCCTATTATAGGGAAAAACTCTTCTCACTCATCTCATGATGAGGATGATGCTTTAAGAGTTCCTCCTGAACAAGTCCAAAAAATTTCAACTGAACTTGATAAAATAGGTAATTGGCTTATCCAAGAGAACCATAATCAAGATTCTATTCAAGCTATAGAGGCTCTTAAGAAAGTTCTTCGTGATAGTGATCAAGGTGTTAACCTCTTGCGTGGTTTTACTCACCTCGTGCATTCAAATGTTAAACCTTTAGCTCAAGAAGCTCAAGATTTAGGGTTGATTCCTCCTATCACTAGTGTAGAACCCTCTTCTAATCCTTTACCTAGTATTCCTACCTATACTCCTTCTTTGGCGACTGTGACAATTCCCTCTATTCCAATGAGTGTTCGTCCCGTGTCCCTTCCTACATCACAACCTTCATATCATAATGTTCCTTTTACTTATTCCAATCCACTTCCAACTATAGTTCCTAGTGTTCCTCTAGTTGTGTCTTCTATTCCTGTAGCTTCTTACACTTTACCTAGTGTGTCTAATGTTTCTATTCCTCCTATTTCATCTAATGTTTCAACAATCATCAGTTTGGCTCAAACTATTGTTAGAAATAGGGAATACTGAGAGGGGGGGTGAATCAATATTCCACAAACTTTTACTTTTTCCCAATTATGGATATACAATAAAATCTTAATGCATTGAAGACTAAACAATGTGCATAGCAATAAAAGTAAAGAACTCATAACACATTATTTGTTCTCGAGGAAACCCTAGCGAAGGGAAAACCCTGGTGGGGATGGTACCCACAAAGATCCACTAATCAAAAGTATCTTGTTAAGGATGTTGACCCTGTTAGGAGTCTATTACAAGCATATAGTGTATCAGTCCTAGTTAAGGGACTATAGGCCTTGTTAGAAGCCTCAACCCTGTTAGGAGTTGGTAGTACAAAATGAGATCACTAGTTGAGCCCACTGCCCAAACAGGTAATGTATAATATACATTGATTAAAAAATAGGTTAAGATACATAAACTTTCTCTTCTTGCATCAATATCTTTCACAGCTCTATATCATGCTTCGCATCATTACATTCATATTCATACATTCACTCTTTCTTTTACACTTTACACTTCACATTTATACAAGTTATTAAGGCTAATAACTTTACTTGGTCGGCTGCCAAAATGAAAAATAACTTTGTTCAAGGGTTAAAATATAGGATGTTGTCCCTTTATACTTGTCAAGCAATTATTTTGATAAACAAAATAATTCCTTGACTCTTTACCAATTCTGTCTTCAAAACTGTCTTGTCGGCTTCACACTGTCTTCACAAAAACTACCATAACTAATTTTGTACATGCCATACTAACTTTCACTCTAACATGGGTCATCATTAGTCACCATAGAGTCTATGTTCAAGTGCACAAGCACTGACCTCACTCCAGTCAATGTCGCAAACAAAAACTATGTTCGGATACACTGGTAAAAACACTGTCTCATACTTAGACAAATCTGTAATGCGCTCTGTCATACTTGCTTTCTAACTTATGCAATCTTTATGTAAGACATATGTTGCTATAATGACAACATCTATACAATCACTTCAGCCAAATTACCAACAATCTCCCCCTTTGTCATTGGTGGCAACATATGTGAAAATTGGCTAAGTGTATAAGTCCAAAAATTCAAAATTGTGGCCATAGTATAAGATATATATACTATCCTTATAGCTCCTCAAAAGTTTTATCTCTTATACAATACTTATATATTACTCATACATTACTCTCCCTAAGAGTATCAATCCTTATCATAAATTCTCAATTTTCTGCTATATCTCTGCCCCTTTGACAACAATGACAAAATAAGGTAGAGAGGGTTACCAAATTGTATCACAAAAAGTTATACCTTAATTCATTTATTGCAATGCTAGTAGGCTTGTGAAATAATCTGCAAAATCTATCTTCATAGCTTCAAATTCCTTCTCACATGATTTCTTGATGGAATCTGCTACATTGAGTAGTGTGCACAGTCCATAAGATGCTATCTGACATGCCTGGAGAATCTCAAAGTAAAACTTCTAAAAAGATGTCTGTGCTACAAGACATTCTTCCAATTGTTCTTCAATAATGTTTAACTTCATGGAGGTGTGTTCTCTCAAAAGAGTGAACCTTTTCATCTTCCTGTTTCTCTCATCGTGCAAAATTCTAATTTCATCATATAACTTCTGAATTTTCTTCTCCACAACACATATCTTCATATTTGGGTTAGTCAGAAGGTTTGATTCATGCTGAATTTATGCTTCCTTTAATCTCATCTTCTGATTTTCTATTGCTATCAAGACTTCTGATTTTGTACACTGTATGTACAAGGATTTTCCTATGTCCAAACTCTTCCTTAGGTTCTTGATACAGATATCAAGGTTGTTGATATCATTCTTAATGTTCTGACTAATGTCCAAAAATATTTTAGCCTCATAGGCTACTTCAGCTCTCACTTTTGCAATATCAGATAAGCTAGTAAATTCATTGTCAAAAGGGATCATTACCTTCTTTGCATTCACTAAAGGATCTACCTCTGCTATTTGTGTAGTTATAACACTTTGTAACTTCTCAGTTACTTCCTTCAAACATCCTTCAAGATTATTCACTTTCTTATTCTTGCCAATGATTTTATTTAAGGATGTGATCAGTCCCATCTGATCATCATCATCAACTTCTTTTAGTAAGTCTTCAAACAAATTTCTAATTGGCTTCTTCTTCACTACTTCAGGAGTAGGAGTGATGTCTTCTTTGGTAGGAACTTGGGTCTCAGTAACTTCAGGAACTTCATTGATGGGCTAAATTTTCTCTGCTTCATTAGATATATTAGGTTCATTAAGAGCCGAATTGTCAACAATGTTCTCTAAGTTCTTAAATACATTGTCTTCTGTATCCAAAGTGATCTTTGTACCTTCTATATCCATTGAATCTTCCTCAATGTTAATAGATGGAGGAGAGGGAATATCCTCTTGTTCTGCTTCATCAGCTTGCTCTTCTGCAATTGATGGTTCTCCAACCATTTCTACCATAACCTTAACTATTGCCTGCTCTGTCTCAAAGTTAACTTCTTCATATCTGCCTCCCATAATCAGAATGGTTCTCCTTTTGGTTCTTAGATGTGTGTTTAATGCTTTCAAGATTTTCTTAAGATGTTCCTCATCTCTCACATCACAAAGCTTCTTTACAAAATTCTCTCTGATAGATGTGTCCTCTTCTGATGCTCTTTTCTTTCTATTTTCCAGTTTGTTGTACAATTCATCTAGTATTTGACCTTGAATAGTGTCAAACTTCTTATTTGCCAAAATCATATGCTTTATAACAACATTCTCTAAGTTTAGCCCGTTGGTATAGTCGTAAAGACTATAGTACTTGTTCATTTTTGTAAAGTCTCCATTTTCAATGATCTGATCATTTAGATTTTCAACTTTGGGTTTCCAAGCTTTCTTATTAATAGGATCATCATCTTTTATCTCTGCAATTTTCCTTGGAATAGGTTGTACTACTATTTTCTATCTCTTCCTTGGTCAAGTAGCAATTTCTTTAATTCTCTTGCTAGGTGTGGAAGAAGAGGATCTAGTAGGTCTGCTAGATACTAGTTCCTTCTTAGCTTCCTCTACTTTCACCTTGACTGGTGTAGCTTCATGCTGTTCTGTACTAGATGATAAAGGTGGTACAACTAAAATTTCTTTTTGTCCAATGTCTCTTATAGCTGCTGCTGTCTGCTTTTCTACTAGGAATTCTTCCTGAGTCATTCCTGTATCCTTTAATATTTTCTTTATGGTGCTCTCAACTCTCTTCTTAGACTGCTTTTTCTCTATTAAAGCTTTTGCTGAGTTGAAGTTTTCTTCATAAATTCCAAATTTTCTACACTGAGTGTCAATCTTACATTTGAGTAATTTGTTAATATACTCCTCTATTTCAACTTCAAAAATCTCATAGCCAAGAGGGTCTATGAACTCCATTCTAGGTTCCATGACTTCAATATAGGTAAAGTCAGTGTGAACCATAAAACAAATTTAATTCTTGTGTTTCTCCACAAGAGACTGTGGGATCCTTGATTTGTTGATTACCAGGTTCTAAAATGTCTTTATTACTAACATAGCACTCTCATTAACCTTGTCAACAATATGTTTCCTATATACCTTATTGATTCTCTCCATAGTGTTTTGTCCATCATTCCAATCATTCCCAATGGTGTAAGGAAATCTTCTTAATAGGTGGAAAAACATGTAGGTGATTAGAGATGAAAATTTGAATTGTGCATACTTTTTCTTCTTGATCTTTTCAAGATTTTCAAACAATTGAATTCTCAAAGTTTCACACATGTCAACGGATACCTTTGTTGGAAACAATTGTCTAAAGAAGATTGTTGGATACAATTGTTTAAATATGTATTGTCTTTGATGTCACACAATGTCATGTCATTTAGTAATTCTATGTGGCTACCGAGCTCAGTCGGTCAGCTAGGTATCTACCGAGATCTCTCGGGTGTCAAAGGAAGTATGGCAGAAAATAGTGTTTACCAAGCTTCCTCGGTTATTGAAGGAAAGTTAGTGTCTACCAAGTTCACTTGGTCTCCAAATTTTGTTGCAAAATTCACAGTGGTAACCGAGCTCCATCAGTCACCGAAGGAAATCTTTTTGGATTAATGTTTACCGAGCACTGTCGGCCATTGAAGGATTTTGTGAATAAAATTTGTTTATTCCAGCCGACTGTTGTAATATTTGAAATGATTATTAGTGCTGACTTGAAAAAATAATTGGACAATCTAAATGATATATATAAAAGGTCAAGCGTGAAGAGTGTGTGAGAAAAAAAAAGGAGGAAGGAAGAGTATGGGCGAAAACATGCAAATCATTTTGAAAGCAAATGTGTGCGAATTGTGAAGGATGATTAGATATCCTTGAGGAGTAGAAAAGATACATTCGATCAAGAAGGATCTAAGTGAAGTAGAACATAGATCTGTAATCAGCAATTCAGTTGCATCTTATACAGGTAATTTCATTGTTACTTTCTTATCATTGTAGCAGTGATCTCTAAATCTCTTAACCGAGTTGGTTTAACAACCATATTGTAAATCCTCTAACAAGGTGACAGTTCCATTGAATTGTTTTAAATACTTGTTACAAGACCACTCCTGACAGGGTGATTAAATCCTCTAACAAGGTCACACCTAACAGTGTGTTTTGTAACCTTTTACCAGGTTGGCTTCTAACCGGGCATCACTTCAGAAGAGTGAAAAATAGTAACTAGTTACATTGGTGGTTTTTCCCATATTGGGTTTCCACGTTAAATCTGGTGTCTCTTGTGCTCTTTTTATTTCCTTTTGCATACATATTAATCACTGATGAATGCTTAAAGAACAGTTATAATTAATGCTCTCTGCAATTACCGAGTTACAACAATTCTCTTTGTTTACCGAGTTACAACAATTCTCTTTGTTTACCGAGTAACATCAGAAAATATTTAATAAGACATCTAGGGGATCTGTGGTAATATTTTTGTGGTTAATTGATTCACCCCCCCCTCTTAGTTACTCCATCTATATTTCCATCAATTGGTATCAGAGCTTCTTGGTGCTTGCAGGAAGGGTTTCAAGGACCTAAGCTAAAGACCAGGATGTCTTACAAGAGAGAGATTCCAAGGCTTAACAAAGACAACTTTTCAGCATGGAAAGGTCTCATGAGACTTCATTTGGCTTCCATTGGTGATTCAGGATGCAAATACATTGTTGAAGAATATACAGTTCCTACTGGCACATTAACTGTTGAAGACATTACAAAGGAAAAGAATCATAACACTATGATGATAGACATTGCATCAGCTCTTAGCTATAAAGAATTTGATGAGATCAAAGACTGCACTACTGCCTATGAAATGTGGAACAAACTAAAGAAAATCTATGGTGGTGATGTCAATGTGAAGAGAGCCAAAGCAGAAAGTCTAAGAGGACAGTTCAATAAGATGAATATGAAAGAGGATGAGAACATTGCAAAATATATTGAAAGGATCAAGGAAAGTGTTAGTGCAATCAGAGCTTCTGGAGGAAAAATTACTGATGAAACTGTTATAAGTAAAGTTCTTAGAACATTACTTCCTATCTATGCAATAAGAGTATCTGCTATTCAAGAAAGAAGATGTGAAGCAAATCATAATATAACTTTGGATGCTTTAGTGGGAAGATTGACAGCCTTTGAGTTAGACAACTATGACAACTATGTTCCAACTTCCAAAAATATTGAATCAACATTTGAGGCCAAGGTTTCACTTAAGAAGGGCAAGAAAATAAAAGAGATTCAGTCAGAAAGTGAAGAAGAATCAGAAGAAAGTTCTGATAGTGATCTTGAAATTGTAGAAGCATTACTTGCAAAGAAATACTCTAAAGGCAGAGGTAAATACAAAGGTAAAACTCACTTAATTTATTTTTCATGTAAAGAAATTGGTCATATTGCAGCTAGGTGTCCAAACAAGCAAAGCAAGGATGAGAAGAAAGGTCACAAGTATTATGGCAAAAATAATTTCAAATCATTCAAGGATAAAGGTAAGAAAACATGTTTTATGGCTAAAGATTCTGATGATAGTGAAGAAGAAATTGTCTTCATTGCTGTAAAAGATGAATCTGATGATGATGAAGATAAGATGGCACTTATTTCTCATATAAGTAAAAATGATATATGGATAATAGATAGTGGATGTTCACATCACATGACTGGTGACAAAACAAAATTTGAGTACCTTGAAGACTGTGATGGTGGTAATGTAAGATTTAGAAACAATGAACCTTGTTGTATAAAAGGAAGAGGACGAATCTCATTAACCAAATAACTTATATGTGATAATGCATATTAGGTTGAAGGACTAAAGCATAATCTTCTAAGTGTAGCACCGTTAATCAGCATTGGTTTCAAGGTTGAATTCATGAATGGCCAAGCAAGATTGCTGGATGACAAAGGAAAGCTAATTGGGTCAGGAAAACAAACAAAAGGTAACCTATTTTATCTTGATCTTGGTGATTACTCATGTTTCATTACTCAAATTGAAGAAATTTGGTTATGGCACAAAAGATTATGTCATGTAAATTTTGATAACATGGTGAAAATAAGAAAATTCAAGAAAGTAAGAGGCATTCCTATTCTGAAGAAACTTGATGTTGGTCTATGTAAGAATTGTCAAATTGGTAAAATGGGAAAGACTAGTTTTAAAAGTAAAAACTATAAGTCTAAAGAAATTTTAGAAATTGTGCATACTGATTTGTGTGGACCTATTGGAGTTGAGAGCTATAGTGGAGAAAAATTCTTTATTCTATTTGTTGATGACTATTCTAGAATGATGACTGTTATGAATCTGAGAGAAAAGTCAGAAGCATTTGAAAAATTCAAATGGTATTTGGCAAGAGTAAAAAAGGAAACAGGGAAAAGAGTGAAGTGCTTAAGATCAGACAGAGGTGGTGAATTCATCTCCCATGAATTCAATAATTTTTGCATTGAAAGAGAAATCAAAAGATAGGTATTAGCCCCTAGAACTCTTGAGCAGAATGGAATAGCTGAAAGAAGGAACAGATCTATCATGGATTGTGCAAGGACTCTAATGATTGAAAAGAACATTGCTATAAAATAATGGAAGGAATCTATCAACATTGTAGTTCATACCTTGAACCGAGTACAGTTGAGAAAAGACACTTTCAAAACTCCTTATGAGTTATGGTATGGCTATAAACCCAATGTAAGTTACCTGAAAGTATTTGGTAGTAAGTGTTACATCTTAAAAGAATCTAGAAAAAGAAAATTTGATGTAAAAAGTGATCAAGGAATATTCTTGGGATATTCTAGCAAAAGCAAGGCATATAAATGTTTGAACTTGTCTACTCACAAAGTCATAGAAAGTATACATGTGAAAATTGATGAGTTTGCAGAAAGAGTGAAGAAGAAAGCAAAAAGGAACCAGAAAATTACAGGAGTTTTGTTTACATTGAGCCTGATACATTGCCAGACATATCTATCAATAATAAGGTGACTACATCTACCGAACCCAGTACAGTAAGTGAGTCACAAGAAGAAGTTCAAACTGAGTCACAAGGAACCGAGTCTCAGTCTGAAGCTACCGAGCAAACATCTACCAAGCCTGAGCAACCTGAACCTGAAGAGGAAATCCTAGAAGATGACAATGTAACTCATTAAAAAAGAAAGGAACCTGTATTGTCCAAGTATGTCAGGAGGCATCATACACCAGATCAGATCATTGGAAACAAATCAGATGGTACTATGATAAGAAGTAAAATAAAAGTTACATGTTTACTTGCTGATTTTGAACCTAGAAATGTCAAAGATGCATTGGAAAATGAAAGATGGATTGAGGCTATGAATGAAGAAATAGAACAAATAGAAAAGAACAAAACATGGACTCTTGTACCTAGAACTAAAGACAAAAATGTAATTAGAACAAAATGGGTATTCAGGAATAAGTTAGATGAAGATGGTCAAGTATCAAGAAACAAAGCTAGATTGGTATGTAAAGGCTATTCTCAAGAAGAAGGTATAGATTATGGAGAGACTTTTGCTCCTGTTGCAAGATTAGAAGGTGTAAGAACTCTACTTGCTTATGCAGCACATAAAGGATTTAAGGTATATCAGATGGATATAAAATCTGCATTTCTCAATGGAATTCTTGATGAAGAAGTCTACATTGAACAACCTAAAGGTTTTATTGATCCAGACAAAAAGGATATGGTCTGCAAATTACACAAAGCATTATATGGTCTAAAACAAGCCCCTAGAGCATGGTATGAAAGATTACATAACTATCTTATTCAGATTAATTTCAAAAGAACTAATGATAACAGTAATTTGTACATCAAAGAAGGACCAAACAAAAAAATTGTTTTGGAAGAAATATTTGTGGATGATACTATATTCACAGGGAATGATGATCAGTGCAAAGAATTTTTATAACAAATGAACAAAGAATTTGAAATGTCTATGTTTGGTCAGATAAAATTCTTTTTTGGTCTTCAAATTCAGCAGAGCAAGAATGGTATCTACATTACTCAGTCTAAATACATTAAGGAAATACTTAAGAAGTTTGGTATGGAAGATTCAAAACCAGTTGGTACACCCATGTGTACTAGACTGAAGCTTACCAAAGATTATGATTCAAAAGAAGTAGACAAGACCTTATACAGATCTATGATTGGAAAATTATAGTATGTAGTGCATAC
Organism: Chamaecyparis obtusa; assembly: GCA_027943335.1. NCBI lineage: Eukaryota > Viridiplantae > Streptophyta > Pinopsida > Cupressales > Cupressaceae > Chamaecyparis > Chamaecyparis obtusa. The sequence continues at coordinate 1,002,075 of BSBK01001640.1, read as the reverse complement.
AAGACTTGATGTTGCCTTAGAAGTTGGTATAGTAGCAAGATTCTCAGCAAAACCCAGAGAAAATCATATGATGACAATCAAAAAAATCTTGAGGTACTTGAGAGGAACTGAAGATTATGGTTTGTGGTATAAATTTGGAGGCAATCTAGATTTAAAAGTGTTTACTGATGTTGATTGGGCAGGAAACATTGATGACAGGAAAGTACAAGTGGCGGAGCATTCTTTCTTGGCAAAAGATTGATATCTTGGACTAGTAAAAAGCAAAATTGCACATCCCAATCCACAGCAGAAGTAGAATATGTTGCTGCTACAGTAAATTACTCTAATATTGTTTGGTTTAAATAGTTATTGGAAGGCATGAAGGTTGAGATCAAAGAACCAGTTGTTATGTTTTGTGACAATACAAGTGCAATTAACATTTCAAAGAATCCAGTAATGCATTCCAAAACCAAGCACATTGCTATTAAATATCACTTTGTTAGAGAATTGGTGCAAGACAAGGAAATTAGATTGGAATATGTTCATACAAAAGAGCAGATTGCAGATATATTCACCAAACCACTACCTAAGGATGCATTTTTGTATCTAAGATGTAAGTTAGGGGTTATTCCCCTATCCAAGGCTCACTAAATATAGATTTAGTGATGTATCAACCAGAGCATGTTGAAAATCAATCAGTTGATGCAGCATATTCAAGGAATCATTGTATATGAATCAGTACTTAAGGTACATTGGTATACACTGGTAGTATGTGAGTTATCTTTGGCATGTGTTGTCAAAGAGGGAGAGTTTGCTGTCATTTCAAGAAATTTCTAAGGAAGAAAATTTTGAAAAATTAAGAGGGAGAGTTTTCAGTCAGAGAGAGAAGTTTGCTGACAGAGGGAGATTTGAATTGAATGAAACTAAGGATATACTCCTTATTCTAACTCTATTTTCTTTGAAATTTCATTGTGCTATGACATGTGTTGCCATCAATGCCAAAGAGGGAGATTGTTGGAAACAATTATCTGAAGAAGATTTTTGGATAAAATTGTTTAAATATGTATTGTCTTTGATGTCACACAATGTCATGTCATTTAGCAATTCTATGTGGCTACCGAGCTCAGTCGGTTAGCTAGGTATCTACCGAGATCTCTCGGGTGTCAAAGGAAGTATGGCATAAATCAGTGTTTACCGAGCTTCCTCGGTTATCGAAGGAAAGTTAGTGTATACCAAGTTCACTCAGTCTCTAAAGGTTTTTGCAAAATTCGCAGTGGTAATTGAGCTCCGTCAGTCACCAAAGGAAATCTTTTTGGATTAATGTTTACCGAGCACTGTCGGCCATTGAAGGATTTTGTGAATAAAATTTGTTTATTCCAGACGACTGTTGTAATATTTGAAATGATTATTAGTGCCGACTTGACAAACTAATTGGACAATCTAAATGATATATATAAAAGGTCAAGCGTGAAGAGTGTGTGAGAAAAAAAAGGAGGAAGGAAGAGTATGGGTGAAAACATGCAAATCATTTTGAAAGCAGATGTGTGCGAATTGTGAAGGATGATCAGATATCCTTGAGGAGCAACAAAGATACATTCGATCAGGAAGAATCTAAGTGAAGCAAAACAAAGATTTGTAATCAGCAATTCAGTTGCATCTTATACAGGTCATTTCATTGTTACTTTCTTATCATTGTAGCAGTGATCTCTAAATCTCTTAACTGAGTTGGTTTAACAACTATATTGTAAATCCTCTAACAAGGTGACAGTTCCATTGAATTGTTTTAAAGACCTGTTACAAGGCCACTCCAGACAGGGTGATTAAATCCTCTAACAAGGTCACACCTAACAGTGTATTTTGTAACCTTTTACCGGGTTGGCTTCTAACCGGGCATCACTTCAGAAGAGTGAAAAATAGTAACTAGTTACATTGGTGGTTTTTCCCATATTGGGTTTCCACGTTAAATCTGGTGTCTCTTGTGTTCTTGTTATTTCCTTTTGCATACATATTAATCACTGATGAATGCTTAAAGAACAATTATAATTAATGCTCTCTACAATTACCGTGTTACAACAATTCTCTTTGTTTACTGAGTTACAACAATTCTCTTTTTTTACTGAGTAACAACAGAAAATATTTAATAAGACATCTAAAGGATCCGTGGTAATATTTTTGTGGTTAACTGATTCACCCCCCCTCTCAGTTACTCCATCTATATTTCCATCAACCTTGTCAACACACATCAAATAGGCTATGTGTACCATTCTAGCTGCCATGTCATCCTCTCTTGAGTTAGCACAAAACTTAGTGGTTAGGATCTTACACAAATACCTAACATCATCTTGTTTGATTTTGCTAATTACAATTCCTCTTCCATTGTAGGATGAACCAGTGTTGTCAATAACAAGCTTTCGCATGTTCTTTTCATTTAAGGGCATAGCACCAGTTTTGGATAATCCAGTGACATCATGAATTAAATCAGCTGTAATGTCAATTACTCTATCTTCTAGCCAAAAATTTTCATTGCGGATTCTGCTCAAAATAATCTTAGTGCACTCTTCATTGTCAAATTCATAGTTAAATGCATACTTAATTATTTCATTATCTTTCAAGTGAGCATACTCTTCTTTCAATGACATGTCCTATTTTTAGATCTTCTGATACTCATTGGCAAAGTCACTACCACTAAGGGTTTCTAACTTGCATCCAAGATAACTCCTTATATTCTCTAAATGCAAAACTCTGTCTGGTACGGATGATAGGGCTAACCTAGGATCAATCTCCAAGGGATCTACTGGTTCCCTCTTCATTCTAGGTCTATTTTTGTCTCTGACATTGTGAATTAAAGATACATCCATGACTACTTTTGATTCTTTATATTGATTCAAAGATCTGTCAAGTGAAATACCTTAATTTTGTGGATCTAGGGCTTGCGTAGATTCGATGCTTAAATCCTTCACCAAATCACTGTGAAATGCTTCCAATCACTGTTCTTTTGATCTCGTTGACACTTATGTTTGCATTGATGATTAAATTCTATTGATTACAACCTTTTATTACTTCAATCACATTTAGTTCTGACATCGCATTGAATTCTTTTGCCGCCTCTTTTCCAAAAAGCTATTTTGTTAACCTGCAAAACTCAAACTTCTTGTGATCTCACAAAAACACAATATTTTTCTTTGCACACTTACCCATAGCATTAGTACATCATAATATACCTTGCATTAACTGCGCAAGACCTATATAATCATAAATCTACTTCTACACTAATTCTAAGCTTCTAATCTACTGTAATTTCATGAATTAAGTACTTTGAGATAGGTCAGGTAAGGGTTCATTCTTACCATTTGATACTTCACCTTTTTTATTGTCTTCAATGTTGAATGTGTCTCCTTGATCTGTGCCTTTAACAAACTTCACTTCATCTGAATTACTACAACATCCTTTCTATCTGTTATTTGCATCTTCATTTCTTCTTACATGACTTTTAGAGTTAGGGTTAGGATGAAAAATTCCATTGTTCATTCTGCAAAATCTTGCAGTGAGTCCAATCTTGTTGCATATTTGACAAACAATTCCATTGTTCCCATATCTTGGTCCATGTGCATAGATTTGCGATCTACAGTTTCTAGCAATGTGTCCAATTTTGTTGCATCTATAACATGTTACTCCATTTCTTCTATTCACATCTTCAATAGGTTTCTTATCTATATGGTTAGTACTTCTAAACATTCTACTATTATTATTATTCTCAACAAATTTTGGTTTTCTACATTCAATAGCTCTATGACCAAATCCATGACAATTATAACAATAACCATTAAGAGATTTAAATTGCTTACCTGTGCAATCTTTCTTTATATGACCAAAAGTGTTACAAGTAAAACATCTACCTTTGAATTTTCTTTGAATACCTTTAGGTGATTCCTCTTGTTTTGGTGATTCTTCTTTTTTAGGTATATCTTCAGATTTGTTGATCTTATCAGATTTCTTCTCATTTATGCTTTCAGATATTTTCAGATCTGGTTTCTTGCTTTCATCATTTGCTTTGAAAATGTTAAATCCAAGATGAGTTTTATCATAGGATGGTTTCTGATAAGATATTTGTTTCATCAATTTTTGTACTAGTTGAGTATAGCCTTTCAAGTTGTTTGGATTGAGTCAATTCTCCTTTCACAATTGTATTATACTTCTCAAGTTCAGCATACTGCAAATTGACTTTCTCAATTTCAGATGTTGCATTACCAAGTTTAGATTTTAGTTCTTCATTTTCAATTTTCAACCTTTCATTTTCAGATCTTAGGTTTTCTTCACTCTGCCATCTTTCAAACTAAGTTTCAAGTTTTCTATCTTCAATTCATGCTTAAGGATCTCATTTTCTTTTTCTAAATTGTCATCACAATTTTCAATAAGAACTTTAGATTCCTTTTCATATTTCAAATTTTCCAGCTTGTTTTTCAGTTTCTCAATGAGGTTCTTTGCATCATCATATTTCCTTTTTAGAATGTCTCTTTCATTAGTGAGCATATCAATCTGTTCAAGAGCTTCTTCAAGATTCTTTTGCAGTTGATCCATATCCATAGAGATCTTACTCAAGCTGCTAGGCTTTCCTTGAATGATTCTTCTCTGAGTAACTATGCTCTGATACCAATTGTTAGAAATAGGGAATACTGAGAGGGGGGCTGAATCAGTATTCCACCAACTTTTACTTTTACCCAATTATGGATATAAAATACAATCTTAATGCATAGAAGACTAAACAATGTGCATATCAATAAAAGTAAAGAACTCATAACACATTATTTTTTCTCGAGGAAACCCTGGCCAAGGGAAAACCCCAGTGGGGATGGTACCCAAAAAGATCCACTAATCAAAAGTATCTTGTTAGGGATGTTGACCTTGTTAGGAGTCTGTTACAAGCATATAGTGTATCAGTCCTGGTTAAGGGACTATAGGCCTTGCTAGAAGCCTCAACCCTGTTAGGAGTTGGTAGTACAAAATGAGATCACCAGCTGAGCCCACTGCCCAAATAGGTAATGTATAATATACACTAATTAAAAAATAGGTTAAGATACATAACCTTTCCCTACTTGCATCAATATCTTTCGCTGCTCTATATCATACTTCGCATCATTACATTCATATTCATACATTCACTCTATTTCTTTTACACTTTACACTTCACATTTATACAAGTTATTAAGGCTAATAACTTTACTTGGTCGGCTGCCAAAATGAAAAATAACTTTGTTCAAGGGTTAACATATAGGATGTTGTCCCTTTATAATTGTCAAGCAATTATTTTGATAAACAAAATAATTCCTTGACTCTTTACCAATTCTATCTTCAAAACTGTCCTGTCGGCTTCACACTATCTTCACAAAAATTGTCATAACTAATTCCGTACATGCCGTACTAACTTGCACTCTGAGATGGGTCATCATTAGTCACCATAGAGTCTATGTTGAAGTGCGCAAGCACTAAACTTACTCCAGTCAATGTCACAAACAAGAATTATGTCTGGGTACACTGGTAAAAACATTGTCTCATACTTAGACAAATTTGCAGTGCGCTCTGTCATACTTGCTTTCTGACTTATGCGATATTTATGTAAGACATATGTTGCCATAATGACAACATCTATGCAATCACTTCAGCCAAATTGCCAACAACTATGTCATCCCTACAACAACAACTTGCTTCCTTAACTCAAAAGAAGTTTAGTATTCCTACATGTGACATGGAAAGTCCATTGTCCTAAGACATTATTCATACTCCTATTCCCCAGCAAGGTGATATGCATCATCTTAAGAATTATAAAGGAAAAGGAGATCCCATTCATCATGTTAAAACATTCCAAATCCTTTGTAGTGATTATTCTCATGATCATAGGATTTTAGCCAAACTATTTGCCAGAACCTTCCGTGACAAGGCCTTACAATGGTATTTTTCTTTGCCTCCTTATTCTATTGATTCCTTTCCACAACTTTCTAATGCATTTATTCAACAATTTCAAAACAATATTGGCCCACAAGTGTCTTTGACTGATTTGATGCATTGTAAACAAAGTGCTAAAGAAAAATTGACTGAATTTATTGGTAGATTTAAGCATTTGAATGCTTATATTTCCTATCCTATTCCTGATATTTATATTCAACGTATGTTTATTTCAAATTTACAAAAGGATATTAGAGATAAGATTCTACTTATTGAATTTACCTCTTTTCAACAACTTTGTGCAATGCTTCATCATTATCAATTACAAGTGAGTCAATTTGAGAGCAACACTCCAATGGCTCCTATTCAAGTTGATAAGAGTGATGCTGCTCCTAATCCAAACAAATTTAAAAAATTCAACAATTATGTCAAGATAAACAAACAAGCGAATGCAGTTGCTGATCAAGTTGCTGTTGCATCTCATAATGTCACTTCTGCATCTACTTTTCAATTAAATCATCTGTTTACTCCTCTTTCTGAATCTTTACACACTATTATGAATAGGTTGATAATTGCTAATATGATTACTTTACCTCCTATTTGACCTCTGTTACCTGCTATGATTGCATCTAAATATTTTGATCCTAAAGATTTTTGTCAATATTAGTGTCAAAATGGTCATGATACTAAGAAGTGTTATTCTTTAAAACATAAGGTTCAAGACTTAATTGACTCTAATGCCTTATCTATGGATAATATTGATGGTAGTGGGAATAAATATGTCTCTCCTCCTAATCAGAACCTTCAAATCTATACGAATGCTTTACCTATGCATGATACTAATACCATTGCTCAGCCATCTTCTATGGAAATTGTGTATGATTCAAAGATGGATGATCTCAATCATGCTGTTAATCAAGTGGAGCATATTGGTCAATCTGTATATCCACCTCAACCTCAACTTCAACCTCATCTTCAACCTCAACTTCAATCTCAAACTTGACCAAAACCTAAGCCTACATTGAAAAATCAACCTAAACCTTGACAAAAAACTAAGAATAAAAGACCTGGGGAACTTTTGATTACCTTTGATGACTTTGAGACTATTAAAGCTCCTAATGGTCCCCTTTACATTTATGCTAGGATTTATCAGAAACCTACTCGTAGTTGTCTTGTTGATCCTTCATCCTTAGGCAATGTTATTACTAAAGAAAATATTTTCATGAAAAGCTTACAACGTGATTCTTATGATACATCAGATGTGTGGATTCAAACTTGCAATGGTTTTCTTTATCCATCATTTGGTTCTATTACTTTACCGATTGCACTTTGTGGAAAAATTGTGAACACTGCCTTTGTTGTTGTTCCTACTTCTGATCAATTTCAAGTTAAGCTAGGTTTTCCTTGGTTGAATGCCATGCATGTTGTTTCTTCACCTATCCATAAGTGTCTTAAATTCATTCATGATGAAGAAGTGAAGATGATTAATCATAGTTTATATCAACCTTCTAGGCCTAGAGATTGTGCTGCTCTTGATTTCTTTTGGCCTTCATTACCTAATTCATGTCCTCCTTGACCTGATAATCTTTTTCATTCCTATCAAGCTTATAAGCATCATAAGATTCTTGAATTAAGCATACCTCATATGGATCTTAATTGTGGTCTTTTACCTACACCTTCTATACCTCCTGTAACTATGTCTTCTAGTTCTGTTAATCAAGTTCCTTTTATAGAACCTGTGAAAGATCCTGTGATAGTTCCTCCTATTGCTGATAATCCCATCGATCTTCCTAAAGAACTTGTGAAGGATCCTGTGATTGTTCCTCCTAGTTCTCAACCTATTTCAAACAAATAAAAATGTAATCGATCTGCCAATGAACATAATAAGAAGTGTCATGCTCATGCTAAAGCTTGTAATTCTATTCTTCAAAGATCTCTACCTTCTTCAGATAAGACTATGCATGATGTGTTAGAAGAAGTTGTTACTAATAATGATGTTAAGATGCATGATTATGATAATTCATTCATATATTAGATCCTATTTTGATTAATTTGGATGAAGAAGATACTCTTGATGATATTGATGATGTTAATGATGAATATGAGACTATTGACATTGACATTGATTTACCTAATATGCTTTTATCACTATTAACTCTTATGCCTAGTGTCAAACATTGTGATTCTCAAGAGGATCCTTGTTTGGAACTAGCTATCATTCCTACTATGTTGGATATAGTCCCTCTTGTGAGTTACCCACCTTCCCTAAATGATATACAACGAGATGGGGAGAGTAGGCGTCACGTTTGATTGGCTTGTCCTTCGTGGTAGCTTTGTTGTGTGTTTTCCTGCTATACTGTGCTTTTTCTGTAATGTGTTTGCTAAATGTTAGATTCTTTTATATGATCCTTGTTACTCAGTTGGTGCAAGGTGATAATGGAATCGAAAGTGTTGTTCCATTCCTCTATATGTATCTCTATTCTTCTATGTGTTGTTTCATGTTATGTTGTAATGGTACTCTTGTTCATAGATGTTTCTTTGTGTAACATTCTTAGATTTGAGACGTGGTAGCACTAATTCTTTTTGGTCTCCATGTCATGGTTCAAAAAGATTCTCCTTTGTATATCTTAAGTGATCTTTCCTCCTTTGCGATTGTAGTTCTACTTTATTTGGGGGATAATGTCAATTCATTTGCAATAATATTATATGTATATATTATCTTATGATCATACTAACCCCATGGTAGGTAGATCCCTCCTATGTACTTTGTATGTTTTTATGATATTTCCCCTGATTTGTCTTCGTCTAGGGGCATCTCAACGTGGAAATGTAATAAGTGGAGTTTTTTATGTTTCTGTTAAAGCCATTTCTCCTGTTAAAGTGTTAGGAATGACTTTAACATGGGGGCATACGCTCTGCTCACCTATTGCACACACACACTTTTTGATATGCACATATTTTTCAAGATAATTTTCTCCCTTTTTGGACTAGTGACTAATCCTTAAATCATGAATTTATATTTTAGGATCTCTTGATCCCTCTAGTTTCAAATATACATATATTTTGATCCCTTAAGGTTGGAGGTGTCCTTAAGACTGGATCTTTGTTGTTTTTGGTTTTATTCTTATAGAATAGAATATTCCTAAGAGTGAATCCTTGATGGGTTGACTAGTGAGTAGCCACATTCATTGGGTGGTTCAATTCCATCTTTCTAGTTGTGCCATTTTCTTGTGTGGTTCACAATGGGACATAAGTTCTCATTAGGTGAGATAATCACACCCCCTCTTTCTCTAAAGATGTCTCTCTTATTGTGATCTTGGAGTTGACGAAGACTTGAGTCCCTAGGGGCTCAAGGTTTCTCTTTTTCCCTTGGATTATGATAAGATTACCTTTTCATTATGATCTCCTTTACCAAGAGTTTGCATCGAGTCCATACTCTTGCTAAAGTTGGGGTTTAATGTATCATCTTAAAATGGAAGCACTTCCATGATAAGAGCATTTAGCCCCTTGAGTAAGTGGTCTGGGGTCATGTTAAGCACCTTCATCGGGTCTTTGCATGTATTTGGCTTTTCTCCTTGTTCTGCTTCCCTCTGCACCTATTTTCCACTTCCTATCTACATTTCTTGACATTCTGGGCTGGGGTCCTGAGGTTTTTGACCTCAAGGTCAAAGTTGACCTTGAGGGTCAAAGTTGACCTTGACTCTAACCTAGGTTAGGGTTGACCTCGACTCTGACCTAGGGCAGAGTTAACCTCATCCTTGACCCCCGGTTCAAATTTTAAGTTTTTCTGATTTCCAGGTATTGGGTTTCAGAATGGTAAATCCTTAAATTGCATTTGGGTCCATTTCTAGGGGTTAAGGTGAATTGGGATTTAATTCCCCAATGTCATTCTTCTCTAGAGGTTTGTGCCCTGGATCACTATAAAAGGAAGCCTTCCTCTCTCATTTTCTCATCCATTGTTCACATCTTCTTTTTCCTTCAAGCTCTCAAGTGCAAGAAAGCATTCAAGCACTCAAGCATTCAAGTGTTCAAGCATTCATTTATCAAGGAGATCCATTGTTAGCCATTGAAGGATTCAATCTCTTTAGAGCCCCCTTGAAGATCCATCCTTCTACATTCATCCAAGCCTCCTCATATGAAAAGATCTATTCAAGATTGGTGTTGAAGATCAAATGCGATTGATTTGAGACATCCTACCTTCATTCTACATCCACTGGAGCATTCCTACTTGTAGATTTGAGGATTTGAATCCTCTACAAGGACTTCAACATAAGCAAGGTGAATTGTTTCATTTGCTTTGTTTATGCACATTGCATTTCAATTAAATTTCAAGGTTAATTCCTAAATTGGGGTTTGACCAAGGAAAACCCCCCATACAAACAACAAAACCCTATTTTTCTCACAGGTGCAAGTGTAGAACTTTGGATCTGAGATTGGATTTGGATACCCTTTTTAGAGAACTTTCAAGATCTATGAACAAAGTCAAAGTTGACTTTCAGAATAAGAATGTAGCCTGTAACCTTTTATGAGGGTCAAAGACTACCTTCTGTCAGAAAGATACAAGTATTTTAGGTTTTCTTTGTCTTGGCATTTCTAGTCTAAAAAACATTACAGAATTGCTCAAAAATACAGACATACATTAGAAATTGGCATTTTCCAGATTTTCCCTATTTTGAGGTTAGTATTTTCCTTTCAATTATTTCAGATTTCAAGCACAACTCCTTTATAGGGAAATATAAGGTTTTCTTCCTCTTTCATATTCTCCATAGATTGATTCGATTGTGCATTAACCTTTAGGTTGATCAATTTGGATCTCTCCTTTGGGAATTTAGATTTAGAAGTGGATCTCATATTCCCCCATATCATTACACATTACATTTACATAATAGAAGGGAACACAATTTTATTCTATTTAGCAAGTATAGAATATCAAAGCCTAAAGAATGGAGTTTATAGCCTCTATTATTCTCACACCATACAACTACTTTGATTGGAAGCCATATATTATGCTTCAGCTTAGAAGTAGAGGCCTGTATCAGATAGTTATGAATACAGAGGTCAAACCCAATTCAACAGTTGAAAAGTCTAAATAATTTAACCACATAGATGAAGCCTTTGGTTTGCTATGCTTATCCATCTCTCATGAATTTTTGTTTCATGTTGAGGTGTGCACAACTCCAAAGAAAGTTTGGGATACATTGGAGATACTCTTTGGAAAGAAAGATCAGATGTGAGGTCATATCCTTGAAAATGAGCTCAACTTATTATATCTAAGGAGAATTGATATTATTCAAGATTTCTTCACAGAATTCAAGGCCTTATTGCTTCAGCTAAAAGGATGTGGTATTGACAAATCTAAGGAAGAAAGAGAATTAATCCTTTTTATTCTATCAAAATTGGGTCTAGAATAAGGAGTATTTGTCTCTACTTTCCACACAATTAGGATTACAACAAGAAAAACTTGGAAGATGCCCACATTGGCTACATTCATTTAGTCTCTAATACATGAGCAAGATAAGCTTATAAAGATGGGTACATTGAAGAATTTCCAACCTCATGCACTTGTTGTGCATGATAGTGGGAAGTAAAATTCTAGATCCAACCAAAAATTCAAAGGCAAAGAGAAGAAGGATTCAGATCCAAGAAAGGAAGGAAACCTCAAACCTCCAAGTGGATCTATAGGCTCAAAGGAAAATGACAAAAAGGGAAAATCAAAGTGCACCTAATGCGATCACGGGTTCCACCCAGAAGCATTATGCATGAAGAAGACCATTGATATCATGGCTCAGACTCTTCAACAACATAATCTTTATAACCTTATCCCAAAGAGTGCCAAGATGCAATAGGAAGAGAAAGCACTAGAAAATACAAACCATGGTCATGCATTAGTTTCTATTAATTGTTCTTCAGATGCATGGATCATAGACTCTAGAGCTTCACACCACATGGAAGCCACAAAAGATTCTCTTTATTCTTTGAAACCATATTTTGGTTCTTCTATTCTCATGGGAGATGGATCTCTTGTAGAGGAAAATTGAATAGGGAGAGTAGAACTTGCAACTGGAAGTTTTGAGAATGTCTTACATATTCCAAAGCTTTCTATTAATCTCCTTTCTATGTATCAAATGAGACATACTGGAATTGGCAAGAGAGTTGAATTCACACTAGATTCAATGAGCATCTATGACATGCATGACAAATCCAAAATTTCTATTGGTAAGGTGAATCATCAATCTCATTTGTACACTTTCTTTGACTTTGTTGCCAAATCAAATTCTACTTTACTACTAACACATGCAAATGATGAAAGTAGAATTTGGCATAAAAAATTTGGGCATCTAAATTTTAGATACATGCAGCAACTTAGAAAATAGGGGATGGTGCAGGGATTTTCTACCATAGAATTTTATGATGGATTTTGTGAAGGATGTGCTCTTGGAAAGCATCCGCAAGAAAAGTTTCCAAAAGGGATTGCATGGAGAGGCTCTTCTCCTCTGGAACTTGTTCATAGTGATCTAATGGGCCCATTTCTTGAACCTTCTATGAGCCAAGCTAGACGTTTCCTAACATTCATTGATGATTACACAAGATACACATCAGTGTATTTTATTAAATTCAAATCTGAAGTGTTTGAGAATCTCAAGATTTTTGAAGCTCGTGCAAAGAAGCAATATGAGAAAATGATCAAAATCCTATGCATAGATAATGGAGGGGAGTATGTTAACAATGATGTCCAACATCTTTGTGATGAAGAAGGAATACATTTGCAGAACATAGTTCCTTACACTCCACAACAAAATGGGGTAGCTGACAGGAAGAACCGATCTTTGAAAGAGATGTTCAAATGCATGTTTCTCTTAGGAATAGTCCCAAGAGATAACTGAGAGGGGGGTTGAATCAGTTATCTACAAGTTTCCATTCTTTATCCAATTAAGTATACTTAAACATAAAGCATAAATACAATGAAAGAAAACTTGAACACTACACCAATATTTTGGTTACGGGGAAACCCAAATAGGTAAAAACTCTGGTGGGAATTGACACCCACTAATATTCTGTACTAGTTTATTATGATCCTTGCTAGAAGATCCTTAACCTTGTTAGGAGTTTCTTTACAATATATTTAGTACAGTAGACCTGGTCAAGGTTCAGACCCTATTAGGAGTCTTTTACAATAGTCCTTGTTAGGGGAGAGGACGCACTGTCCAAGAGCACACTGCTCAAAGGGGTGAAGGCTACAACCTTCTGTTTAACAAATACACAGTATATATGGATCTTGGTGAATTGCAATTTGACCTACTATCTGGATTAATTCTAATGTATAGCACATAAAATTTACTTGGTCACATAGACCTTCTTCTGATGGTTTAGCACTTTACACACTCTACTCTACTCTTCCTCAACCATGAAACACACACAAGCAATCACAAATGACTGCCTATAAATATCTTTCCTCTAAATGAAATAATCAAGTCAGCCTATTAGAACCACCTTTAAATCATATTAGAGAAACCATAACAAACTTTGATAACCATTTTTTCGCCTCTACTATGCACGCAACATATTTTGGGACTTGTAAAATAGAATAATTGTAGACGCACGCTACACACTGTCAGCTCTACCAAAACAACTAGATCTTTCTCCTCAAGCTTAATTACTTCATGCACTCTTAATAAAACATCAATAACTCTTCTCTAATCTTAACTCCAAGGGCGCATACCCAAAAGATAGACGCAACTCTAGAACCAATAAAATCACTACGACTCTTTTGAATAAACATAGGAAACTGCTACTGGCATATAGAGACTACATAACTTCACTTCTACTAAACATTAGACTATGTGTCCATGAATGGAACATTACTAACATGTCTCCATCACATATACAAGGGTGCAAGGCTTCATGACAACTATATGGACAACCATACTAAGAACACTGTCTGTTACTCTGTCAGGAACACTGCTTGATACAAACTGCAATATAGCTAACTGTACTAACAATCAACCTCTACGTCCATGATATCATGCTAATATCATGTCCATGCTACATATACTAAAAGGTTACTACATAAGACTTCCATGCATGCTACTTTCCATATGTTATCATCAATGAAAAACATACAGTCAGTACTGGCCTACTGGCAAATCTCCAACAATCTCCCCCTTTAGCATTGATGGCAACATGTGGAATGAAAAACCACCACCAACCCAGATGAAAATTTATTTTATAACATTCTCCATTTCCTCTTCAAGACTCCCCCAAAGATGAATCCTCCATCTGCTACAATATTTTCAATATTTTCAATATTCTCCATTTCCTTAACTGAACTACTATCATAACTGAATACTACTCCCCCTTAGTATATTGCTCCTCTTTTTACTTCTATTTTTCATGACTATATATTACTCCCCCTTTGACATCAATGGCAAAGGGAACCATTCATTTTAAGCACCGGTACTACTCCTAAGGTAGTGTAGTCAACCTTCCATCAGTCGCTGAGGACTGATGCCTTTCCTTCTTTCTTCTAGGCGGAATCAGGGAAGGGAATTACTCCCAACTTCTCCCTGAGATACTCAAAAGTATCCTTTGGCAAGGGCTTTGTGAATATGTCTACCAACTGATCTTTGGTACTCACATAGTCTAGTTTGATTTCTTTCTCTGCCACTTTTTCTCTTAGGAAGTGATACTTGATTTTAATGTTCTTTGTCTTTGCATGCAGCACAGGGTTCTTTGACATATTGATAGTGCTAGTGTTATCAAAGTGAATAACAATAGGATAATCAATCTGGATTCAAAAATCATTTATCATCTTCTTGATCCAAAATATGGTAGAACAACTCAAGGTTTCTACAACATATTCTACTTCTGTTGTTGACCGAGAAATACAATTCTATTTCTTGCTTGTCCAAGTGACAAGTCTATCACCAAGGAACACTGCTCCTCCTGATGTACTCTTTCTGTCATCAACACATCCTACCCAATCTACACAGTGTACACATGAAGCTCAACATTTTTTGAATTAGGATACCATAGACCATAGTCTATAGCACCTTGCAAGTATCTGAATATCCTTTTTACTTCCATGAGGTGACTTTGTTTAGGTTTTGCTGCAAATCTTCCAACTATGCCAACTGCATTGGAAATATTAGGTCTAGTCTGAGTAAGATAAATAAGTTTGTCAATCATAGATTTGTACAATGTTATGTCTATTGTTGGTGAGTCATCTTATTTTGTAAGCTTGAATCCAGTAATCATGGGATTCCCTACTAGCTTGCAATCATCCATCTTGAATTTATTTAATATTTCTTTCACATACTTGGACTGATTAATAAAAATGCCTTTCTCTATCTACTGAACATTTGATCCCAAAAATTATTTGATAGGACCAATCATACTCATCTCAAATTCATTTTTCATCTCGTAGAAAATTCAACACTAAATTTTTCATTACCTCCAAAGATAATGTCATTAACAAATATAGCTACAAGTAGTAAAGCTTCTTATGTCTCTCTTATGGATAGATTACAGTATGCAACTCCTTTCTTGAATCCAATCTTAGTTAGATATCCATCAAGTGCTCCATACCAGGCTCTAGGGGCTTGCTTAAGTCCATAGAGGGCTTTCTTCAATCTGCATACCATATCAGGTCTGTCTGATAAGGTGAATCCTTTTGGATGCTCAATGTATACTTCCTCTTTCAGTTCTCCATTCAAGAATTCTAACTTGACATCCATCTGATAAAATTTGAAGTTTTTGACTATAGCATTTGGTAGAAACAACTTAATAGCTTTTAATCTACTCATAGGTGCAAATGTGCCCGAATAATCAATGCTCTCTCTTTGTGCATATACTTTGCATACTAATCTTGCTTTATTTCTTACTACTGTACCATCTTCATTCATCTTGTTTCTGAATATCCAATTTGTTCCAATCACATTCTTATCACTAGGTCTTGGGATGAGTTCCCAAGTGTCATTCTTAATAATATGATCAATTTCTTCTTTCATAGCATCATGTCAATCTAAATCATTACAAGCATCTTCAACACTTGAAGGTTCAATTTGAGATAGTAAACATATTGCTTCACTGCTAGTTGAATTCTTTGCTTGTGATCTTTTTGAGACTTTTCTACTCTGATCTCTAATGATGTCTTCCTTAGAATGGTTTCTAGATGTAAAATTTGGAACTTTAGGTGATGATGACTCATCGGCCTTAGGAGTGTCTTCTTCACTTGTCTTAGGGTCATTGAATAACACATCAATACTGTCAAACATTTCTTTAATAACTATCTCACTAGTGGAGGGTTTGGGTTCTTCTTGAATCATGGGTGAGTAATGATGATATCTTTCTTGAACCATGAAATTTTCATCAATCTTAACATGGGAACTTTCAATGATCTTTTTTAATCTTAAATTGAAACATCTATAAGATTTACTTTTAGTAGAGTAACCAAGGAAAATACCTTCATCGCTTCTTGCATCAAACTTGCCTACTGCTTCATTGCTCTTGATGTAGCACTTGCTTCCAAAAATTCTAAAGTATTTTAATATGGGAACATTACCAAACCATAGCTCATATGGTGTTTTTTCAGTGCCAGGTCTCAATTGAATTCTATTAATGGTGTAGACTATTATATTGACCGCATCTCTCCAATAGGTGTGTGCAAATTTTCCTTCTATCATAATGGTGTGCACTCTATCAAGGATGATCCTATTCCTTCTCTTTGCAATTCCAGTTTTATGAGGGGTTGTAGGTGCACTTAATTGTCTCTTTATTCCATGTTCTTCGTAGTACTCATAGGATCTGTTAGAGGTGAATTCTCCTCCTCTATCCGATCTCAAACATTTTATCTTTAGTCCAGATTCATTCTCAACCTTAGCTTTGAATATTTTGAACTTCTCAAATTATTCTAAATTATCTTTTAAGAATGCAACCCACATCATCCTAGTATAGTCATCAAAAAACAAGATGAAATACCTTTCACCATAGTATGATCTTGTTTGAGTTGGACCACATAGGTCTGTATGAATCAGATCCAACTTGTTTTCTGCTGAATTGTGCTTGCTCCTAAATGAATTTCTCACATGATTTCCCATCACACATTCCCTGCATATAGTATCAATTGGCTTTGCTATGCTAGGTAGATCTCTTACTACCTTTACATTTCTTATCTTTACCATGTTATCAAAATTAATATGACATAGTCTTTTATGCCACAACCACCTGTCATCAACTTTAGCAACAAAACAACTTTCTTCTGAATTGAGTTGGAAAACATTACCTCTAGTCTTTGAGCCTGATGTAATCATAACACCATCCTTGTTGTTAATGATGCATTTGTCATCTTTAAACTCCAACTGATATCCTTTTCCAAGTAACTGTCCAACACTAAGAAGGTTATGTTTCAATCCATCAACATAAAGAACATCATCAATACTATTCTTTCCATCCAAAGTAATGGATCCTCTACCAACTATGGGTTTATGAGTGTTGTCTCCAAATCTAACCATGCCACCATTATATTTTTCCAAATGAGAAAATCTATTTTTGTCACCTGTCATGCGATGAGAACAACCACTATCTATGATCCAGTCTATCCTTATGTCAGCTTGACAAATCAATGCTAGCTCTTGTTCCTCATTCTTATCTTCAAGATCTATCTTTTTGTTCATTTTTGAGCTATGATAGCAATAAATCCAATTTCTTCTTGACCTAATTCATCATCTAAAACTCCATCTCCAACATAGTAACATTCCTTAGAGTGCATAGGCTTGTAATCATTTTTGAATTTCCTAGCTCTGGTAGGTAACTTAGATGCAAAGTGACCAATCTTGTTACATGAAAAGCACTTAAATGGTAACTGACCTTCATATTTTTCATTTCCTTTCTTTTCTCTTTTGGAAATCATAGCAATGAAATCATCTAGTGTTTTCTCTTCATCATCATCATCAAAATTACCATAAGTGTTTGCAGATTTTTTACCATGTATTGTTGCTTTGAAGGCTGTCTCACTTTTAGGTTTTGTCTTCAATCTTGAAATCTCAAAAGCTGAGATTTTTTTAATCAAGGTTTCTCTTCTAAAATTTAATGTAAGATGTATGGTCTCATCAAGGATGTTGATCTTATTTTCATATTCTGGAGTGAGAGTAGTCATTAATTTGTCCATAATGTCTTCCTCTGAGATTTCTCCACCATTTTTCCTGATTCTAGCAACTGCTTCATTGATCCTTTGATTATAAGCTCTGATGTTTTCTTTAGGAAACATCTCTAATGCATTGTATCTTTTCTTCCATGTTTTTTTGCGAGCATCCTTTTCTTGTTTGTCTCCTTAAAACATGTCTTCTGTTGGAGATTTTCTAGCTGGCTAGTACTGACTGTATATTTGTCATTGATGAAAATATATGGAAAGTAGCATGCGTGAAAGTCTTATGTAGTAAGCCTTTAGTATATAATGCATGGACATGTTATCAACATGATATCATGGGCACAGAGGTTAACTGTTAGCACATATAGCTATATAGCAGCAGTAGTGTTCCTGACAGAGTAACAGACAATGTTCTATGTATGGTTGTCTGTACAGATATCCTATGGGCATACGCCCTTGGATTTATGTTTTAGACATGTTAGTGATGTTAAGTTCATGGACACATAGTCTGATGTTAGACGCAAGTGAAGTTATGAAGTCGCTATTCACCAGTAGTAGTTTCTTGTGTTTGTTCAGAAGAACTAGAAAATTTTTTATTGGTTCTTGAGTTGAACCTATCTTGAGGGTATGCACCCTTGGAATTAAGCTTAGAGATGAGTTTTTGATGTTCAGTTAAGAGCCCATGAGTTAATTCAGCTTGAGGAGAAAGTTAGAGTTGTTTTGGTAGAGTTGACAGTGTGTAGCGTGTGTCTATAATTATATTATATGAACAGTTCCCAGAATGTGTTGTGCCCATAGTAGAGCCAAAAAAATGTTTGTTTGATTTTATTATGGTTTCTCTAATATGATTTCTAGGTGGTTCTAATAGGTGGACTTGATTATTTCATTTGGAGGAAAGATATTTATAGGCAATCCTATGTGATTTCTTAAGTGTGGTTCATGGTTGAAGAAGAAGAGTAGAGCGGAGTGTGCGAAGTGTGGAACCATTAGAAGAAGGTCAATGTGAACAAGTTGAGTACTTATGCTATAAATTGGAACTAATCAAGACAAGCAGGTCTAAGCACAGTTAACCAAGATCCAAATATAGTGTGTATTTGTTATTTAGAAGGTTGTAGCCTTCACCCCTTTGAGCAGTGAGCTCTTAGACAGTGCATCCTCTCCCCTAACAGGGACAATTTTAAAAGACTTCTAACAGGGTCCAACCCTTAACCAGGTCTACTGTACTTTATATATTGTAAAGCTACTCCTAACAGGGTGAAGGATCTTCTAACAAGGATCATTATACACTCGTACATAATATTAGTGGGTATCAAGTCCCACCGGGGTTTTTACATATTTGGGTTTCCCCGTAACCAAAATATTGGTGTTGTGTTCATATGTTCTTTCTATTTGTTTATGCTTTATGTTTAAGTATACTTAATTGGATAAAGAATTGAATCTTGTAGATAACTAATTCACCCCCCCCCTCTCAGTTATCTCTTGGGACTATTCCTAACAATTGGTATCAGAGCCAAGTGCCTCGGAGAAAATTTTAATAGCTTGAGGTTGATTAGATGGCATACTTCAAGAAAGAGAGTCCTAAGTTTGATGGAGAAAATTATCTTTATTGGAAGAACGAGATGGTGACTCATTTGCAATATATTGCTTTTGAAGTTTTTAATGTAACTGTCAAAGCAGCCAAGATACCTACCCTAGAAGATCTTGGAAAGGATGATGCTACTGAAAGACAAAAGGAATTGTTTCATCAGAATTCTATTGCCAAAGAAGCCCTTATCAGCGCACTATTAGTTAGTGAGTTCTCAGAGTTAAAAAAGTAGATACCGCCAACAAGATATGGAAGCACCTTGAAGACATGTTTGAAGGAGATAAGAAAGAAAAGGATGCACATAGAAAAAATTGGAAGAAAAGATATAATGCATTAGAAATGTTGCCTGAAGAAAACATCAGAGCTTACAATCAAAGGATCAATGAAGCAGTTGCTAGAATCAGGAACAATGGTGGAGAGATTTCAGAAGAAGACATCATGGACAAGTTGATGAATACTCTTACTCCAGAATATGAGAGAAAGATCAATATACTTGATGAGACTATGAAACTTACATCTAATTTTAAGAGAGAGACCCTGATCAGTAAGATCTTAACTTTTGAGATTTCAAGATTGAAGACAGAACCTAAAAGTGAGACAGCCTTCAAAGCAACAGTTCATGGTAAGAAATTTGCAAACACTTCTGGTAATTTTGATGATGATGATGAAGAATGAACTTTAGATGATTTTATTGCTATGATTACTAAAAGAGAAAAGAAAGGAAAAGGAAAATATGAAGGTCAATTTCCTTTCAAGTTCTTTTCATGTAACAAGATAGGTCACCTTGCATCTAAGTGTCCTTCTAGAGCTAGAAAGTTCAAAAGGGATTACAAACCTAAAGAATGTTACTATGCTGGAGATGGAGTTTCAAATGAAGAATCAGGTGAAGAAGAAATTGGATTCATTGCTATTATAGACAAAATGAATAATAAGACTGAACATAAAGATGTAAAAGAGAAACAAGAGCTAGCATTGATTTCCCAAGTAGACATAAGGATAGACTAGATTATAGATAGTGGTTGCTCACATCACATGATAGGTGATAAAGGAAGATTTGTTCATCTAGAAAAATACAATGGTGGTGTGGTTAGATTCAAAGATAACACTCCTAAATGAATAGTTGGTAGAGGAGCCATCACCTTGGATGGAAAGAATAGTACTGATGATGTTCTATATGTTGATGGTTTGAAACATAACCTTCTAAGTGTTGGACAGTTACTTGGAAAAGGATATCAGTTGGAGTTTAAGGATGAAAAATGAATCATTAACAATAAGGATGGTGTTATGATTACATCAGGCTCAAAGACAAGAGGTAATGTTTTTCAACTAAATTCATAAGCAAGTTTTTTTATTGCTAAAATTGATGACAGTTGGTTGTGGCATAAAAGACTATGTCATATCAATTTTGATAACATAGTGAAGATAAGAAATGTTAAGGCAGTAAGAGATCTACCTAGCATAGGAAAGATAGTTGATACTATATGCAGGGAATGTGTGATGGGAAAGCATGTGAGGAATTCATTTAGGAGCAAGCACAATTTAGTAGAGAACAAGTTGTATCTAATTCATATAGACCTATGTGGACCAACTCAAACAAGATCATACTATGGTGAAAGGTATTTCATTTTATTTATTGATGATTATACTAGGATGATGTGGGTTGCATTCTTGAAAGATAAGTCAGAAGCATTTGATAAATTCAAAATATTCAAAGCTAATATTGAGAATGAATCTGGATTAAAGATAAACTGTTTGAGATCGGATAGAGGAGGAGAATTCACCTCTGATAGATTCTATGAGTTCTACAAAGAACATGGCATAAAGAGAAAATTAAGTGTACCTAGAACACCTCAGCATAATGGAATTGTAGAGAGAAGGAATAGGATAATTTGGGATACAACATGCACCATTATGATAGAAGAAAAAGTTGCACACACATATTGGAGAGATGCGGTCAATACAATAGTCTACACCATCAATAGAATTCAATTAAGGCCTGGCGCTAACACAACACCATATGAGCTATGGTTTGGTAATGTTCCCATAGCAAAATAATTAAAAATCTTTGGAAGCAAGTGCTACATCAAGAGGGATGAAGCAATAGGCAAGTTTGATGCAAGAAGTGATGAAGGTATTTTCCTTGGTTACCCTACTAAAAGTAAAGCTTATAGATGTTTCAACTTAAGATTGAAAAAGATAATTGAAAGTGCTCATGTGAAGATTGATAAGAAATTTATGATTCAAGAAAGATATCATGATTACTCACCCATGATTGAGGAAGAACCTAGACCCTCTTCTTGTGAGATAGTTATTGAAGAAATGTTTGACAGTATTGATGTGTTATTCAATGACCTTGAGACAAGTAAGGAAGAAAATCCTAAGGCTGATGAGTCAGCAACAACTAAAGCTCCAAAGTTTACATCTAGAAACCATTCCAAGAAATACATCATTGGAGATCAAAGCAGAAAAGTCTTGACAAGATCACAAGCAAAGAACTCAGCTAGCAATGATGCGTTATGTTTATTATCTCAGATTGAACCTTTACGTGTTGAAGATGCTTGTAATGATTCAGATTGGCATGATGCTATGAAAGAAGAACTTGATCAGATTATTAAGAATGACACTTGGGAACTAGTTCCAAGACCTAGTGATAAGAATGTGATTGGTACAACGTGGATATTTTGAAATAAGATGAATGAAAATGGTACAGTAGTAAGAAACAAAGCAAGGTTAGTATGTAAAGGATATGTGCAAAGAGAAGGCATTGATTATTCAAAAACATTTGCACCTGTGAGTAGATTAGAAGCTATTAAGTTGTTCCTAGCTTATGCAACAGTTAGAAACTTCAAAGTTTATCAGATGGATGTCAAGTCAGCATTCCTGAGTGGAGATCTAAAAGAAGTATACATTGAGCAGCCAGAAGGATTCACATTATCAGATATACCTGATTTGGTATGCGAACTAAAGAAGGCCCTCTATGGACTTAAGCAAGCTCCTAGAGCATGGTATGAGAGACTAGATGGTTACTTAACAAAGATTGGATTCAATAAATGACCAGTAGATTGTAACTTATTCTTTAGAGAGACTTCTGAAGGTTTGTTACTTGTAGCTATATTTGTTGATGACATTATCTTCAGAGGTAATGACAAAATTAGTGCTGAATTTTCTAAGGAGATGCAAAATGAATTGGAGATGAGTATGATTGGTCCTATTAAGTAATTTTTAGGATTGACTGTGTAGCAAACAAAGAAAGGTATATTCATTAATCAGTCTAAGTATGTGAAAGAGATATTAAAGAAATTCAAGATGGATGATTGCAAGCTAGTAGGGACTCCTATGATTAATGGATGCAAGCTTACAAAGGAAGATGACTCACCAGCACTTGATATAACATTGTACAAGTCTATGATTGCAAACTTATTTATCTTACTCAGACTAGACCTGATATTTCCAATGTAGTTGGCATAGTTGGAAGATTTTCAACAGAGCCTAAACAAAGTCACCTCATGGCAGTAAAGAGGATATTTAGATACTTACAAGGAACTATAGACTATGGTCTATGGTATCCTAATTTGGATAATGTTGAATTTCATGTGTACACAGATGCAGATTGGGTAGGATGTGTAGATGACAGAAAGAGTACATCAGGAGGAGTAGTGTTTCTTGGTGATAGACTTGTCACTTGGATAAGCAAGAAACAAAATTGTATTTCTCACTCAAGAATAGAAGTGGAGTATGTTGTAGGAGCCTTGAATTGTTCTACAATTGTGTGGATCAAGCATATGATAAAAGGTTTTGGAATTTAGATTGATTATCCTATTGTTATTTACTGTGATAACACTAGCACTATCAATATGCCAAAGAACCCTGTAATGCATGCAAAGACAAAGCACATTGAGATCAAGTATCAATTCCTAAGAGAGAAAGTGGTAGAGAAAGAAGTCAAGTTGGACTATGTGAATACTAAAGATCAGTTGGCAGACATATTCACAAAGCCCTTACCTAATGATGGGATAAGCTAGGATAGACTAGCTAGTTTATGCTCTGAACCTTGTCTAAGGACTCCAGTGTGCTCTGAAACCTATGGATGATCTATAGGATACTCATGAAATTTAATTACCCCCTAATCTTCCTATCTATCCCACTAAGTTACACAAGTTCAACTATCACCATGACAAACCTTGCTTCTAGGCACTAACCCTTACATTGGCTCAAAAAGGGACTTTTTGATTCTAGACCTACTCCACATTATAATAGTGAGTTCTAATGAATTCAAAGGAATTTTTATGGCTATTTTCACCTTTTCATGGCATTGATAATATTTTTAGATTACCCGATTTGGTAGTTCCTTTGGAAACTAGGGCTACTAGAATAGGCCTAATTAGCCCTCCACCCGGATTTATAGGGAGTTTTATTCCTTTTGCCCAAGGATTCAGCACCTCTGGTCTAAATAAAATATACTAGGATTGATCCCCTCTAAGTTATTTTTGGGGTCTAAAGTTCCCATGTGACCGTACAGGTTATATAGCAAAAATGAGGGTTTTAAGCTTTTTAGAACCTCCTCTCTGTCTAGGTCTTCAACAAGACCCTTCTGCAACTCTTCAAGCCTCCTCCTTCACAAAAAATAACCTTCACTCATCCATCTATCATTGCTGCAAAGGGCTAGGCTTGGAACTCATTCCTCTGACTGCTGGAGTTCTTTTAGTGCTGCTACAACCTAGTCGGGCTATGCATTAGCTCGCCCAGGGCTTTGTCAAACAATTGTTTGTTTGCTTGCTCCAGGGCCTTGCATCATAGTACATATTCATTAGGGTTTTTACTTTGAGAATCTACAATCCCATGGGCTTTCCACGGTGGAGACCAAAGCTACAGCCCTTTCACTCCAAGTTCCTCAAAATTGAACAGGGAACAATCTAGAACAACAGAGATAAGAAAAAGATTACAAAAACACACTAAAAGATGAAAAAAACCACACACAATGAAGTATTAACAACAAAAAATGGATCACACAATAGGATTTCACACAAAACTAGATGTATTCACAAGTATTCAGTCATACAACAGTGACTGTAGCACATAATTGTTCACTAGTCTACCTCTTTGTACTGTAGATCTTTACTTCTGACAACCAACCCATACATTAGGGTTAGAAAAGTATTAAATATCCTTGTCTTGGCATGAGTATTAGGTCTTTAGGGCATATAGAGCCTCTTAGCTTAGGTAGTCATTACAAAGTGAAAAGTTTATTAGCAACTTTTGAGCATGTTTTTAGTTGCTTGAGCAACTTTTGCTCACTCATCATAATAGACCATTACTAGGCCTTCCAAAGTACTCATGTGCATTCAATGACTACAAACACAAACTCCTAGACCACTAATCAAGAAGAACCCCAAGAAACCTCAAGTTGACAGCCTTGCTTGAGTTAATGGGCAAAGCACACTTAAGGAGACTAGAAGATCTCTAGGACTAACACAAGCCTAGGCACAACCAAAATTGAGTCCAACTCCATTGTGACTCTTATTCCAACTACAAAACATTAACATACCAAAACAAGAAAGTGAGGGCCCTCATAGAGGTGCTTCTGCAGCATACTCCCCCTTAGCACAAGGTAAGGCACTTTGGGGTCGAGGAGAGATAAATCAATCCCAAACTTCTTGAACTATCCTTCTTCAACCCAAGTGGCTTCAGATTCAGGCTGATCCTTCCATTTGATTAGGTACTCCATATAGATTTGATGTCTAGTTGCCTTCTTCACCCTAGATTCTAAGATTCTCTCTGCTTGAGCCATTTCCTTCTTAGGCATGACATTTGTGTCCAAGTCTTGTAATACCTTAGGTGGACCTATTTCTTGCCGATTGATATCACTCTTGAATCTGATCAGGTCTGCAACATTGAACACCAGTGAGATGGCTAAGTTTGAAGGTAAGTCCACCTTGTAGGCATTCTCTCCATACTTGGCTAAGATCTTACACGGACCTACTCTCCTCATCTGGAGCTTAGTAGGCATGCCTTTTTTCAATCTTGCTTTGCTGAGATGGACCATCACATAGTCCCCAATCTGAAACTATACATATTTTCTCTTTTCATTCACTTTAGCCTTGTGTCTTTGGGTGGACTCCAAGATAGACATCTTTACCTGCTCTGCACCTCTTTGATGGTTTGAGTGAAATCTTCAACTTTTCCACTCTTCAACTCCATGGAACCTACATCTCTCAACTCACACACTCCTCTAGGGTGTCTTCCATACACTATCTCAAAAGGACTTCTTCCTATGGTCCTATTCACACTACCATTATATGCATATTCAACCTGAAAAATAACAAGATCCCAAGTCTGCCCATACTCCTTTTTTAAACACCTTAGTAAGTTGCCAAGCACCCTATTGATGACCTCAGTTTGACCATTGGTCTAAGGATGGTATGTTGAACTAAAAGAGAGATTAGTTCCCAGCCTCTTCCATAAATTTTGCCAAAAATGGCCCATGAACTTGCTGTCCCTGTCTGACACAATACTCAAAGGAATTCCATGAATTCTAACAATCTCTTTGAAGAAGAGATGTGCTACATAACTTGTATCATGATTTGTTTTACAAGGAATGAAATGACTCATTTTGGAAAACCTATCAACAACAACATAGATGCTATCCATACCTGATTTGGTTTTAGGGAGTCCAATGAAAAAGTCCATACTTACACACTCCCAAGGCCTATTTGGAATTGGTAGAGGTTGATAGAGTCCAACATTGCTTGAACCTCCTTTAGCTCTTTGGCATACTCCACATTGCTCTACATACCTCCTGACATCCCTTGCTAGCTTAGGCCAAAAGTAGTATCACTGTACTAACTCCAATGTCTTTTTTATGCCAAAATGACCACTTGGGCTACCATTATGCTTCTCTTGGATCAGATTTTCCCTCATGGATCCTCTAGGTACACAAAGCTGATTACCTTTAAACAAGAGTTCATTCTGAAGGGTTTAATCTACAAACTCACCATGAAAATGGTTCTCAAACTCCAGGCACACCTTGTAGGCTTGTGATAAGTCTTCATCCTCCTCATATAAGTCTTTAAAGCCTCCTATTCCAATGCTTTGGAGCTGTACCTCTTGGATAGTATATAAATTCCTACTCAAGGCATCTGCTACCCTATTGAGCTTCCCTTTCTTATGCTTTCTTGTGAAGGTAAAGGACTAGAGATATTCCATCCACTTCAAGTTCCTATTACTAAGCTTCTCCTGAGTGTTTATGTAGCTTAAAGCCTGATTATCAGTAAACACCATAAATTCTTTTGACAGAAGATAATGCCTCCATTTCTTGAGAGATTGTACTAATGCATACAACTCTAAGTCATAAGCTGAATACTTCTTCTTTGCTTCATTGAGTTTCTCACTGAAGAATGCCATAGCTCTTCCTTCCTAACTCAATACACCACCTACTACTACACCACTTGCATCACATTCAATGGTGAACAACTTATCAAAAGTTGGCAAGAGTAAAATAGGTTTTGTGGCTACCTCTTGTTTTAAGGTTGAAATGATTTCTCAGCTGCCTCAGTCCACTTGAACTTTTTTTTCAGCCCTCCTTTGATGGTGTCTAATACTAGTGCACATATCCCTCTAATTTTCCTCACAAACTTCCTATAAAATTATGCCAAGCCATGAAAACTTCTAACTTTAGTCCCTATTTTTGGGGCAGGCCAATTCAAGATTGCCTCTACCTTGCTTGGGTCCATTTTCAAAGTACCCTTGGACACTACAAAGCCCAAATAAATCAGCTCTTTCTGCATGAACTCACACTTTTCTAGATTGATGGCTAGCTATTCTTCATGTAGCTTTTTCATAACCAACTTTAAGTGTTCCAGGTGTTCTGCTTTTGTCCTTCTATAGATGAGTATATCATCTAGATACACCACCACAAATCTACCTATGAAGTCCTTCAAGACCTCATTCATCAACCTCATGAAGGTGCTTAGGGCATTGGTAAGCCCAAATGGCATGACAAGCCATTCATACAATCCATCAGTGGTTTTAAAAGTGGTCTTCCACTCATCACCCTCCTTTATTCTGATTTGGTGATAACCACTCTTCAAATCCAACTTTGTAAAATACATAGCACCTCCTAAGAAATACATCAAATCCTCTATTCTTGGAATGGGGAACCTATACCTGATAGTGATCCTATTGATAGCCCTTGAATCTATGCAAAGTCTCCATTTTCCTCCTTTCTTGGATGCCAAAACTACTGGGACTGCACATGGACTTATACTCTTCTTGAGTAGCCCTTGATCCAACAACTCTTGCACTTGCCTTGCTACTTCCTTATTCTGATCTGGGGTTAGCTTATAGGCTGCTTTGTTAGGTAGAGAAGCACTAGGAACAAAATCAATTTGATGACTTATTACTCTTCTTGGAGGTAAAGTGGCAGGGGTTCCATCACTCACTATGTCTTTAAATTCTTTCATCATTTTCTGCACTTCCAATGGTAAATCTACCTTCAACTTCTTATCTTCCTCCTTTGGTTTCACCATAATAGCACATCCTATGGTCTCCTCATCCTATAGAGCATGTAAGAACTCTTTACCACTACTAAGCAACACACTAGGTGTCTTAGAAGTTCCTTCTTCATTCTCTATTAAGGACTGAATTTTGAAAGTCCTCCCATCCTTTTTGAAAGCAATGGAGTTTTCCTCTCCATCATAGACCATCTTTCTACCAAATTGCCAGGGTCTTCCCAATAGAAGATGGCATGCATCCATGGGTAAGATATCACAAAGAATTCTATCTTTATAGCCTCTGATAGAAAACTCTACCCATGTCTGCTTATTAACTAGCACACTTTGTTCTTGGTTCAATCGAGTTACCTTGTAGGGGTTTGCATGTGGAATCTTTGTGAGTTTCAGCTTCTTTGTTGCTTCCTCTACTACGATGTTATCTGTAGATCCTGAATCCATAATAACCTTGCATACTTTGCCTTGTATCTTGCACCTGACTCTAAAAAGAGCCCTTCTTTGCTTTGGTTCACCTTGATTAGGCTGCCTTATAAGCACCCTCCTGAACATAAGGTTCTCCCCCATTTCTGATTCCAATTTGCTGAGCTCATTAGTGCATGAGTTGCTGCTTTCCTCTTGGGTATAGGCTACCCTTTTCTCATTTTGTGAGGCTGATGGTTTGTCAGGACACCTATAGGTAGGGTGTCCAAGCTGTCCACACTGATAGCACTTCATAGTGGCAAAGTAGGAGCTGCTCCTTCCTGTTCCTCTTCCTCTACTTCCTTGAGAACCTCTTCCTCTACCATAAGATCCTCTTGTACTGATTTCTGAACTTTGTTCCAAGAGTCTTCTCTCACCTTGGTTTCTTGATTCACCACCTCTACTAGAACCTCCTCTTTGACCCCCTCTAGAGTCTCTACCTCTTCCTCTATTCTTGGAATTAGGTTCTTGCTTTCTCATCTATTTGTATTCAAGCTTTTATTCCATATGCTGACACCCAAGTACGGTGGTAGGAGTGAACAAAATAATCTCTTCTTCTATGGTCCATTTCAAGCTACTGAGGTACCTTGCTACTTTAATGCTCTCATCTTCTTGGATCCTGGATCTCAAACTCAACTTGTGGAACTCTTCAGTATAAGTAGCTACATCCATCTCCTTCTGTCTAAGGGTCAATCTTTTCTTATGCTGCTGTATTTCATAATCAATTGGTAGGTATGATTCCCTGACTTTATTGACCATAGCTTTCCAATTAGAGATTGGATTCTTTCCCTCTTTCTATCTTTCACCTTGCAAGTAGTTCCACCAGGTTAGTGCTTGTCCTCTCAACCTAGATTTGGCCACCTTGACCTTTCGTGCTTCTGAGATCACTTCACATTTAAAGTGATTCTCCATGCCTTCAATCCATTGCATCAAAAGCTCACTATCCATCCTGCCAATTAGTAATGGGACACCTTCAAGTGCCTTGCCTGTGATAGCCTTTAGAGCTTTGAGAAACTACTCATCTTGTGTTGGAGGATGAGGTGTGGGTACTGTTGTCCTATTTTTTCCTTCTATATAAATTTGGCCCTATTTCTGGTCTAGTCTTTATCTTTCATGTCTGCAGAACACCACCAAAAAAAATAAAAAATTTCATGGGTCTATCAATTTTCCTCTGG
This sequence comes from Chamaecyparis obtusa, assembly GCA_027943335.1. Taxonomy (NCBI): domain Eukaryota; kingdom Viridiplantae; phylum Streptophyta; class Pinopsida; order Cupressales; family Cupressaceae; genus Chamaecyparis; species Chamaecyparis obtusa. The sequence continues at coordinate 972,285 of BSBK01001640.1, read as the reverse complement.
TCTTTGCAAGCCGTTTAAGGTCTCTGGCTAGGTGAAAAGTCCTTCAAAATATTCATAAAACTAGCTGTTAACCCTCTTTACCTTTTTGGCCTATTATAATTTTACATTACCTTTTTGGCAGCCACTTAAGTTCCTAATTTTCCCCATGCACAAAATACTTTCCTAAGTTCAGCGGTTTAATCTTTCCTAAGTCTCGACGCCTAATATTTCCTAAAGGCTTAAGACCCCTCAAGATCTGACGGTTCTCACTATACCGGAAGCCTAAGGTGTGTCCTATTTATCTCAGCAGTTTAGTGATGACCGTAGATCTTCCCTGCTCTGCAAAGACTCTGACATGTCAGTGGGACTGATGATTTCCTTGCTTCTCATTCGTCCATGGTGTCTGACTCTGCATTTTTTCAGCAGGCCCATCCTTCTTGGTGTGTTAAAGACCGGTAAGATTGTGTGGTTCTTACTATACCGGAGACCTAAGTTTCTCGACAGTTAAGTAAGTGGTATGGTGATGATCGTCTGATCTCTTCATCACCCAGGCTTCTGACAGTGGGTCCAATGTCAGAGGGGGTAAAACATGGATCTGAAATGGCACTTCCGACTGGTCAAGAGATTATTTGTCAGTGGGCCCATGGGACCGAAGGCTTCTAGGGAGTTAATGATTGGTAAGATCTTGCGGCCATCATTATACCATTGGGGCAAGATGCACGTAAGATAAGCTTGTAGTATAATGATAGCCATCCGATGCGCTTCCTCAGGTCGTGGGTCCAAGCCTTGTAGAACTTGTTGGTTTGGTGCATTTTCATTGGTTGTTGACTTCCAGGGTGGCATTGACTTGTCAGGGGTTTTTAAAGGTTTGTTAAGTGCATCTGGGCCGTTCATTTGCCAAGAGAATCTTTATCAATGACTCTATTTTAATTTCAAGCTCTGCTAGCTGTTTAAATTCAAATTGAAATTTCCTGCGAAGGATTTTGAAGGTTTTTTGATATTTTGGACATGCATGACACTCGGTAGCTCAGGAATTAAATTTTTTAGGACTGAGGTAGTTGTAAAAGGGTTGGAGGTGATCATTGGTCAGCATTGTCATGCTTGGTGTCATGTGCTCATGCCACAGGTTGAAATTGAAGCTTGGTGCCAGATATTTTGTAGATTTTTCTAGGGGTGGTGTGACCAGTTTTAAAGAGCCTTCATGGCTGAGTGGAGTGGCAAATGAGCTAGATGAGCCAGGTTTCTTGTTTGTAGGTTGTTTTTAGTTGAGGATGGACATGCAAGGATGATTATCTAGTTGGTTGAGATAATTACAGAGTTGTAATCATGATCATATTTGTTTGAGTTAGGGTTTTGGTTGTTGAAAAAAGATCTTTTGTAACCCTAGTTAGGTTAAAGTTTGACTCCTACCTGCATGCAGTAGAGTGTATATATTGTATTTTTGGAGCCTTATTGCTCAGATTTAGACAATTGTAATAGAAATTTATATTTCTAAAGAGCTATATGTGGTATCTTCTCTATCCTTTGGCTTCTAAAGTTGTATTTCTCCCATTGATGATTGGAGCATTCTTGAGGTACTTGTCATATTTGTTCTATCCCTATCCTCACTATTTTAATTATCTCTTATTGGATTCAAGTTTATGAATGATATCAGTGAGATTTAGGGTTCCTAATCCCTCTCACTTTCTACAATTTTGTGTGTTATTGTGTGTGATCTGATTGAGATGTTTTGTGGGTATGCTACAACCCCTAGCAGTCTTGTCTCATTCCTACACCTAGTTGTAGAAAATGATGTTTGTTTGAAGGTCATAGGTTGAGTCTTTTTTTCAGGCCCTCCCATGAAACACTTATGCAAGCCTATCTAGTGAGTTGTGACTTATTAGACCTAAATCTTCCATTAGTCTCATTCCTCTATACTGAGATCCAAACCCTAAATTGGGTGCATCACCTAGTAGGTAGTTTGCTTTCATGTTATTTACCTTTCAAGAATTCCTCCTAACCCTTTCCCTTCAAAGATTTACTTTTCATAGCAAGAAGCAAATTAAGGTGATTATCCAAGAGGAACCAGCCTAGAACGTGGAGGTCTCATCTTAGTTAACAAAGGTCCCACAACCTAGAGATGATTCCCAAGTTATACTGAGTTATCAAGACCAAGAGAGCTTGAGACAAAGGTGCAAACTTAGTGTATAACAATTAATGGCACACTCGGTGGGACATGAAAAGAAGTTTATTATTTGAAAGTTATGTCATCTCTAATATGCAGATTGCATAATAAAAACTTTTAGAAGTTGTTTTAATAAGTATATCTGGTGACTCCACTAGTTTCAAAGATTCAGGCTAACCTTGTTTAAGGTTTATGAGAAAGATTGAGACTAGAAGCTCAAAACCCACCAATTTTTTAGAGTTGCCTTCAAGAAGAAGTCATAAAGGTAGGTTGACTCAAAGAGAATCCCTTGCAAGGAGAGTTCAATCAACACCTCCTAACTCATTAGAAAGGAGACCTTTTGCCTTTCATTCAAGAAGAAGAGGAAGATCTCTAACCAGAGATCTAGAAGAGGAAGATTCAAATACAGCCCATATTGTTGTTAATCTTCAAGTTTCAACTCCTGCAATGGCTAGAAATTTTGTCTTTGCACCTTTCAATCAGGGGAGTCCATTAAATTTTGTAGTGCATCATGATGTGCCCTTGGTGGCATTAAAAAGCTTGCCTGATTTCACTGGTGAGGGATAGACAACAGCCTTTGAGCACATAAGAGATGTGACTACCATCTGCAGCATTCACAACATAACACAAGAAGATGTAGCCACAAAATTACTAGCAGCATCTTTAAAAGGTAAGGCTCTTGAATGGTTTAGAACTCTAGCTGTTAGTTCTATCACTTCATGGGATGAACTAGGGGATGCTTTGAGTAAACATTTTGAGGATAAATCAGATAATTTATCTCTAGTTGAACAATTGACAACTATTAAGAGAGACCCTCAAGAGAAAATGATGGATTACAATAGTAGATTCCTTAAAACATGGAATAGAATCCCAATATTTTTAAGGCCATCAGCTGACCATGCTTTCCTATATTATTTACAAAGTCTGAATGGCCAAATATTTGTCATGATCTAGTCTATGGGTGGTACTTCTTTACCCCAAGCTTTTGACATAGCTGTTGTATGCACCCAAAAATGGTCGCCTAGACTTTGGGCCCCATTTATTCGATTTATCAATCCTGAATCATTTTTGTCAATAATCAATATTTTCAACATTATCAATTTCTTGATCAAGTCTTAATTTTGATCATATATTAGATTTTTATCCTATGAGCTAACCATTTTATCCTAAGTCTTTATTTAATTAAAAGGAATATTTCCTCCCCTTTTATTAAATAAAAAATCCCTCACCTTTTCCTCTTATCCTAAGTTGCACAAATAAAGTATTATTCTTATTTTATAAAAAGGGAAAAACACTTTTTGTCTCATATGGACACAAAAGTCAACTCTTATTTTCTCATTGGAGGATATTTGTGCACATGGATCAAGCTTCCAATTTTCTCCACCGTTGATTAAGTCTTTTGCTTCTTAATCTCCATCGTCCATTGATTTTTCATTTCCTATAAAAGAAGAGCTCTCTTCTTCATTTTGATATTCATCTTTTTTATGCTAATGTTATGCTACAAGTTTTCTAGGTCATTTGGAGCTCTTTTTGAAGACACTCTTGCATCCAAGCTTTGAAGATCATTGTTGCATTCCATAGTTCCCATATTTGCTTTCATAGTTGCATGATCATGGCATTATTAGTTTAGATTTCCTTTTATGCAATAGATTTAGCTTCACATAGCTTAATTAGGGGAATTGTAATCTATTGCTATTTCCTTTCATAGTTTCATTGTACTTTCATTTTCATATAATAATTTGCATACTCATATAAGTTACATTGCATTGCATTCATATTGATTTCATTGAAGATATTAACATTGTTGTCCTTGTCTTCACTTGAATCTCTCATTGTGTGGTTGACTAGCAAGGTCGTAAGCTTAATAGCTCTAGCTGAGAGCAATTTTATCATAGTGTCTTGCAACTCCATGCATAGAGAGCTATGAGCCGCTTTGTGAGGCCTCACCTTTGAGCAACCTTGCATATAATGGTTCTTAGAAGTGTGGTCACTTTTTACTCATACATTTATGGTGCCCACCGTGGGGTAGAGTAGATAGACTTTGTCCTTTAGTTTCTTTTATTTTCATCATTTTTTGGATTAATTTTTTGATATTTTGTGTTCTCTATTTTTCTGTCTCAGAGTATCGCGTGACACTTCTCAGAAATATCACGCAATATACCTTATAGTGCTAGTGCAACAGTTCGCGTGGAGGAAGAATCGCCTGGGTATATTCAGGTTTATTGCCTGACATCGTGCAAATTATTGCTTGACTATTTTGCAGTATATCACCTAGTTGAAAAGTATCACCCGGTTATAGGAAACTGTGTCGCGTGATTCTGGTGAAGTCTGAGGTATATCGCCTGATCTGACAGAGAGTTGCAATTTAAGTTTTATTATCTGAATTTGATCACATTTAGTTTGCTAGCTTACTTTTCTACATTTAGATAGAATTAATTTCCATAGTTGTACTCATTTTCTTGGTTTTCAATAGTTTGTAAGTAGATAATTCTTGCTTTCCAATATCAAATATCTCATTTGAGTGATTAAGGGCATGGATTCATTCCTTGTTTACATAGGGGGTTAAATGGACCACTTTGTAGACTCACCCTATGCTGGCTTGGAAAGTTAAATATTCCATTGATTCACTCCTTTTCTACTTGTGTGTAGTGTTGATAAGCAACTTTAGAATACTTTTGATTGATCTTGTTAGCTAAATTGGGTTTGGACTTGCTTATTTTTAATCACCCCTTGGTCTCACCCTTTGGATGCAAGGTCAGCATTCATACATAGGGGATGGGTCTACTTGAAAAGAGCATTAAGTGTTCCACAATTTTCACCCTTTTTATGCTTTCTTGATCTCATTAGTTTCTAAGGCGTGGATTTGTCTTAAGCTTGTGTGAAGAGTTAAATGTTCCACTTTTGGATTCTCTTTAAGTTTGTGTGAGGGGTTAAATGTTTCACTTTTAGACTCTCTTTAAGTTTGTGTGAGGGGTTAAATGTTCCACTTTTGGACTCTCTTTGAGTTTGTGTGAGGAGTTAAATGATCCACCTTGTGGACTCACTTCACATTTCACTTGAAGGGTTAAATGTTCCACTTTTGGACTCACTTCACATTTACTTGAGGGGTTAAGTGCTCCACTTTTGGACTCACTTCACATTTACATGAGGGGTTAAGTGCTCCACTTTTGGACTCACTTCACATACACTTCAGGAGTACTTGTGATTGATCTTGTTAGCTAAATTAGGTTTGGACTTGCTTATTTCTAATCACCCCTTGGTCTCACCCTTTGGATGCAAGGTAGTATTCATATATAGGGGAGGGGTCTACTTGAAAAGAGCATTAAGTGTTCCACAATTTTCACCCTTTTATAATTTCTTGATCTCACTAGTTTTCGAAGGCCTTGACTCACTTGGACTTTATATGAAGAGTTAAATGTTCCACATTTTGGACTCACTTCATATTTACTTGGAGGGTTAAGTGTTCCACCTTTGGTGCTTTGAAAACACTTTTGATAGTGGGTGACTTGAATTTTAGAGCTAAGTGGATTTTGGATTTGCCTAACAAGTTGTTTTGTAGGAGCTTTGCTTGAAGGAGATTGCCATAAATTGCATGCTAAGGGGCTATTAATGGTTTTTGCAGGGCTGCGCAAAGCATAATCAAAAGCAAAAAGAAATTTTTTTAAGTGTTTGTGATTTATTTCCTTTCAAGTGTGGCATCTACTAATTTTTTTAGGAACTTTAATACCTTGTGAAAGAGATTTTGAGGTGGTAGGAGAAGTATGCTCTTCACCTTTAGGTGAACCAGAAAATCTTGACCCATCTTAAGGTTTTGGAAGCAAGGGGGTAATTGATTTTTCTTGGTGTGTTTGGGAGAGGTTTTTGAGATAGGGGAGTATGCACTTCACCCTTGTGGTGAACCAAAAACCTTGAACCTCAAAAATTATCTATTCTTTGTTTAGTTTAGGATCCTTTAGCGGGCCTGCTCTTGAGCAATCAGGAGGAACAACCCAAGTGGGGACAAGCCTTTTGCCAGCTATTCCAACTCACTATAATCTCAAGGTGATTTAGGACACAAAACCTTGGTAGACGTAACACTTGTCTTCACTTGATGTGAGTACTTGTGGGATTGTGACCATGAGAAAAACATTGAGCAAGAATGCTTAAGGTACTCTTGAGGCTACGAGGTCCTAGTCCTTTATGAGGATCAAGAGGGGTGTTACGAATGGAAGCCCTTATTAAGAGAAAAAAGATGGAAAACAAAAGAATCAAGGAAAGTCCAAGACTAAGAAGAGACAATTCACAAAGTTGGGAGAATCTTATGCTGAAATTTTCAAAACTCTTATTGCTCATAATTTAGTACAACCTCAAGACCCTTCGAATTTTTGCATTCTAGATCCAAAACCATATTGGTGGAATGAGAAGCCGTATTGTGTGTATCACAATGGAATTGGGCATGATATAGAGAACTATTTCAAAATAAAACATCTTGTCCAAGACCTCATTGAGAATGGTAGATTGCAAGTGGATGGCTTAACCTCAAATTCTGATCACAAAGATTTTAAAGAACCCTTGCCAAAATATGAAAAAGGAGAAGGTTCCAACAATGATAATAAGAGTGGTAAGGCAATGATCAACTATACATACCCTAAAGCTGATAATGTGATCAACATGCTTGAGGTAGTTGAAGAAAATGTCAATATGATGAGGAGAAAGGATTCTTATGATTATGATGATGATGGAAGGAAAATGCCTAATGAAAGACCCATGGTTGTGTTGGGAAGACCTAACTCATGTAGGGAGTCTCAGTCTCTTCATGATGTTACTAGGAGTCAAGTTAGTGAACCTCCTATTGTCATTAGAGGTCCTAATTCCAGCAAGCTTAAGCAGTCTTTATCCAAACAAACTCCCTCTAAATCTGTTGTTGGCCTAGAGCTTAATTATAATCTTGTTGATCAACTTCAACGCACGCCTACTTAGATTTCTATATTCAAACTTTTGGAATTGTTCCTGAGGCATAAACGTGTCCTTGAGGATGCTTTGCGAGTGGCTAGTGTCCCTAATAACTTAGATATCGATCAATTCTAGAGTATGGTCAACCATTTGGCTAGCCCTCATTACCTCACTTTCTCAGAAGAAGATGAAAAATCCATTAGTCACCCACATAACTTGGCCCTACACATAGAAGTCATGATTCATAAAACCTGTGTCAGGCGCGTGTTGATAGATGGGGGTGCAAGGGCTAAATATTTGTACCATGAGTTTGTTGAAGGCTCTAGGATATTCTGAAGAAGTTATTGACACAAGGAAAAAGATCACAATCAAGGCATATGATGAAGTAGAAAGGAGTTCCAAAGGATTGGCCATTTTGCCTATTCACATTGGTCTAGTAGAAAAGGATATTTTATTTCAAATTGTTGATGTTGGACCTTTGGCCTACAATATTCTGCTAGGAAGGCCATGGATTCATGAAATGCAAGCAGACCCATCAACATATCATCAGTGTGTTAAGTTTCCTCATAATGGTGTAGAAATTTGTATACCTGGGGATAGTACTTTGTGAGTTAATAACATTTCTCCTGGATCACATATACCTTTGAATAGGGAAGCTGACAGTTCTAGTATTTCACTTGAAGAATGCAAAGAGAAGTTTAAAACCCTATACCTTGGTATGGGAGATTACAAGATTGATTCTTTCATGAAATTGCCAATATCTCCTAGGTCTTATGGAAAACCCTCACCAGATATGAGACCCTCTTCATCAGCCATGACATTATTTGGAAAGTTTGTCGAGTCTTCAGTTCCTATTCAGGAAGAGAAAGAGGAAGTTGCCATCAGAGAGTTGATTTATCATGAGGAAAAGTACCAACACAATGACAATTTTTCTCCTACACCTAAAGCTTATGGGAGAGGGTACACATTAGTGAAAAACATGGGATATCTGGGACATGGTCCCCTTAGTCATAGATTGGATGCCAAGTTTGAGCCATTGGATCATGCTTTATTTGTACGACGCAACAAGTCCACAGTGGGTTTAGGTTTCGAAAGGGATAAACCAAAAGGTGTTGCTATCCTAGCTGTGATAGACAGTGATTATGATTATGAATACACACCTAATATTTATAACCAAAAAGACATGACAAAAGATTGGGTGCCTTCAACTGATCTTCTTTGGGGAGAATTTCAAAATTTGACAATTGATAGTCCTCCTATTCAAGCTGCGACGGATAGTGACTATAGGAATGCTAGATTAGCCTTGGAAAGTGTCATCACCCAAGCTATGACAAGTGATATTGATTCAAGTACTCTGGTGGTTCAGCAAATTTTTGGAGAAGGGGAGACTCTTCAAAATTGTGTGGCTTCTACATCACAAGGCCCACATGCTGAAGGTTCAAAGATAGATTCACATGAGTATGAATGGGACTCACTTTTAGATGCAACCATAGACTTGGATGTTGATGTTATTTAAGCCTAGAGTACCCAACCCAACATATTTGATGAGCCTAGAGTAGGGCTAGAGGACTGGACTCCCCAAATCACCTTAGTGGACGATACTTCGTTAGGCAGGATGAACCCTGATTCGGGTACTTTCGAGGGGAACTTGATAAATTTGAAATATATGGTCACCAAAAATGATACCCATCACATCCACAATGTTGAACCAGTCATAGACCTACCTATTGTCAACCACCATTTAATTGATTGGTCTCAAATCTCGCAAGTGCCACAACTATTGACTTTTCAGAATGATTATGAGATCGCATGTTACCTTAATGCAATTGAGCTAGTAGTGTCTTCCACCAGTGAGCTGACTATGAGTATGACTAAGCATGATATTAAGTACCTTAGTCTCAAAATAAAAGAAAAAAAGAAAAAGAATAGGTGTTCTGGTGGTGAAAACCACTTTGTGGCGGTATCAGAACCAAAAATAGTAAAAACAAATGACGTATTTGAGGGTGAAAACCTCTTGGAGGTACCCAAGGATGGGGTACTTAATAACTTGCCCAGTTATTTTCAAGACAGATCCTCAGTGTTGATTGAGCCAACAAAATCAGCAAACTTGAACACAGAAGAAGCTCCTCAAATAGTTCATCTTGCTCAGTCTTTATCAAACAAGGAAACAAAGGCATATACACAATTCCTACAGAAGAAAAAGATCAATTTTGAATGGACTTATTCAGACATGCCAAGGCTTGACACAAATCTTATAATGCATCACTTATCTATAGCTCCATGAGTCAAACCAGTGAAACAGAGACTTAGGAAAATGCATCCACATGTAGCTCTCCTTGTCAAAGTAGAATTAGAAAAACTTTTGAGAGCTGGATTTATGAGAGCCATAGATTATGCAGAATGGATTTCAAACATAGTACCAGTTTCCAAACATGATGGGTCCATTCGTGTATGCACATATTTTAGAGACTTAAATAAGGCATGCCCAAAGGATGATTTTCCACTTCCAAATATTGATATGATGTGGTCATGACGGCAGGTTATGAAATATACTCTCTAATGGATGGATTTAGCGAATATAATCAGATTAAGATAGCACCTGAAGATCAAGAGAAAATAGCATTCACTTGTGCATGGGGAACCTATTGTTGGAACATCATGCCATTTGGATTAAAGAATGCTGGGGCTACCTACCAATGAGCTATGACCACTATATTTCATGACATGATGCACAAGAACATGGAAGATTATGTGGATGACACCTTGGAAAAGTCAAGAAAAAGGAATACACACCTCGATGATTTAGAAGTAATTCTAGATCGAATGGAGAAATTTCAACTTAGGCTAAATCCGAAGAAGTGTGCATTTGGTGTCACCTCAGGCAAACTTTTAGGATTTATCATTTCAGCAAAAGGCATAGAGGTTGATCCCGAAAAAGTTCAAGCAATTTTAGATATGCCACCTCCTCAAAATATCAGTCAAATGAGAGGTCTACAGGGACATCTTCAATCTATTAGGAGGTTTATTTCTTAGCTTGTAGATAGAGAACAACCCTTTAATAAGACATTTCATAAGGGTGCTTCTTGTGTTTGGAACGAGGATTGCCAAAAGAGCCTTGATCAAATCAAACAATACTTGGCTAATCCTCCAGTTCTAATGCCTCCTATTCGAGGGAATCCATTGATCCTATACATTTCAGCTACAGACACTTCCTTGGGGGCATTGTTGGCTCAGTTGGATGAAAATGGAAAAGAAAGGGCCATATACTATATAAGTCATACTCTTGTATCATATGAGGTTAATTACAATAACATTGGGAAAGCTTGTCTTGCTATGGTATTTGCTTCTCAAAAGTTGTGAAATTACATGCTAGCTCATACCACACATTTAATGGCTAAAATTGATCCTCTCAAATATTTTCTTAGTAAGGCTTCTCTTACAGGAAGGCTTGCTAAGTGGATGATGATACTATCAAAATTTGACATAGAGTACATTGAAAGAAAGACCATAAAGGGGCAAGCTATTGCAGACCAACTTGCTGATTTTCCAGTTAAGGATAGCATGCCTATAAGAGTTGAATTTCCTAATGAGCATATACTACATGTCACATCTCACACCTGGAAGTTGTTCTTCGATGGCTCTAATATGAAAAATGGGTCAGGTGCGGGGGTATTGTTTGTCTCTCCACATGGATATACTATACCAAAGTCTTACAAATTACTCTTTCCATGTACAAATAATATAGTAGAATATGAAGCATTAAAAAATAGATTAAAGATGGCTATAGAATGGAATATCATTGAGTTGTACATTTTTGGGGATTCACAATTGATAATCAATCAAGTCAATGAAGAGTATCAAACCAAAGATGACAAGTTAATACCCTATAAGAAAATGGTTGATTCTTTGAGATGCTATTTCACTTTTGTGACATTTCAGCAAATCCCTAGGATAGACAACAAGGCTACAGATGCTATGGCTACATTAGCTTCACTTTTGCAATTGGAGCAGCATGAGTCCTGATTCGAGTTCCTGGTGGAAGAATTACATTACCCTATCTTTGATTCTCCTAAAAGTCAAGTCATTTGTACCCTTGTCACACATGAGTCTTCTCGATATGGTGCTATCTATTCATACCTTCGTGACGGCATCATCCCTGACACTTTTAACTGATCTGAACGTAGAAATCTCATCTGTAATGCCTCTCGCCACACCCTTATTTCTAGTGATCTAGGAGGAGTTTTGATGGGACACTTCTTAGGTGCTTAGAAAAGGAGGAATCTGACCAAGCATTAGTTGACATCCATGAGGGCATTTGTGGTGGACACTCTAATGGTCTTGCCATGGCCCGTCGATTGCTTAGGGCAGGGTATTACTGGCCCTCAATGCAAACAGATGCAGTTGCTTTCTCTAAATCTTGCGAGAAATGTCAGAAACATGGTAACCTGATTCATGCTCTAGGTAGGGAGATAATTCCTTCTATTTCTCATTGGCCATTCCAGTGCTGGGCCTTTGACCTTGTTGGGAAAATTCACCCCAATTCATTAGGTGGACATAAATTTATCATCACAGCCACTGATTATTTCATGAAATGGGTAGAGGCAGTCCCTCTTTCTGTTGCCTCCAGCAAAATGGTTTCACTCTTTATTCTGAATCATATTATTTGCCGATTTGGAGTGCCTTCTGAGATTATTACTAACAATGGAGGTCAATTCAAGAACAAGGACCTTAAACATCTTTGTAAAAAGTTTAAAATCAAACAACATTGGTCCTCTATTTACTTTCCACAGGGAAATGGACAAGCAGAAGCCTCTAATAAAACTATTCTTAAGATCCTTCATAGAATAGTACACAAGAATGGTAGAGATTGGCACTTGAAAGTCAATCTAGCACTATGGGCCTATAGAACTAGCATTTGTACACCTATGGGAGCCACTCCCTTTGCACTCACCTATGGTACTGAAGTAGTGTTGCCTTTAGAGGTAGAGATCCCTTCACTTAGAGTCTCTCTCAAAGGATTGATTACAGATGAGGATTACCGTGCCATGAGATTACAGGAATTAGAACTTCTAGATGAGAAGCGTAGAGCTTCCTTAGATCACATGAGAGTATATCAGAAATGTATGTCCAAGGCATTCAACAAGAAGGTTCATCCTAGAGAGTTTCAAGTAGGTGATCTTATTTTGTGAGAGAATCCTAAGAACCAACAGAATAGAGAACAAAAGGGGAAGTTTGAACCCAATTGGCTTGGACCATACATCATTACAGCGGCTTTTGGTATAGGTGCATATTTACTATCTGATGAAGATGGAGAATAGCTCCCTGAGCCCATCAACATTTTGCACCTAAAGAAGTTTTATCCTTGATGCCCATTTTCCATCTGGGGGAATCCTTTGTACATATTTTATGATCCTGAAAAAATACCAAAAAAAAATAAAAATCCTAAAAAGTCCTTAAAAATACAAAAAAATCAAAAAAATCAAAAAAATTGAAAAAGTGCCTTGGTGAAAACCTGGAAACAAGCTCCTTGGTAGCAAAAATACAAAAAAATAAATAAAATAAAAAATATCCAAGTGGTGAAAACCTGGAAATTGGCGCTACTTGAGGCCTTTGCACCCTTATTTTTTTAGCATACATCCTCGACATTGAGCCTTTCTCCATCATGCCTTGACCTTATTTGATTGGTCTGGAATTGGTCTTTGTCTTTGTCTAGGGGGCATAACTGTTCACATAGGTCCTTTAGGTGCGTTTGTCTCTTGGGGCATTTGAAAATGGTGTTTTTTTTCAACACTACCCCAAACAGTGTTTTTCAACACTACCCTTACGTCGAGTGTTTCTTAACACTTATCAGATGTCTTACCCAATAGTCCAAGTATAATGCGATATTTATCATTGGTAGATGTGATAACTAGAGTTTGACTCTATGACCAACACACACGCACTTAAACAATCAACTTGCTTCTGATATGTTGACTTTATTTTTCTTTGTGTGCTGTCTATGAGGATTTCTTTGATGAGTGGTCTCCCCCTGAGAAGTTTTCGATGATGCATAGCTAGAAGACTGAGGGAATGAGAACATGTTTTATTTCTTTATCTACTTGTGGGTATATTTTGTTGATCCTAACTATCACGAGCATTTATGCTAGTCTTACTTAACACTATGGATTGACAAGGTATTATCCTTGACTATTTTGTGAGTGCATGCTTCTAGTTATCTTGACTTTCATGTGTCTTGATACAAGCATAATATCACCATATCAAACTTAGGTGATCTCACTGCACTAGTCATCATGACCTATATGTCTTTGATGCCTAGGTGAGATTCTCACATTTCCATATGATAAAGATCATATTCATATTCACATAGTTATGCTAGTGTGAATTGTATGATCTTACAACGCTACCAAATACTTGATGATGATAATTAGATGTCTATAAGTGTTGTGACCTTGCAAGTCAACCACTTTTCATAGTAGCTTGCATTTTTAGGTTCATGATAGTTTAGTTTTGCATCTTGCATATGGTGAGAGCTCTCCTTTTTATCTTACATGGACCTGTTAGTCAACTGTGCTCACCTTTCGCTTCTTCTTGATCACATCTTTCACTTCTTGTCTTTCATATCACATCCTTTTCTATGCCTATAGCATTTTGACTTTTTTGACCTATTTTGCAAAACACCTCAGAATTGCACGAAAATTGCATCCCTACCTAATTTTGATGTCCTGGATCCATTTTTAGACTCAAAATTGAAATATGAGTTCATCTTGATAGTCAAAATCACATTTTAAAATTTTCTCCCTCTTCTACGTAGTTGGCTGACCATTTGAGGCATAATTTTTCGATCTTTGATATAATTTCTTGCTTCCATGTCTCTCAAATTTTCTAGTCTTTCATTTGCTCTATTTCTAGTCTTCTATTTCTATTCTTCTACTTCATCACTGGGGCATGTTTCACTGCCTAATGGTTAACCTATCAACCTGATCTTCAATTATGATTCATTATGATTTGATCAAATCTTTATTAGTTTGCTGTCTCTCCTCTACCTAATTTTGATTTCGACTCTAAAGGGGCAGTATTTATGGGATTCTCATCCCTGATTTCTTGATTTTCTTGATTCAAACATCTTTTGTGAGCTTTTGCTCAAATTTGAGATTCTTATCTCTTACTTTGAATGTGATCCAGAATTGACCTCATGTTCAAAGGCCTTTTGTTTATGCTTTGTCTGGATATGATCCCAAATTGACCTCATGTTCAAAGGCCTTTTGTTTATGCTTTGTCTGGATATGATCCCGAATTGACCTCATATCTGAGTTGTTTTGTGATCTTAGATCGATCTCACATTTCAACTTCATTCTTTGACTACATGTGTTCCAAAATCGATCACACATTAGTCAAAGAGGGGAAAATGTATGCACCCAAAAATGGTCACCTAGACTTTGGGCCCCATTTATTTGATTTATCAATCCCGAATCATTTTTATCAATAATCAATATTTTCAACATTATCAATTTCTTGATCAAGTCTTAATTTTGATCATATATTGGATTTTTATCCTATGGGCTAACCATTTTATCCTAATTCTTTATTTAATTAAAAATAATATTTCCTCCCCTTTTATTAAATAAAAAAGTCCTCACCTTTTCCTCTTATCCTAAGTTGCACAAATAAAGCATTATTCTTATTTTATAAAAAAGGAAAAGCACTTTTTGTCACATATGGACACAGAAGTCAACTCTTATTTTCTCATTGGAGGATATTTGTGCACATGGATCAAGCTTCCAATTTTCTCCACTGTTGATTAAGTCTTTTGCCTCTTAAGCTCCATCGTCCATTGATATTTCATTTCCTATAAAAGAAGAGCTCTCTTCTTCATTTTGATATTCATCTTTTTTATGTTAATGTTATGCTACAGGTTTTCTAGGTCATTTGGAGCTCTCTTTGAAGACACTCTTGCATCCAAGCTTTGAAGATCATTGTTGCATTCCATAGTTCTCATATTTGATTTCATATTTGTATAATCATGACATTATTAGTTTAGATTTCCTTTTATATAATAGATTTAGCTTCACATAGCTTAATTAGGGGAATTGTAATCCATTGCTATTTCCTTTCACAGTTGCATTGTACTTTCATTTTCATATAATAATTTGCATACTCATATAGGTTACATTGCATTGCATTCATATTGATTTCATTGGAGATATTGGCATTGTTGTCCTTGTCTTCACTTGAATCTCTCATTGTGTGGTTGACTAGCAAGGTCATAAGCTTAATAGCTCTAGCTGAGAGCAATTTTATCATAGTGTCTTGCAACTCCATGCATAGAGAGCTATGAGCCACTTTGTGATGACTCACCTTTGAGAAACCTTGCATATAATGGTTCATAGAAGTGTGGTCACTTTTGACTCATACAACTGTCAGGGCTAAAAATTGTTTGATTCAAGCAGGAATGATAGCTAGAAGACCTCCAATGCCTATTTTTCCTAGCCTTCAACCCATTACTCCTGCACAAGTACCCCCATTTACTCCTATCCCTACCATATTGGAACCCCAAGCTAGTACTAGTGGCCAAGAACATGCTAAGGTAGGTTTTTCTCAAGAGTTGCAAGAAAAAAAGAGTAGCCAAGCTACTAGTATGCAAGAGATAAAAAATTTGTTGCAGACCTTGACAAAGGAGGTCACAAACTTGAAGAAGAAGAATCAAGGCATTAGACCACCATTTCAGTCACAAGGCCAAGGTCCTAATCAACAATACCAAAATCAGGGATAGCCTTATCAGCAAAACAAGGAGGCTATCAAGGACAAAGGCAAAGCTTCAATCAAAGACCATTCCAACCATATAACCCTGCACCTCTAAATTTTGTAAATCTAGAGAGAGATATGGTGCCTACTCAAAATAATATGGCTATGGAGAATGAATGGTGCTTTCCTTGCAATCAACCTCACAATCAAGCCACATCTTCAAATGGGTGGATGAACCAAGCATTGCTAGTTCAAAATGATTCATATGCTCAAGCAAAAGCTTCATCCAGTGAATCAATTCCTCAACAAGAGTCACAAGAAAATGAGACTGCCCTCTTCAATTGGGAGCAACTAGATTTCAATGGAGTCAATAGGGATGATGCTTTTGTTTCCTATAAAAGAGAAAAGAGAAGAGCTCAAGATATGGAAAGAGCTGACTCTGGTACCCAAGCTACTACATCTGTAGAGCTAGCTCAACAAGTTATTCCTATCATACCAAAGAAGGCCCCTGCCATTACAATTAAAGAAGATCAAGTTCTTAAGGAGGCAGAGCCTGTCATGCCAAAGGCCCAACAAAGAATACACACTGTGACACCTTATAATATTGTAGACAACATGAAAAAGGTGAATGTCACCATGTCCATGTGGGATTCTTTGTCTATTCTGGGGCAACCTAAAATTTTGAAGAAAGCCATAAATGAGGTAGCAACTCCTCAACCCACAAAAGAGGCTGCAAAGCCAGTGTTGGTTAACACTGACCAAGAGAAGGAGACTCCAAGTAGAAATTCCAAAAGCAATACCGTGCAAGGTAGGAATTCAAAGCCTCCTCCCTTTTATGTATCTTTAATTATTGGAGATTCTTTAGTACATAATTGCATGGTAGATAGTGGAGCTACTAGCACTGTGATGCCCAAGAAGGTAAAAGACCAATTAGGACTAAAATATGAACCCTTCCAAAAGAAGGTTACTCAACTTGATGGTTCCTCAGTCAATACTATAGGTGTGGCTAAGGATACCAGTTTGATCCTACATGCTAGTCCTAATTTTTCCATTGTCCTAGACATATATATCATAGATCTCCCTGTATTATTTGCTATATGTTTATCAAGGGACTTTACAGCTAAGATAGGAGGCTATCTTTCTTTTGATTGGTCTCACATGTTATTTCATACAAGATATGGTACCAAGGTTACCATTAAGTCAGAGAAATTGGAAGCACACCATATAGAACCTTATGTGCCCAATGCCATTAATGCCAATTGCCCCATATTTGATAGCAGTGATTTCCAAACCATTAGTGAAGCAAGCACAAAGTTAGAGAGTATTCCTGATATTCTTCTAGGTGAGAGAGCTTCAGAGGCCCAAGAAGACCTTGTTTAGAATTTTGGTCTGGGAAACTATTTGGTACAAGAAAATGATGCCATAGAGCCCAACCTTCTCAAGGGTACTAATTCAGAAGACCAGAGTGATCAGGTTTGGGAGCTATTCTTTGATGGGGCTAGAAGTAGACATGGTTCTAGAGGTGGTGCTATGCTAGTGTCCCCAAAAGGAGAAAGGTATTATTATACCTTTAGATTTAGTTTCTCCTACATTAGCAATACTATAGAATATGAAGGTCTAGTCAAAGGACTAGAATGGGCTAGAAAGAGAGGGCTTAAGGCCTTAAAATTTTATGGTGACAATGAACTTGTTGTCAGCCAAGTAAGAGGGATAAGTGTAACAAAAAATGATACCAAGCATACAAACATAGAGTTTGGGATGCAATTGAAGAATTTTGTACTTTCAACATTAATGCTATCCCTAGAAAGTTGAACCAAAATGAAGATAGGTTGGCTGCTATTGGATCTCAGTTTGACATCCCTAATAGAATTTCAAAAGAGAAAGATCAACAAAACATCAAGATTATTGTTAGACCTTCTATTCTTGATAACAATGTCAATTGGTAGGTGTTTGACAATGATGAACAAATTTTGCAGTTCTTGTTTGAAGAAGATATTTTTTCAGAGCATAATCAAGATAGGCTATCACAAAAATATGGTGATCAAGTGATACAACTCAAGTCTAATAAGATGCTTAGGGGTATTGTTACTTTAGAGGCTATCTTCAACAAGGATGATGAAGTAAAAAAAAAGTTGGCTTGGTAGTCCAACAAGAACATTGTGTTGAACTAGAGTTGGAACCAGGTAAGAGTTGGAACCAGGTAAGAGCCTACAATTTGGAAAAATGAATACTAATTTGGAAAAGCATGATTACACACAACTTTTCAAGGAATTCAATGATGTGTTTTCTTGGCAATATGAAGATCTCAAAGGTTTTGACCCTTCCCTTGCTCATCACACCATTGAATTGGAACCCAATGCCAAACCAGTAAGACAGAAGCATAGGCCTATTAATCCCAAACTTGAGCCACTTATGCATAAGGAAGTGCTTAAATTAATAGAAAGTGGTATCATCTACCCCATTAAAAATACTAGTTGGGTTTCCAACCTTGTTCCAGTCAGGAAGAAGAATGGGGAATTGAGGTTATGTGTTGACTTCAGGGATTTGAATAGAGCTTCATTAAAAGACCGCCATCCATTACCTTCTATGGAACAAATTCTACAATGTGTCTCTAGGTCTGAGAGATTCTCATTATTGGATGGCTATTTAGGATACAATCAGATCCTAGTAAAAGAGGAGGATCAGTATAAGACTGCATTTACAACCAAGTGGGGAACCATGGCATATCAAAAGATTCCCTTTGGCTTGTCAAATGTAGGTGCTACATTTCAAAAGGCAATGGATATGGCATTTAAGAGCCTCATGTACAAATTTGTGTTGGTTTACTTAGACGACATAACTATTTACTCAAAGTATGCAGCAGACCACATCAAACATTTGAGGTAGATATTTGAAAGATGTAGAGAATTTGGGATATCTCTTAATCCCAAGAAGTGTGTATTTGTAGTTCATGAAGGGAAGCTGTTAGGATATATAGTATCCAAGAAAGGTATCACAGTGGACCCTGAGAGAGTTGCAGCAATTCTAGAACTACCCCTACCACATAACAAGAAAAGTCTTCAATCTTTCATAGGGAAGATAAATTTTGTTAGGAGATTCTTGCCTAACATTGCAGAACTACTTAAGCCTTTAACAACAATGTTGAAGAAGAGTTTAGCTTTCAGTTGGACTAAAGAAGGGAAAGTTAATTTCTAGGCCATCAAGGAGGCTTTAATAGAAGCTCCTGCCCTCTTGAACCCAAACTTTAAAAAATATTTCATCCTTTATGCTTATGGAGGTCAAGATGTCATCTCTGCAAGTTGACCCAAGAAAATTCTGAAGGATTGGAGAAACCTATTGCTTTCTTTAGAAAAGGTTTGGAAGAGTATGAATAGAGGTATTCCTTTGTAGAGAAGCATGTGCTTTCTATGGTTAAGAGCCTCAAAAAATTTAGATATCTATTGACCCATAGCAAGGTACATTTAAAAGTGACTCATCCTAGTGTCAAGGAATTCTTGCTCTCCAAGGACTTGAGTGAAAAAAGAGCTAGTTGGATCACCATGGTGATGGAGTATGATATAGATATTCAGATTACCAAGCTGGTTAGAGGTAGAGGTCTTTGTGAACATTTGGTAGGGGATGAGAATTCAAAGAAATTGGAACACATGGATGCATCTCTGGTGATGCATCCTACTGAAGCACAAGCCAAGGAAACAAGTTGGTTACCTAATATGATTAATTACTTGAAGACATGACAATGTCCTGAAGGTCTTGATTCAGCCAAGAGAAGGTATTATAGATTGCAATCTATTCCTTTTGTGCTGATTAATGATGTTCTTTTAAAGAAGGATCACAATGGTGTCCTTCTAAGATGCATAGATTCGGAAAGGATAGCAGACATCCTATTTGAGTTTCATGATGGACCTTCTGGAGGTCATTTCTCTCCTAGGACCACTGCTTATAAAATCATGAGGGCCGGATACTATTGGCCATCTATCTTTAAGGATAGTCATGATTATGTTAGAAGATGCATGAAGTGTGATCTATTTGTAGGCAAAGAGAGGCTTGCTGCCTTTCCCCTTCAACCGATCAAAACAGAGCAGCCCTTCATGAAGTGGGGTATAGATTTTATAGGTATGATCAAACCTCCATCTAGTGTAGGGTGCAAGTGGATAATCACAAAAAATGATTATTTCACTAGGTGGATAGAAGCAATTTCTCTGAAGGAAGCAAATGAGAGTGTTGTCCTAAAATTTTATGATGATATCATCCATAGGTTTGGCACTCCTGATTCTATTATTTCAGATAATGCTCTTGCATTTACAGGCTTCAAAGTATTAGAATGGGCAGTTAAGAATGGAATATACTTGAACACAAGCTCCAATTACTATCCTCAAGGCAATGGCCTTGCAGAATGAACAAACAAGAACCTGATCAGGATAATCAAGAAGACCCTGCAAGAGAATCAGAGGGATTGGCATACTAAACTCAAATCTGCCTTATGGTTAGACAGAATTACCCCAAAGAAAATAATTGGTAATTCTCCATACATGTTGGTGTATGGTAAAGAGGCCAAGTTATCTATCTCAGTCAAGTTACCAGCTTTAGACTTGGCCACTCAGTATGCCCTATTTGAAGAAAGTGATCCTTTGCAGGTAAGGTATGCTCAATTGATAGAATTGGAAGAAATTAGGGATAAAGAAATGAAGGATATGGAATTCCATCAGGACCAAACAAAGAAAAGCTTTGACAAAAGAGCTAGGGTTAGGAATTTCAAGGTTGGTGATATAGTCCTTAAATGGGATGAGTTCAAATCAAGACCTGGCAGGCACACTAAATTTGATTCATTCTGGGATGGACCATTTGTTATAACAGAGTGCAAAGGCCCCAATGCTTTTCAACTTTCAGATTTGGAAGGTGTTCCTCTACCAATCTCAGTAAATGATTTCCATTTGAAACCCTATTTTGAAATTAATCCCTCTCTATAAATTGTTGAAATTCTTGTATATAAGCCTTGCTTTCCCTGTTTTCCCTGCTTTCTAGGTTAGGTTTTTCTAGTTTTCCAAGAAGTGCCCTGAGCACAGTCCCTGTTCTTCCTCTCAGAGAATTTTGAGTTTTGACTCCATGCCCAATGGATAAGAATTGGATGACAATAGGTCACTGGTCTATGTCTAGCAGGCTGACATCCAGCAGAAATCGCCAAAATGTTGCCCTATTTTTTCCTTCTATACAAATTTGGCCCTATTTCTAGTCTGGTCTTCATCTGTCATGTCTACAGAACACCACCAAAATAAAATAAAATTTCATGGGTCTATCAATTTTCCTTTGGTCTGCAAGTTGTTTAAGGTCTCTGGCTAGGTGAAAAGTCCTTCAAAATATTAATAAAACTAGTCGTTAACCCTCTTTACCTTTTTGGCCTGTTATAATTTTACATTACCTTTTTAGCGGCCACTTAAGTTCCTAACTAAGTTTGACGGTTTAATCTTTCCTAAGTCTTAGCGCCTAATATTTCCTAAAGGCTTAAGACCCCTCAAGATCTGATGGTTCTTGCTATACCGAAAGCCTAAGGTGCGTCCTGTTTATCTCAGTGGTCTAGCAATGACCATAGATCTTCCCTGCTCTGCAAAGACCCTAACATGTCAGTGGGATCGATGATATCCTCTCTTCTCATTCACCCACAGCATCTAACTCTGCATTTTGTCAGCAGGCCCATCCTTCTCGACGTGTTGAAGACTGGTAAGATCATGTGGTTCTCACTATACCAGAGACCTAAGTTGCTCGACAGTTAAGTAAGCAGTATGGTGATGACCATCTGATCTCTTCATCACCCAGGCTTCTAACAGTGGGTCCAATGTCAGAGGGGGTAAAATGTGGATTTGAAATGGCACTTTTTGATTGGTCAAGAGATTGTTTTTTCAGTGGGCCCATGGGACTGAAGGCTTCTAGGGAGTTAATGATCAGTAAGATCTTGCAGCTATCATTATATCACTAGGGTAAGATGCACGTAAGATAAGCTTGTGGTATAATGATAGCCATTTGATGCGCTTCCTCAGTTTGTCGGTCCAAGCCTTGTCAAAACTTGTCAGTTTGGTGTGTTTTCATTGGTTGTTGACTTCTAGGGTGGTGCCAACTTGTCAGAGGTTTTTAAAGGTTTGTCAAGTGCATCTAGGCCATTCGTTTGTCAGGAGAATCTTCATCGATGAATCTATTTTAGTTCTGAGCTTTGCTAGCCATTTAAATTCAAATTGAAATTTCCTGCGAATGATTTTGAAGGTTTTCTGATATTTTGGATGTGCACGACACTCGATAGCTCAGGAATTAAATTTTTCAGGATTGAGGTAGTTGTAAAAGGGTTGGAGGTGATTGTTGGTTAGCATTGCAGTGCCTGGTGTTGTGTGCTCATGCCATAGGTTGAAATTGAAGCTTGGCGCCAGATATTTTGTAGATTTTTCCAGGGGTCGTGTGACCAGTTTTAAAGAGCCTTCATGGCTGAGTGGAGTGGTAGATGAGTTAGATGAGCTAGGTTGCTTGTTTGCAGGTTGTTTTTAGTTGAGGATGGACATGCAAGGATGATTATCAAATCAATTGAGATAATTGTAGAGTTGTAATCATGATCATATTTGTTTGAGTTAGGGTTTTGGTTGTTGAAAAAAGATCTTTTGTAACCCTAGTTAGGTTAAAGTTTGACTCCTGCCTGCGTGCAATGGAGTGTATATATTGTATTTTTGGAGCCTTAGTGCTCAGAGTTGGACAATTGTAATAGAAATTTACATTTCTAAAGAGCTATCTGTGGTATCTTCTCTATCCTTTGGCTTCTACAGTTGTATTTCTCCCATTGATGATTGGAGCATTCTTGAGGTACTTGTGATATTTGTTTTATCCTTGTCCTCACTATTTTAATTATCTCTTATTGGATTCAAGTTTATGAATGATATCAGTGAGATTTAGGGTTCCTAGTCCCTCTCACTTTCTACAATTTTGTGTGTTATTGTGTGTGATCTGATTGAGATGTTTTGTGGGTATGCTACAACTCTTAGCAGTCTTGTCTCATTCCTACACCTAGTTACAAAAAATGATGTTTGTTTGTAGGTCATAGGTTGAGTATTTTGTTCAGGTCCTCCCATGAAACACTTATGCAAGCCTATCTAGTGAGTTGTGACTTATTAGACCTAACTCTTCAATTAGTCTCATTACTCTATACTGAGATCCAAACCCTAAATTGGGTGCATCACCTAGTAGGTAGTTTGCTTTCATGTTATTTACCTTTTAAGCATTCCTCCTAACCATTTCCCTTCAAAGATTTAATTTTTGTAGCAAGAAGCAAATTAAGGTGATTATCCAAGAGGAACCAGCCTACAACGTGGAGGTCTCATCTCAGTTAGCAAAGCTCCCACAACTTGGAGATGATTCCCAAGTTATACTGAGTTATCAAGACCAAGATAGCTTGAGATAGAGGGGAAAACTTAGTGTATAATAGGTACATCATCATCAAGAGTCTTCTCTTTTCCCTTAGCATCCTACTCCTCCATTTTCACATTCACCTTATCTACTTTTGCTTGGACATCATCCAAGAGTTGCTCCATCTGTAACAATCTTTCTTGTAGGAGTCTATTAGCTTCCTCCTGATCTTCTACTTTCTTGGCTAGCTTTGCATTGGTCACCATATTCTATTTTTTAGATGATCCACTTGATTATTTTAGTGGTGGAAACATCCACGCTTCACTTCCCTAGCCTTAAGTGGCTCTAATACCAATCTAATGGGGTAAGCCAGGATAGACTAGCTAGTCTATGCTCTGAACCTTGTCTAAGGACTCCAGTGTGCTCTAACACCTATGGATGATGTATAGGATACTTATGAAATTCAAGTACCCCTTGATCTTCCTATCTATCCCACCAAGTTACACAAGTTCAACTATCACCATGACAAACCTTGCTTCCAGGCACTAACCCTTACATTGGCTCAAAAAGGGTCTTTTTGCTTCCAGACCTACTCCACATTCTAAAAGTGAGTTCTAATGAATTCCAAGGAATTTTTATGGCTATTGTGACCTTTTCATGCAATTGATAAGATTTGGGGATCACCTGATTTGGTAGTTCCTTTGGAAACTAGGGCTACTAGAATAGGCCTAATTAGCCCTCCACCCAGATTTATAGGGAGTTTTATTCCTTTTGCCCAAGGATTCAGCACCTCTGGTCTAAAGAACATATACTAGGATTGATCCCCTCTAAGTTATTTTTGGGGTCTAAAGTTCCCATGTGACCATACAGGTTATATAGAAAAAATGAGGGTTTCAAGGGTTTTAAAACCTCCTCTCTGTCTAGCTCTTCAACATGACCCTTCTACAACTCTTCAAGCCTCCTCCTTCACAAAAACTAACCTTCACTCATCCATCTATCATCCCTACAAAGGGCTAGGCCTAGAAATCATTCCTCTGACTGCTGGAGTTCTTTTATTGCTACTGCAACCTAGCCGGGCTATGCATTAGCTCGCCTAGGGCTTTGTCAAACAATTGTTTGTTTGCTTGCTCTAGGGCCTTGCATCATAGTACATATTCATTATGGTCTATACTTAGAGAATCCATAATCCCATGGGCTTTCAATGGTGGAGACCAAAGCTACAACCCTTTCACTCCATGTTCCTCAAAACTGAACAGGGAACAATCTAAAACAATAGAGATAAGAAAAAGATTACAACAGCACACTAAAAGATGAAAAAACCACACACAATGAAGTATTAACAAAAAAAAATGGATCACACAATAGGATTTCACACAAAACTAGATGTATTCACAAGTATTCAGTCATACAATAGTAACTGTAGCACACAATTCTTCACCAGTCTGCCTCTCCGTATTGTAGATCTTTACTTCTGACAACCAACCCATACATTAGGGTTAGAAAAGTCTTAAATATCCTTGTCTCAGTGTGAGTATTAGGTCTTTAGGGCATATAAAGCCTCTTAGATTAGGTATTCATTACAAAGTGAAAAGTTTCTTAGCAACTTTTGAGCATGTTTTTAGTTGCTTGAGCAACTTTTGCTCACTCATCATAATAAACCATTACTAGGCCTTCCAAAGAACTCATGTGAATTCAATGACTACAAACACAAACTCCTAGACCACTACTCAAGAATAACCCCAAGAAACCTCAAGTTGATAGCCTTGCTTGAGTTAATAGGCAAAGCACACTTAAGGAGACTAGAAGATCTCTAGGACTAACACAAGCCTAGGCACAACCAAAATTGAGTCCAACTCCATTGTGACTCTTATTCCAACTAAAAAAATTAACATACCAAAACAAGAAAGTGAGGGCCCTCATAGAGGTGCTCCTGCACCACCTAAGGATACTTTTGAGTATCTCAGGGGGAAGTTGGGAGTAATTCCCTTCCCTGATTCTGCTTATAAGGAAGCAGGAATGGCATCAATCCTTTGGGACTGATGGAAGGTTGACTACTCTATCTCAAGAGTAGTACCAATGCTTAAAATGAATGGCTCCCTTTGCCATTGATGTCAAAGGGGGATTAGTATATAGAGTCATGAAAAATAGGAGTAATATATTTAGGGGGAGCAGTATTCAGTTGTGACAGCAGTTCAGTTGAGGAAATGGAGAATGTTAGAAAATATTGCAGCAGATGAAGGATTCATCTTTGGGGGAGTTTTGAAGAGGAAATGGAGAATGTTATAAAAGAAATGTTCAGTTGGGTTGATGGTGGTTTTTCATTCCACATTTTTCCATCAATGCCAAAGGGGGAGATTGTTGGAGATTTTCCAGCAGACCAGTACTAATATTAGCATGATATCATGGGTGTAGAGGTTAACTGTTAGCACAGACAGCTATATAGCAGCAACAATGTTCCTGACAAAGTAACATATAGTGTTCTATGTATGGTTGTTTGTAAAGATATCCTATGGGCATACACCCTTTGATTTATGTTGTAGACATGTTAGTGATGTTAAGTTCATAGATGCATAGTCTGATGTTAGACACAAGTGAAGTTATGAAGTCGCTATTCAACAGTAGCAATTTCCTGTGTTTGTTCAGAAGAGTCGACATAGATCTTATTGGTTTTTGAGTTGCACCTAGATTGAGGGTATGCACCCTTGGAATTAAGCTTAGAGATGAGTTGTTGATGTTTAGTTAAGAGCACAAGAGTTAATTTAGCTTGAGGAAAAAGTTAGAGTTGTTTTGATAGAGCTGACAGTGTGTAGCGTGTGTCTACAATTATATTATATGAATAGGTCCCAGAATGTGTTGCGCCCATAGTAGAGCTAACAGAATGTTTATTGGAGTTTATTATGGTTTCTCTAATATGATTTCAAGGTGGTTCTAATAGGCCAACTTGATTATATCATTTGGAGGAAAGATATTTATAGGCAGTCCTTTGTGATTGCTTGAGTGTGGTTCATGGTTGAAGAAGAAGAGCAGAGTAGAGTGTGCGAAGTGTGGAACCATTAGAAGAAGGTCAATGTGACCAAGTAGAGTACTTGTGTTATACATTAGAACTAATATAGACAAGCAGGTCTAAGTGCAGCTCACCAAGATCTAGATATAGTGTGTATCTGTTATTCAGAAGGTTGTAGCCTTCGCCCCTTTGAGCAATGAGCTCTCAGAAAGTGCATCCTCTCCCCTAACAGGGACAATTATAAAATAATTCTAATAGGGTTCAACCCTTAACTAGGTCTACTGTACTTCACATATTGTAAAGTGGCTCCTAACAGGGTATAGGATCTTCTAGCAAGGATCATTATACACTAGTACAAAATATTAGTGGGTATCAAGTCCCACCGGGGTTTTTACCTATTTGGGTTTCCCCATAACCAAAATATTGGTGTTGTGTTCATATTTTATTTCTATGTGTTTATGTTTTATGTTTAAGTATACTTAATTGGATAAATAATTGAATCTTGTAGATAACTGATTCACCCCCCCCCCCCCCCCCCCCCCTCAATTATCTCTTGGGACTATTCCTAACATCTTCTAGGTGCTTCCATATTTTGTGAGTTGTATCTACCTTCTTTAGTTCTCAGAACTCACTATTAGATAGGGCACTGATAAGGGCTTCTTTGGCTATTGCATTTTGATGAAACAATTCCTTTTTATTTTCAGTAGCATCATCCTTTGCAAGGTCTTCTAAGGTAGGGATCTTGACTTCTTTGATAGTTACATTAAAAACTTCAAAGGCAATGCATTGCAAATGAGTCACTATCTTGTTCTTCCAATGAAGATAATTTTCTCCATCAAACTTAGGAATTTATTTTCTGAAGAATTCCATCTAATCAACCTCAAGCTATTAAACTTTCTCTCTGAGGTACTTGGCTCTGATACGAACTGTTAGGAATAGTCCCAAGAGATAACTGAGAAATGGGGGTTGAATCATTTATCTACAAGTTCCAATTCTTTATCTAATTAAGTATACTTAAACATAAAGCATAAACAAAATGAAAGAACACTTGAATACTACACCAATATTTTGGTTACAGGGAAACCCAAATAGGTAAAAACCTCGGTGGGAATTGACACCCACTAATATTCTGTACTAGTGTATTATGATCCTTGCTAGAAGATCCTTAACCCTGTTAGGAGTTGCTTTACAATATATTTAGTATAGTAGACCTAGTCAAGGGTTGGACCTTGTTAGGATTCTTTTACAATAGTCCCTGTTATGGGAGAGGATGCACTATCCAAGAGCACACTGCTCAAAGGGGTGAAGGCTACAACCTTCTGTTTAACAAATACACACTATATCTAGATCTTGGTGAACTGCACTTTGACATGATATTTGGATCAGTTCCAATGTATAGCACATAAACTTTACTTGGTCACATAGACCTTCTTTTGATGGTTCAACACTTCACACACTTTGCTCTACTCTTTTTCCTCCTCAACCATGAACCACACACAAACAATCACAAATGACTGCCTATAAATATCTTTCCTCTAAATGAAATAATTAATTTAGCCTATTAGAATCACCTTGAAATCATATTAGAGAAACCATAACAAACTTTGATAACCATTTGGTCAGCTCTACTATGCATGCAACATATTTTGGGACCTGTCAAATATAATAATTGTAGATGCACACCACACACTGTCGGCTCTACCAAAACAACTGGATCTTTCTCCTCAAGCTTGATTACTTCATGTGCTCTTAATTGGACATCAATAACTCTTCTCTAAGCTTAACTCCAAGGGTGCATACCCAAAAGATAGGTGCAACTCCAGAACCAATGAAATCAATGTTGGCTCTTCTGAATAAACATAGGAAACTGCTACTGGCATATTGCGATTGCATAACTTCACTTCTACTAAACATTAGAGTGTTTGTCCATTAATATAACATTACTAACATTTCTCCATCACATATCCAAGGGCACAAGGCTTCATGACAAATATATGGACAACCATACTCAGAACACTATCTGTTACTCTATCAGGAACACTGCTTGATACAAATTGCAATATAGCTGATTGTACTAACAATCAATCTCTACATCCATGATATCATGTCCATGCTACATATACTAAAAGGTTACTTTATAAGACTTCCACGCATGCTACTTTCCATATGTTGTCATCAATGACAAACATACAGTTAGTACTAGCCTGCTGAAAAATCTCCAACAGTTTCATGCTAGGTCCCTTCCCTCTAAATTGTGGGCTGAAGAAATCAATTGTGCTTCATACATAAAAAATAGATCTCCTCACAAATTTGTAACAAGAAAAGTTCCTTTTGAAGCATCAAGTGGTATACAACCAGAAGTTACACATTTTTGTATTTTTGGATCACGTGCATGGGCTCACATTCCTACAAAAAAGAGGAAGGCTTTGGAGCCTCAAAGCAAAGAATGCATCTTTGCTGGATATCCAGATGGTACAAAGGGTTATAGATCGCTTGATCTTTCGACAAAAATTCTCTTCATTAAGAGGAGTGTCTATTTTGATGAAAGTACCATGCATGCATCTTTAGATGATACATGCAATCATTTTGATCTAATTTTAGAATCATCTAGATCTGAATCAAATGAACACATGCATCCATATGCAAATCCAGATCCAGAACCAATTCCATTGTGGGCTTCTAGTAATGATTATGTATCTCCACTGAGAAATCAAAGAGCAAGGAGCTTGGCTGATATATATGTTGCTCCTTGATAGGCCAATACTGGGGCAAATAATAAGATAGAATTAACAATTTATGATGGAATTTAGCTTGGTCTATACATGTCAATCTGAGAGTGTAAGCTTGTGAAAGGTGTTCGAGTAGTATGCTATCAAGGGATGTCAGTTATGAGATGAGCAATTATGAATATGACTACCACACATGAAAGCAAATCTGTGAAAAACCAAATAAATCCCAGTGACATGAATTGTCACTTCCTGATGATAGGAAATCTTCTTGAAACAAAAATAATAATAACAGTTGTGACAATTCACAAATCCAATAAAAACTAATCTAGAAGAAACAATAAACACTATGCATATAACTAATCTAATACAATAATTTACTAAAGTAAATTTTATATAGCTATAATACTTTGTCTCTTGATGAAAATATGATAGAAAATTCAAAATATGACGGTAGTCTATTAATAATCTGTATAATAATGAGAACTTGATAAACTGTCTTACCCAATTGTGATATTAATCATATTGTAAATGTATTAATATGAGCTAACTATTGATATCACCAAATAATAAACAATAAACAATAATAAACAATAATGCATATCACCATATAATTTTGTTATAATAGAATGAATATAGAACCATGGGTTGCTGATCATCTATACACGCGTATATGCATGTAAATCGTGCTGTAAAAATGGCACATATGGAACCTTGACATATAGATTATTGTTATCAAATAATATCACTCATAGCAGCTGTATTGGTTGATAATGATTCAAGCCCTGTTTCCATCCATTGGCCATATAGTGAATATGGTTTTTATTATAGCTGTAGCATACATAATAAGTTGCAATTTTCATAACGAATATCTCATATCTGATTTTGATTCACCAATACTATTTTCTGTGTGTTTGAGATTCCTTGTTGGCATGTTTGTAATATATTCTAATGTAGAAGTAATAAAGCAATAATCTATAATAGTTTCTACCCAAATCCGACAAGAAGTTCCCATAAGGTAGGCGACAGGAAGATCTGTTCCACAAATCAACATGCTGCAATAATAAAGATTAGTAAAAAGAAATCAATAATGAATTTTCCATATTTTAATCCCAAAACTATATTAAATACTACTTATATATATATATATAGATATATATAGATATAGATATATAGATATATAGATATATATATATATATATATATATATATATATATATATATATATATATATATATATATATATATATATATATATATATAAAATCATATGCAACATAAAATAGGAAAATGGGATGCAAATGGAATAGGAAATTGAGTATGGAAGTGCATGAAATTGATTAAAATATGGCACAAAATGGTTCATAAATAGCTCTCATCATTCCCCCCAACTTAGCATATTGCACATCCTCGTACAATCATTATGATCAAGAGGTCTTTAGTTTTAACCAGAAGCACTTTAGGTTTATGGTTTTTTCTTTGTCTCCACCCCAAACTATGATAACCCATATATAAACACAAATCCCTTTCTTTTCTTCACATGACAAGCTTTGTTATTTTTTCTTCTTCAATAGGGATATCTCTTTTAACTTTTCATAAGTTGTTTCTCTTTTCTCTTTTCTTTTCATTTTTTTATAGCATCATAGTTCAAAAGGTTACATATAGGGGAAATTTATCTCAATTTACACAAGAGGAGTTTAAATGGGCGAAATAGAAGAGATGAGAGACAAAACAAAGGTTATTGTACGATGGATATAATGGATAGTATGATGGAATTATTAAGGGCGATAGATGGAAGATAATAGGATGACATTCCTCCCCCCAACTAAAAGGTTGATCGTCCACGGGAAACAAGGAGAGGGTAGGGAGAGGTGTTGCATAGTGATCAACATAACAAGCAATAAAAATAAAGTTAAGAGATAAAATAATGAAAAATATGTTAGAGTAAAGTATTAATTATATTAATTAACTTTGCTCCCTTCGTAAGATGTCAACACTTTTATTTTTAGTTGTTTATATTTAAACACACATGCACTAGTTGATTTAAACTTATGCACTAGTTGTTTTAAATATAAACTTGCCTGCATTAGTCTTGTAATAATTTAACTAATTATTACATACACTGGAGTTTTTCTTTCAAGGTTTTTGATCTCCTTTATAAGGATGATACGTTGTATATTTTATTTCATTCATTATTTGAGGATATTTTCTTCTTCATATTTTTGAGTCAAACTCTTGCCCTCTTCTTGTCTCTACTTCTTTGTAACAAGTTTTTGTATGCAGGTGATCTTTGGGTTTTGTGGATTTGTATTGGTCAAATCCTACATGGTATCAGAGCCTAATATGCTACAACTTGTTCGCATTTGAAGGATTCAGAGATTAGAAATTCATCTATTTCAAATTAGGGTTTTTTTTGTTTCTTATTAAAATTAGGGGGTCCCTAAATGTTGGTGTACTTTGAGCTCAAACCAACCTCATCGTTGAGCTCACAGCACCTAAAAACCTCTATTTTGATATAAAACAAGTCAAATTTGGAGAACTTTTCATTTTGGGGCTTTTTTTTGGTACCAAATAGCTTAGCACGCTTCCCAAGATAGAATTTGTACGAACTGACATGCTTCCTGATGTAGAATTCTCTATTTTGGCATGCAAATTGAGATAAATTTTTTTTCTGTCAGACACGCAAATCAAGATTAAAAAAATTGGCACACAGATCGAGGCAAAAATCTGAAAGCCCTAACATGGATCCCGAGGGGCGCATGTGATTTTGATTTTGATTTTTAATTTGGCGGTGATAGCCATTTGGCCATCAAATTTGAGCCCTTCCTTTGATGACATCAACATGCATCATCATCATTTGCACCATTTTTGGGCCCTCTAGCGCACCAGTTGGTATTTTGCTCATAACTTGAGCATACGGTGTTGAAATTGTTAGAGTAGTCTTATGTTAGCTAATAATTAAATCATTTAATTATTAGTTTATCATACTCTAGGCTTAAGTTTCACTTAGGCGCTTTATAATTCTTTAGGGTTTTAGCCTTTAGGGTTTCGTGTTTCCTTTTATAAGGATTCACTTCTTTCATTTCAATAAGGAGATTGTATTATTTTCATCGTTGTTAATAGAAGATTATTTTCTTGCAACATGGTTTTGCAGTCTCTGGCCTATTGGCCGCCATAGCTTCTGTCTTTTTGCTTCTTCTTTGTGACAGTCTTGCATGCAGGTGTTCTTGGGATGATTTGCGTTATCAAATCTAACATGGTATCAGAGTTCTCCTGTTGTTCGCTGTTCGAGTTTTATTGAAGCACAGAGGGTTTCAGAAGTTTTTTTGTGGATCTGGGGGGGAGCCAAAATTTGGCTCACCTTGGGCAAAAACGGACACCACCATTGTGTCCGGAAGGCCCAAGAACCCCTAAATCCATATAAAACTTGTCCATTTTGGACACAGTGGCATCTGAGGCAAAATTTTTTTGCATACCAGGGCCGTACGGCCCTGGCACGCACTCCGAGGTGGGTACACAGCGATTTTTTTTTTAAAAAAAATATATTTTGGGGCCGCCGCCCAGCGGCCACCCCCGCGCCGCCCAGCAGCAACCGCAGCCGCGGCCACCGCAGCCGCGGCCCCCGCCACTGCAGCAGCCACGGCCCCCGCCACCGCTCCACCCGCGGCCCGCCCAGCTGCCGCTCACCCCGGCTCCGCCCCTGCTCTGCCGCCCTCTGCGGCCTCCGCCGCCCTCGGCCCCGCCGCCCGCGCCCTCCGCTCCGCCGGCCCGCCCACCGCCGGCAGCAGCGCCGCCTCCCAGCCCCGCTCCGGCCCGCCCAGCCGCCGCCCGGCCCGTTTCAGCCCCCGCGGGCTCCTATTCGCAGCAGCACGGTCATATGACCGACCAGGGGCTGCGGCCCAGCCCCCGGAGCGCGCCATGCGCCCGGGGGCCTATTTTTTTTAGCCCCTGGGGCTCTTATCTTGCCTTTTTGGGGGTACCTGGGCTTTTTTCGCTCTACAGGGAGCATACGGGGGCCTTTTTCTGACTTCTTTATATCGTCGGAAAGCTCTTTCCGAGCTCTTTCCGATGAAGGAGGTTAGGTTTTTGGGTTCTACCATTTCAATAGCTTTTTTTGCTGTTGAAGTCTGATGTCTTTTTTTGCCTTCCGGGAGTCATATCTGGCTCATCCGGACTCCTTTTTCGGCAAACGAGATATCGTCGGAAAGCTGTTTCTGTGTACTATTTAGTGGCAGAGGTATTTCTTCCAGATTCTACTCCAGGTTTTCACTCCTCCGAGTTATGCAGTTTATGCCCTCTGGTGGTGTGCTTGGTTCTACAGGTCCGGGGATCTCTTCTTCTGGTTTCTTAGTGCACTCTTCTTTCTGACTTCTGAGCTTGCATGCTCTTTCTGATGTATTTTTGTTCTGTAAACGCACTGAGATAAAGTGCCCTCTTCTGCATTTCTGGGCTCTTTTTCACCTGGTTCAGTTTTAGTATTCGCACTCAGTTATAAAGTGCCATGGGGGGATTCTGATGCATTTGCCACTATAGGTGCATCCACTCTTGTCAAGTGAGCGTACCTTCCATGACATTAGCCCATGTAGACTGTGTCTATGACACCGCCCTTTATCTTGTGTGTGTGCTTCTGTTGCACTATTGGTGTTCCTGGTTCTTCTTCTGCAGCTGTTTCTGGTACTGCATTTCAGTGTTCCTGTCACCTCTCCCAGTTCAGCATTATGGGGGGGTTCACCTGTTGGTTCTATTGCTTCCTGGTTCGATTGATCAGCTCTTCAGACACTTGTCTTCTCTACCTGGTCATGCACTTCAGTGGGGGTTCCAGCAGTATCTTCTGACAGAGTTTTCAGACATGCTTCAGAAGAATTTCTTGCTCTCTTCTTGTTCCTTTCTCTGGGACATCTTTTGCTTTATGTTTTGGGTACCTGATCAGGCCTAGTTACCGGGACCCATCTTTCCTGCTTTCTGCAGTAGTTTAGCTTTTTTTGCTTCTCCCTAAGTTACACTTAAGGGGGGGTGTTAGAGTAGTCTTATGTTAGCTAATAATTAAATCATTTAATTATTAGTTTATCATACTCTAGGCTTAAGTTTCACTTAGGCGCTTTATAATTCTTTAGGGTTTTAGCCTTTAGGGTTTCGTGTTTCCTTTTATAAGGATTCACTTCTTTCATTTCAATAAGGAGATTGTATTATTTTCATCGTTGTTAATAGAAGATTATTTTCTTGCAACATGGTTTTGCAGTCTCTGGCCTATTGGCCGCCATAGCTTCTGTCTTTTTGCTTCTTCTTTGTGACAGTCTTGCATGCAGGTGTTCTTGGGATGATTTGCGTTATCAAATCTAACAGAAATCAGGCAAATGAGATATCACCGGAAAGATGGTACCGAGCCCAACACTCATGCATTTTAATCTAGTTTTTTAGTCATCTAGCTTGTTGTTTCTTCCATCAATGTCAGATTATCTTTTTTGCATTTTGGGGGCTAATTTGCTCAAATTAGCTCCATTTTTCGATTGGGAAGAAGCGTCAGAAATCTCTTCTCAAGCACCATTTAGATTTCTAAGGTATTCAAAATTTAGATCTGAAGCTTTTTTGCTCTTCTCTTGATAAAGCATATCATTCTAGGCTTAGGGGTTCGATATTTGGCTTGTGGGGGGTTATTATTTTCTTGTTTCTATCAGTTAAACTAGATATTTATCAAAATAGAACCCCTTCTAAAAAATATGGCCGAGACCTCTTCTTGTCTAGAACTTCTAACCCCACATAATTATCACACATGGAAAACCCTGATGACATGACTTCTCTGTTCAAAAGGGCTATGGTCTTGTCTAGATGCAGTGCAACTAGTATTACAGAGGCCCTTTGAGATCATGCAACATCGAAACAATATGGATGAGGCTATGGGGTTGATTTATTTTCAAGTATCAGACAACTTGTAGTTTCATCTTGATGGGTGTACTACCCTTCTACATATGTGGGCTAAATTTGAGACATTATTCGGTACCATTAATGTGTTTAGAGCACTTCAGATTGAGGCAGATCTTACCTCTCTTATACCTAATTCTTTTCACTCTATTGAGGACTTTTTGATGAAGTTCAAACAGTAGAGATCTTTGTTACATGGATGTGGAAAGTGAAAGATTGATAAAGAGTGTATTTATCTAATTCTATCTAAGGTTAGGGGAAAGTTTCAGATATTCTCTTCTACCTTTCATTCTACCATGGATGCTTTGGGACCTACATTCACCATGCCCACTTTTGAGGTGTTCTATGATTGCTTGACTAGAGAGCAGACCAAGCTAACTCAGATTGATTCACTTACAGGTTTATAGTCATAGGGATTGCTTGCCAAGACACCTCAGGGTACACAAAAGTAGAAGCCAAAGCAGATATCAGATTCCTCTTCTCAGCACTCTACTGGCCCACTATCTTCTTCTAAGAAGGAGAAACAGAAGACTGAGAGACCTACATGTTCCTATTATCAGAAGGGACCTCATGATGAGTCACATTATTTTCAGAAGAGATTTGATGGCTATGAGAAACAGATTGCAGATTTGCAAGCTCTTCTTCAGAAGAGAACTGTTTCCTCTCCATCCTCACAGGGGTATGCTTTTCAGTCTTCTTCTACATCTTTGACATCTGGATAGGGTCATGCATTATAGGCATCCATTGCATCCCCTTCATAGGTCCTGTGGATACTAGATTTAGGTGCTTCTCACCATATGGCATCTTCTCAAGGGGTCTTCTCTGCTGTTGAGGCTTCTCCCATTCCTCATATTCTCATGGGGAATAACACTATCCTACCAGTCTACGGGAAAGGTTCATTAAGCATTCAGGATGGCACATTCAATGATGTATTGTATCTTCCATCTTTGTCTGTAAACCTTCTCTCAATCTATCAGATTACACACAGTGGATCAGGGAAGATAGTTGAGTTCACTGCAAATTTAGTCTTCATTTGAGATAGTGTGACAAGAGGCATTGTTGCTAAAGGGACAGTTGATCATTCCACTCATCTCTACATATTCTCACACTTTGGTCCACCATCTCCGTTGTCGGAGCACAACTCTCCTCTTCCATGAGAGCATCATGCGGTATGGTCAGGTCACTTGAAACTTTCTATTATTCCTGAGATCACTACCATGACTACCACACCAAATCCTATTGAGGTCTTTTCTCTTCAACAGGATTCTTCTTCAGCATTGCCTGACCTTCTAGCTACATTCATCGAGCCACCAGGTGCACTTGTTGAGGATTCTACAAAGGACATTCATCTCCTCTTTCATAATAGTGTCAGCACATCTATTGGTCCACCTTCATTGGAGATTCCCTTAAAGGAGTCTCATGCATTCTCCTTTGAGCATCAGTTAGGCCTTCCAATTTCACCTCTCATTCAAGGGTGTCCTTGTTCCGTGCCTTTGTTTCTTCTGCATTGGAGTTCCATTGGTTTGATCATTTCCATAGGGGTTCCATCATTCTGGGGGGTTTTAGAGTAAAGTATTAATTATATTAATTAACTTTACTCCTTTCTTAAGATGTCAACACTTTTATTTTTAGTTGTTTATATTTAAACACACATGCACTAGTTGATTTAAACTTATGCACTAGTTGTTTTAAATATAAACTTGCCTGCATTAGTCTTGTAATAATTTAACTAATTATTACATTGTCTCTTGATGAAAATATGATAGCAAATTCAGAATATGATGGTAGTCTATTAATAATCTTTATAATAATGAGAACTTGATAAACTATCTTTCCCAATTGTGATATTAATTAGATTGTAAATGTATTAATATGAGCTAACTATTGATTTAAAATGAAACCTTATTCTATGGAAAACCAAACACACCAAGCTCAAATTACAGTAATCACCAGCATTCTGCAGATTGGACCCTTCCTCCTTAGTTTGCTGATGATAATGAGTCAAAACGTTTCTCCCTTAAGCAATTTTGATCATGCAAGGTTTTATGTTATCGATCAAAATTTTTAATACAAGCTCTCAGCTGGAAGTTTATATATATATATATATATATATATATATATATATATATATATATATATATATATATATATATATATATATATATATATATATATATATATATATATATATATATATATATATATATATATATATATATATATATATATATATATATATATAACTTCAAGATGATAACCACCTCTATCTATATGGTGTAAAATAGAATAGTTTTTTTTTTTTACCTTCAACTAATAAACAATAATGCATATCACCAAATAATTTTGTTATAACATAATGAATATAGAACCACAGGTTGCTGATCTTCTATACCCAAGTATATGCATGTAAATCTTGCTGTAAAAATGGCACATATGGAATTGTGACATATAGATTATTGTTTTCAAATAATATCACTTGTAGCAATTGTAGTAGTTGATAATGTTTCAAGCCCCATTTCCATCCATTGGCCATATAGTGAATATGGTTTTTATTACAGCTGTAGCATACATAATAAGCTGTGGTTTTCATAATGAATATCTCATATCTGATTTTGATTCACCAATACTATTTACTGTGTGTTTGAGATTGCTTGGTGGCATGCTTGTAATATCTTCTGATGTAGAAATAATAAGGCAATCATGTATAATAGTTTCTACCCAAATCTAACAGGAAGTTCCCATAAGGTAGGCGATAGGAAGATTTGTTCCAAAAATCAACTTGCTACAATAATAAAGATTAGTAAAAAGCAATCAATAATGAATTTTCCATATTTTAATCCCAAAACTATAATAAATACTACTTATATATATATATATATATATATATATATATATATATATATATATATATATATATATATATATATATATATATATATATATATATATATATATATATATATATATATATATATATATATATATAAAATCATATGCAACATAAAATAGGAAAATGGGATGCAAATGGAATAGGAAAGTGAGTATGGAAGTGCATGAAATTGATTAAAATATGGCATAAAATGGTTCATAAATAGCTCTCATCACTCCTCATGCATTTTTAGTAACTGATTCAACCAAGCCAATTCATTCTTATGAGATTCAAGGATCTGATCCTCAAACTTATGCAGCAACCATAGGAAATCCTCATTAGGAAGCAGCTATGGATGAGGAGTATGATTCTCTCATTGCAAATCAAACTTGGGACTTGGTTTCACTTCCATCCATTCGTAAGCTTGTAAGGTGTAAGTGGATCTACAAAACAAAGAGATTAGCAGATGGTCAAGTAAGTAAATATAAAGCAAGATTGGTAGCCAAAGGTTTTTAGCAAGTTCATGTCATTTATTATGATGAGACTTTTGCTCCTGTGGAAAAAATGGACTCCATTCGATAGAAAATGGGAAATTAATGACATGGATGTGAAGAATGCATTTCTTCATGGTGTTCTTGAGGAGGAGATCTACATGGAGCAGCCACATGGGTATGTACATGATTCCTCATTGGTATGCAAGCTCAAGAAGTCACTTTATGGCCTCAAGCAAGCACCTAGAGCTTGATATGCTAAAATGGATTCTTATCTTTTGTCTCAAAATTTTATGAGATGCAAAACTGATTCAAATGTTTATATGATGAGAACATCTGACTCTTTGTTGCTCATAGTCCTCTATGTAGATGATTTTCTAATAACATGTGATTCAACCACAACCATTGCTGCAACCAAAGAAACTTTGCATGATAGGTTTGCTATGACAGACATGGGCCTCCTCAACTTTTTTCTTGGTCTTGAAATCAACCAAAATGAATCAGGTGTAAAAGTTTCTCAATCCAAGTATGCAAGAGATCTTTTGGTTCGATTTCACATGAGTGATTTTAAGCCAACAACCACACCTTTCCTATCAGGGGTCAAGATTGAGGATGACAAGGATACACCATTGGTTGATTGCACACTTTGCTATCAACTTGTGGGGAGTCTTCTCTATCTCACTCACTCAAGTGTCCAGATCTATCATATGCAGTGGGTGTTGTTTCTAGATACATGTAGGAGCCTCATGAGCTACATTGGAAAGATGCCAAGTGTATACTTCGCTATGTTCAGGGAACCATTAGCTATGGGATTCATTATTCAACTAGATGTACATTGGATCTCATTGGCTATACTGAGTTTGATTGGGCTGGTGATAGCATTGATCACAAATCCACTTCAGTATATGTTCTTAGTTTGGGATCGGGCCCCAGCTGTTGGTCAAGTAAGAAGCAATATTCCATTGCTTTATCATCTACAGAGGCTGAATATAGAGGTGCAGTCAATGTCACCATTCAAGCTATTTGGTTTTAGAACTTCCTAAATAAGCTTGGTATCTCTTTTCATAGTCCAACTCTCATTTGGTGTGACAATCAGAGTACATTGGCAGTTTGTAGAGATCCAATACACTGACAATGGAAAAAACACATCGAGATACACATGCACTGCATTCAAGATTTGATCCATGATGGCATTATAGATTTGCAGTATTGTCCCACTTCTCACTAGATTGCTGATATGTTCACGAAGACATTCACTAAGAAGCAGTTTCACTTTCTTCAAGATCTTTATGGGGTGAAAGGAACTATAACACAGTAGTTTTCTTAATTTGTTAGCATCTATTTTGAGGGGGGTTTTCTTCCCACTGGGTTTTCCCTCTTTCTTCATCCTCTCCTCAGGATTTCTTTTCTCTTCAGGTAGAACTAAGGGGGGGTTTTGTAGTTAGTTCAACCTTTAGTTTTACATTTCTTTCACCAGTCGTAGACTTTGATTTTGCCCAAGCTGTAGTTGTTAAAATCCCTTTTTATGCCCAATCTTATATTTTTAATAGGGGCAGATCCATCATTGCAACTTTCAATTGTCTGTCAATCAGTTGATAATTCATCAGTCAATTCCCAAAATTTACTGCTGCGTAAGAAAAAATGGCTCTTTTTCAGACATTTGTAACTATGATGATATAAAATCATCCCTGTTGTGTAAAGCATTTTTTTTAATAGAAATTTGATTGCAATGCCTTGCTTTTCTTATTAGCTGCTCTATTCTGTTTGTATACTCTACAAAATTTTCTTTTCCTTCTAGTTGATCTATGCAGTTCTAGCTGCAAATTTCATAGGCAAGATTCAATTCTCACCAATCGTACATTAAGAAATTCTTTCCCTTGCTTCTTAGGCACTGCAAACAATGTAGATTCCATTATCTCCAATCTCTAGGGTTCAAACAATTTCCTTTGAATCTAGGCAGTAAACACTCTCTCAAATACTTCGAAGCACTTTGTAAACATTTTTCAGATTTGCCAATGGCACGCTGTAGATCTTATGCAAACTTTTTCGAATCATTGTTGAATTGCCTTGAATCTCTCTATAGTCTCCTAGTCATTATAAAGAATAAAATGAGCAGAAAAACTCATTTTATAGGCTCAAAAGGTTGAACTAGGGCTCCATTTAATGTTTTGTACACTAGTTGGTGCTTAACATATGTCTCAACTAATGATTTAATTACGTAGTTACCACACTTCCTTATTTCATTACTCGGTCACGACAACAACTCAATCATAACTAGCATTCCATACTTTTCTTGGTCACTTTATCAAATCGGTCAATATAGGAGCTTGGTACATACCATGCAACTCGGTCACTATGTCACTTTTACTGACACTTGACAATAACTGTGAAACTTTAATTTTCACTAGGTACAAGTCTCAGATATGTCCTAATGCATCTTATCTTATGTAGATATGGACTTTAATACATTCTATGTTGGGAACTGATATTAAGTAAAGAAATTAAAACACAGTTCCTTACATACCTTTACTGATCAGTTTGAAATAGTGTGATCACCTGATCCATTAGATTGGGTGATCTTGGCTTCACTAGCTCCACTACTGCATGCTTCTTCTATCCTTTTAGTATGATTAGCTTGACCTTTTGTCTAATTAGAAATCTTCTCACCTTGGTTTTTCTCTATCTTTGGTGCTGGTTCTCTGGTCTTATAGTCTGTTACCTTCATTTTTCTCAGATCCCGGTTATAGTCTTGGTTAGTAGAAGTTTATAACTTGAAGTTGAAGTTGAACTTTTGTTAAGTTGGTTCAAGTTCAAGTTCAACCCATTATTGCTTCTGAGTCTTAAAATGCTCATGCTTTCTTTCCTTTCAAATGTCTGTCGGTCTCAAAGATGAACCTGAACTTGAACCTACTCGTTAACCTTAAGTTAGTCTGAGTTCAAGTTCAGGTTTGTAATATGACAACTTATGCACGGAGAATTAGGTGGGATTGTTCTCTTTTCCAAAAAGAAGGTTTTTGTTTCGTAGCGCTCCAAGTGTTTATTAAATTTTAGAAATTGTCATACAAGATGCTCTCATTCAACTAGATGGCTTAAGCATGTGAAGGATTGGAAATGACAGTTGGCGGTGTGACGTAGAGGGAGTCATAAATATTCAGATATGGCGATTAGGGATTTTCCTTAGTAATTGAGTTATTCATGCCGAAATAGCTGGTGGATTAATTAAGCTCAACCATACATGTCAAATCAATCATTCATCCATTAAGACATTTATTATGGACATGCTCTGAAGATTTATTAGGGATTATGAGGCATCTATGAATAAATGAAGAATGATTAAGGTTGTTCTGTTAGTTATTTTGTTTGTAAATGGAGCAGGAGTGACAACATTGGTGGTGGGAAGTTTGTAGAAGGCTGGTGTGTAGTACATTGGTTAGTTATCTTTTCCCCTTTGCAGTTTTAGTTTTCAGAGGCGCTTTCTATGTTGCAAGTCTTTTCTATTCATATTTGATAAGATGTCGTTGTTCGGCCCAAAATTTCTGAAAGAGGAGAGTAGAACCCACATGCTAGTTTCTCTTCCAGTCATAGGAGATACTTTCTTGTTGAATGCAAATTTAGAGGAGCTTTATGATAGAGACCGAAATTCTTCTGAATGTTCTTTTTCTGGGAAGTTAGCAAGTAGTGGACTTTTAGAAGCTACTGCATTTCCTTCGGCTTTTCTTTGTCTTGAATTGGTGTTGGAATGAGATAACAAATATGACACTAAGAATAGATGTATTAAGGATGCATCAGGAGAAATCTTGATCAAGATTTGTTGAGAGACATTAATGGCAGCCCTCCAAATTCTCGATAAGGAATTATATGAACCGTGGACTTATGTAGAAGTAGATTGTGTGTATGAGGGAGATAAGAAAACATATAGCTCCTCGATAGCCCAGGTATGGCTTGTGAAACTAGAGAAAGGCGGAGCCAGGTTGCCAAAGCCTCTGACAATTGAGCACCTCTGAAAAGACATAGCTGATATGGTACTTCTCCTAAATAGGGTGAAAGGAAATCCTCATGCATTTCATTGGGAAAATTGGATGTACTGTTTTATCTAGAAGATTATAGAAGGGGATAAATTTATTGATTGGGTTGACCTGATAGTAGAGGGGCTTCACAGAGAACTTTTGAATGTGACAAATTTGACTACATTTTATATGTCCTCCTACCTTTTTTATGTCTTAGCATGTTGTCGGGCCTGGGAAGGATTGCCTCACAAACTGTGGACAAATGATATGAGGATATATGATTACTTCACATGCTTACAAAAGGAGAATTTCTCTAGTGTGTTCAGAACTATAAATGACAGATTTTCAAGAAGGTTAGTTTTTGAGTTGAGAGGGAAAGAAAATTGCAGGCTTTCTAAGGAAGCTAAGAAAGTGATCAATGTTTATGGCTGTCATTTTATATAGTTTCCAAGATTTACTTATCTTAGGGTTGGAGCATTTGATGGAGAATCCCTAAGGCTCCCTAGGTTTTGTTTAGATGATGTAATCTTAATGGAGCTATGTAGGTAGCTTATTTTAGTTGAACAAAAGGCTGGGACCTCAAAGAAGTCCTCAGGTGTTCTTTTCCCTATTGAGTTAGGGTACTACAGGTGTAAAAGCTTCCAAGATACGAAGGCTGTCAAAGAAAAGTTAGATGCTTTCTATTTGCAAACTTATCCTCCCAGGATTAATTTTGATTATAGAGGCTTTGCAGAAGCAAATCTCAGTGTCCCAAAGACATTCATGCACATCCCTGACTTAGAAGATTTTTGGGCCAACTGTTCTGATGTGCTAGAAGTAAGAAAAAGACTCTGGTCCTAGCTAACTCTGAAACAGATCATCACCTATAAGCTAGATATGGATACAGATGGTGTTGGAGAAGAAAGTGAGGATGATGTGGTAGACTCCCAATATTCAGAGAATGTCAAATTCCTCCCAATTCCTGAGTTAGATTGGAAAGAGCCGGAAGAAGATGATTTTTATAAAAGAATGAA
This sequence comes from Chamaecyparis obtusa, assembly GCA_027943335.1. NCBI lineage: Eukaryota > Viridiplantae > Streptophyta > Pinopsida > Cupressales > Cupressaceae > Chamaecyparis > Chamaecyparis obtusa. Next base: position 929,062 of record BSBK01001640.1, on the reverse strand, counting down.
AAGGGTGATTGAAAGAACCGAAGCATGGTTGGTGAAGAAAAGAGCTCCTATTGCCCCTTTGCAATAAAAAAAGAAACAAATAAAAACAAAGAAGAGGAGTTCAACCAGGAGGACTTCTATTTTAACTAACTTAAGTGTTGATCCACCTTGTGTAGGAAAAGCTGAACCTGAAGTCGAACCTGAACTTGAACCAATTTCTTCACAAGTTCAAGTTCAAGTTCAACTTCAACAATAGGCTGAACTTGAAGCTCGTAAGACCAGATCAAGTCAAAGTATAAAAGAAAGGGTTCAAAGGAAGAGGGTCACTCCCAGTGTCATTGTGGATTTAGACGCACCAAATCCTGATCCAAAGGTAGTATTAGAAGAGGACCACAATGTACTTGACATGGCAGATGATCAACAGATGCAAGAAGAAATAGGAAATTCTCTGAAAGACTCATTAGCTCTTTTGAGTAATTATGATACTCAAAAGAAGTCCTCTGCTACCCCACCATGGTTGGAGACTCTAGTAGTCAAGAAAAGAAACATTGTTCCTTTATCAGTACCCATTGACGATGTAGTGAGTAGGTACCTAGGAAAATCTTCTTAAGTTAAGAAAATGAAGATGGAGTCCGGAATTGGTTTTGATGAGAGCAGTGGTCACTAGATGGCTAAGATTGCAAAGCCTAAAGAGGATAAAGCTAAAGGAGAGGCTCCAGGTCAGGATTTTCAAATATCCAAGGTGGATTTAGGGAAAGATACCAGAGCCACCGATATGAGATTTTTCAAGGTTTCAAATAAGAAAATTGCTAGTAGGGTCTGGAAGGACGCCAAAGATAAGAAAGAGATGAAGGAGGCCATGAAGAGTATGGCCCAGTATATCAATGCCATTCAACATCCTAAACCTTTCCCTCTGAGTGAAATGCCAGCTTCCATCGACATGAAATCCCCAGATAATCAACTCTTTCTTGACCAGGTTCAAAGTAGCAAGGTGGTGAGTAAAGCCTTTGATGATTAGATGGAGTGCATAAAAGATGAGGTTGTCAAAAAGCTAAGTCATATGGGTCAAACCCACAATGAAGGAGATCACTTGGTAAAAAAGGCTGAAGCCAGCATTGAAGAATGGGAGCTTGAAAAGACTACTTGGACTAGAGAGCTCCATTGGATTGAGGAAGTTGAAGGGTATGGCTTGCAGAAGTTCCTTATGGAGAGGCCAGTTCCTGGACTAGATGACATGGTTCTTTATGTTATAAAGGAATGTATTGATTGGTGGAATGAGGCTATTATCTTGGGAATTTCTGAGGTAAGGGGTCTTAAGAAAGGACTAAAAATGATTGAAGAAATCATTTCCAATGATATAAAGTGGGTTGATGAGCAATGCCAGGGAGTTCAAGAAGTGTCAGTTAAACCGATCGAACAGGTGATCAAAGAAGTAAATACCTGGTTTGACAAGATCATAAAAATGAAGACACCCACAGATGAACACTTTACAAAGGTTGCACAGATAGAGTCAATGACAAGTCTTCAGCAAGATCATCTGGTTATGCACATAGGAAAGATAGCCGAGATTAAAAAGGAGAAAGAGGTATGGAGATAGAGGATTGATTTTATTGGTTTGCCACATCAACTAGTGATATCCGTGTTCAATGCCGCATTTTCAGAATGGAAGGCAGCGCGACTTGCAGCAACCTCAACTCCTTAACCGTCCAAGACAACTGGCAACTATTGGAAGGTGCTTTTCTCTTAGTCCTATTTTCTTTAACGTTTAAGGCTTAGGGCAGTTATTAGATCGATTAGAATTTACTTTCAAAAAAGACATTTTCACTAAGTTAGGTGTTGAAGCCCTGCGTGGCTATTTATTGCAAAACTTTTATTGATTAAGGGTTCAGCTCTCTAAGTTTGAGAGAAATTATTTTCTAAGAACTTAAACTTTAAGTTTTTTGAAAACTGATATTACAGAATATATTAAATATCTTATGGTATTACATATATTATTAAGCTTTTAAATGATAAATACTACTATTTATCTTATGTGATTTATTTTCTTGTGGAGATAAGTTATGTTGAATAAAGCTTAACTGTGATATGGATGAATCCTATGCTTAGAAGTAACAAAGAGGATTGTTATTAAAGTTCAAGTTCAAGAAATTCAAAGTTTGAGATTGGGATAGAAGTAGATATTTACTCTAAAATTTGCATATTCTTTTCATGTTGATGAGCTGAATGTTTTCTGGTGAAAAGCACACATGATGTTAGTTTTTCTATGTTCAATAAGATCCTATTGAAAATCTTTCTAGAAGGTAGCTGCACCTTATAATTTGCAGAGAGTGTTCTTTTAGCAACTCATTTGTTAGTGTTAAGATTTTTCTCTCTTTCAATGCTTTAAAGAGGTCTAAGATTAATTTAGAGAAAACGGAAAAACTGTATGCTAACACAGTCCCTTCTTAGATGACTAATCTTATGACATCTATAATAAACTATGTTTTGATTCATTCAACTCTTGGATTTCCCTCTGAAATGTGTCTTAAAATAGTTCTCAGCTACATGACCATATTCACCACAGTAATGACAACTATGCCATGTATTGTAATACCAATTAGATTGATTACCTTTTCTAGTTGCATTACCTTGTTGTTTGGATGTCCAATTTGATTTTTCATTGGACCTACATTCATGTGTGTCTGGTCAGGATAATATCCTAGCAACTCCAAGGATTGGACATCCTTTCACAGTGATTCATTGCTTAAACTTATCACATTTCTACTTAGAATATCATACTAGACTTCATTAAATGTATCAATCCGAGAACATGAACTTGAGATGATGGCTGCAAGGTTTATGCTTTAGTTCTTTTGAAAGGTCATCACTACTAAAGTAAAAGGTACTACTACAGGAGATTTATACTTAGCAATTGAAACTATAGATTAACTCACAACTTAAAGGAAAATATTAGCAATAAATAGATAATGCTTCAAAAGTAAACCTATGCTACATGGAACAGTCATGTAATGACCCTTACTTATAAAGGCCACTAAAACCCCAAATCTGAACTGTGGCAATTTGCCAAACAGTAGGCATGCACTGAATGGTTTACTTGCAATGAAGTGTTTTAATGAGTTGTAGTGTAATAAACATTTTGGGCATCAAATTTTATTGAGATACCAATATAGAATGTAAAACAAAGAACAACAAAGCAACTCTAATATCAATGCAAAGATTTCAATGCCACAGATTTTGAACTTCCTAATCCTGATTGCAATGATCAGTAAACTGATTTCCAGAAATGGATGACTGTTACAAACCCTTTTATGAGAGCACTAATACTACGAACTTTCTATGCACCTTCTATTATATCAATCCAAAATGGCAAAGTCTGATTACAATAATAGATTTGTGTGGACTGTTTACAACTACTGAAGTATGACCTGAAATGTATGGACTGTCACACATTAGCAATGAACTTTAACCAACTCTTGCAATGCACCTTAATGTCTATATTAATCCAATCACAATATATGTCAAATGTCTGAACACAATGGACTATTTTCGGAACACATGCGACTGTTACAACTAGGACAAGTGTGCACTTCTAACATATGAACATATGAATCATAATGCACTATATTTCTGTACCAAACCCAATGCAAAGTCTGAATATATTGACTTGTTACAGCATACATATATGGACTGTTTATAGCAAGAACTATAACAGAGACTAGATCCCACTATGACCGCTGATGACAATATAACAATATGAAATAACAATGACAACTGAGACCAATCACTGCATATACCTATGACTGTCACCACAGAATACTTTCATACATGAATGGACAATAAATAGATGTAATGGAACCTGTTTGTTGCCCCTTGTAATCTGCTCTGAAGGTTGATCCAGACGCTGCAAAACAGTCCTGAACTGACCTCAGACTGTCCACCAAACTGTACACTGTGCTCTAGCCATACCAGGCCGTACTATACGGCCCTTGTAGAAAATAATAGCAGGGTTTTTGACACTCCAAAAAGCTATAAAATGGACCACCAGGGATGTACTAAGATCCTCCCAAGAGCATAAAAATGTTCTCCAAGTAGATTAGGAGATATGAGAAAATTATTGGTTCCAAACCCTGATATGGACTATTCAGAAAATGCACCAAAATGATCTCCAATCTCTACCAAAATGATTCACCAATGCAATGATGAACTCAAACCCTTATTCCATCAATCTCAAGCCCTTAAATCAATCCTCAGATGAATTTTTTGAGTCTTCTTTTTCGGACTGCTTTTTCAGATCCGCTTTTTCATTTTGCTTTTTCGGACCTGCTAAAAATTGCCTCCTATAATTTTGGCCCTACTAAAAATACCTCCTAAAATGCTGTTTCAATCACAACAAACCCTTACAAAAAATTCTCAATGAATTACCAATGAGATGGCTGAGTACCAACTCCAAACTTGCAACCCTTCAGTAGATATTTCACTACCTCAGTTATGCCAATCTAGGGGAGTGATTCATTCCCAAAGATCGAATAGTATTTGCAGATCCAAAAGACCACAAATGGCTTCACAATGAAGTAGAGGAAATCTCAAATCAAGCATGTTCAAATGAGAGGCCCAGCCCTCTATTTATTCACTTTTCTAAGAAGTTACTAAGAACTTCTAGAAACATCCATCATATTATAATGCACTTTATAATAAAGTAACTTTATAATATAAAAAGTGCAATCTCAACTTAAAATTATAACAAGTGGGCCCCGCTAACACATAATAATAAAATATAATCTCTTAACCACTTCTCCAAGAGCAAATATGACCATTTGATCTGCAAAATGACTCTCTCTACATCGCCACCAGTCTACGAGAGCCCATGATAAACTGATCTGACATGCTAAACGATGTCAGCTAAAATGTGGACATGACAGTCTGCCCTTCCTGAAATTGCTTGTCCCCAAGCAATGATTGAGCAATAAACCAATCAATCCACCTGGATCCCAAATGTAGTCATGAACTGTACTGTTGTCAACCAATGCAAGCTCCTGCAATATCCTTTGCAATATAACCAAGAGGAATTCATGAATGAATTGTGAACCACTACTCAACTGAACTCTAACTCCATAACTGCCACAATCAGGAACCCACATGACACCAACTCTGAACATATCAGAATCCAAGTAGATGCTATCAACACATCTCACCATGTTGTGTAGAAAGCACACTCCAACTCTGCAACAATGGTGAACACTCCAAAATGAAACTGCACCAAGTGCGGAGAATCCACACACTGTACACCAACTATAGTCAACATATCTCTGTAGATCACCAGCCATGCTTACATCACCATAACTCCCATGCACTGCTGATGGAAAATAGGCATCACACAACAGATAGCCATAACTCAAGCCAAATCTTCCTGCCATCAACTCCTCAATACATGAATCAAAAGCAAGCTGATGAACATACCCTGAAATATAATGCCAGTAAAAAGAACCAACCAACTCATCCTGCAAATGTGATGCAACCAACTGTGACTGATCGCTAGCTAAGTCAGGAGATGACATAACCAAGGGAGTGAAAACAAGAGCAACGGATGACTCATCAACAACATCAGTATCACCCCCAATCTCATGGTCATGAATCATCTAGCTGTCGCTCATAGAACCCAACACCACGTCGTATGCCTCACAACTATCTACCAGTGGAGTCAAACCATACCATAACTGATGACAAGCACTAGGACCCAAAGTACATCTCCGTATCATCATCTCATCAGTATATGGATCAAAAGTAAACTGATGAGCATACCTCATAGTGTAAGGCTAATAGAATGTGTCAATCTTAGTCAGTGGCTCAGACTGCAATCCAGATGAAACTAACTACAACTGATCACTAACCAAGCTCGAAACAACTACTACCTCCGAAGACACCTCCAAAGGAGTAGTATGACAAATAGGAACCAAGCCAACTGTCGGTTCACCAACATCAAACATGATCCTTGGTACAACATCACTAGTCTCCGTGCCATCAGTAGTAGAGACCACCACCAAGTCAAACATACCACAATGCTTAGTTGTAGCACCCAACTCAACTGAACCTGCTTCCAGTGGAAACGAACCAAACATGCCAATACTAGTATCGAGGATAGATATATCCTCATCTCCACTGCCTCTATCAACGTCGACCATGGACATCCTCGGATCACCAGACACCATGGTTTGTGACTGTACATAATCTGGTAAAGACTGAAGTCGCTCTAACTCCATGGTCACCTCAGCCAAATGAAACTGTGACTCCTCGAAAGCCAACTGTGTACTCTCAAGAATCCCAGAAGTCACCTCGAGTTGCTAAGTAAGCTCACTCACCTCATCTTCCTTGGCCAATAATGCATCATATGTTTTATTGCCCCACTCTATAAGGTTCTCTTTGTCAGCTACCAACTGCATATAGTCCTGTCTCAGAACCCGGATAGCCTCCATAAAGAGTGGATCTCCGTCAAAGAAAGATAACTACCTCCCTGCTCATCACTAATAGGAGAGCCCCATCTATAAACTGCTAACAACTGACAAGCAGCATCGAAATGCTTGCAAGCAATAGCAATGTCTCGCTCACTAACTCTCAGCTGACTAGACACATGATGGCGCTGGCTAGACTATCTCCTACAATCCTCCTTTGCCACACTATCCAAAGGAGTATCCTCAAAGTCATTAATCTCTAGAGTACTACCATCCATACTCTGCAAGTCAACTCCAAAGCTCTCATCATCATATGGAGTATCAAAAACTGTAGCAACACTGCCCAACTCCGCTGTAACAAAAGAATCTACCGAGGAAGCTAAGTCGTCAAAACTATCCACAGTATACTCCTGGATGTCCTCAACACCAATACGATCCTGAGACTCATCTGTAATCACTAACACCTTAGATGTGCTTGAATCATCACCAACCCACTACACCCTGAGTGGTCAACTGGAAATGCACACAACTCCCAACATCGGTGTATAAATACTAATACCCATATCTGACAAGCTGCTGGTAGGGATGAGAACAACACTGTGTAATCTGCTGATCAAATCCATGATAGCACCCAAACAATTACTACTACCAATAGGTGATAAGGATCTCCAGTCAACATAATCCCAAGCTCCATTATAACAATCCCGAATCCACATCCGTAAACTAGAATCAGCTGGTAACTCAAGCAAACTCCTCACCTAAGTAATATGACTAATAACAACTAACTCCACGCACCTGTCTATGGTACTCATTATGATCTCTGAATCCGGAATGTGAATGCTAGACATACTCATATCATTCTCAACATGTGACCTGACTGTAAAAGAAAATTGAAACCCTGCCACATGTGCTAACTCCCAAACTGAACTTGCTTCAAGACAAAGCTCATCCACATAACTGTCTGATACTGACCCTGAATCCTGGAAATGAATGAAAAGTGTACTCTCACAACTATCAGCAACCACATGTGATCCACCTGTCGTAGAAAGCTGGATATCAGGTGTGCAAGAAGAGACTAAACTCAAGTCCATGCCATGCTCGTCCCCATGTCTCTTCGAGTCCTGAAATGCCAAAGGAGTACTTGATAAGGAAGCTCAAGTGTCCTCAAGCTCATGAGAAAGCCTATCAATCTCCACCTCCTTCCTCCTCAAGGCATCTGAATAGCCTCCGGCTAGGCTAAGAAGATGGTCACAATCTGAAAGAAGATGTAAATAACTCATCTTCATCGCTCCCATTCCTTCCCTGATCACCTGCAAGTCAACATAAGTAGATTTCTCCTAAACTCCCTTATGTCTACTCTGTAACTGAACCATCCGGATATGATCGTCCATCATCTCCTGCATCCTATCATGATGAGATAATGAAGTCACAATCCCATCCTCGCTTACCCTAAGCTGTCTGGACAAAACATGTGAAGTACTATGTGCCTCAACCTCGTGTGATGTAGCATCTAACTATGCCTAATGCTCTCTATCAGCAAAGTCATGAATACTCAATGTCTTCTCATCACTGATAGGTATCTCATCATCATGCACAACAACCTCCTCACAATCATCATCCAAATCCACTGTGCTGTAGTTACTATTTTGAGCACCTGTGACATCATCAAGACCAATTGTACCACAATCACTGTCACTGTCACTCATGCCATCTGCTGTGCCTGTGATATCACCGTCTGATGCAACTAGCTCAACCTGTACATCTATAACCACTTCTACCTGTGAAGATGATGCAGATAAATCATTACGTGAAGATGTGCTAATATCTCCCAATATCGGATCAGCATGTCTGTCAAACTCATCATACAAGTTTCCGCCTGTCATAGGGAAGGTACTTTGATCCTTAGGCCTATTAATTAGGGTCTTTAACCATGTACATGCCATAGGTGACACATTCCTCTCTTTTGTCCAAACATGCCATAAATCTTCTGCCAAAAGTTTAGAAATTTCATCCTTCTCCTCAAACAAGATTGTGAACATGATAGAGTGCATTGATGCTAATACATCGCTGTAATGAAACTCATCCAAAATATTCCAAAATGTGTTAAACATTCTGCGAATGTCATCAATACAACCTATTGACAACATAATGTTTTCAAACCTACACCATGCAAATACTTCAAGTAATCTTGCCCTCTTTGTGAAATGAGGATCCCTGATGTCATCCAACCTTTCAAAGCTTTTCACCATGGCATGAAGTACCTCTCTCATAATCTGATCATCATAAGAATTAAAGCCTACTATTATCCTCATGATTTCACTAATGCAAGAGAGAGCTGCAAGTCTTACTGCCTCATCATGATGTCTCAATAATCGGGGCTTCACCAAAGAACCAAATACTGGAGATAAAGTTGTTTGCATAGCATAGGAATCTGACTGATCAACCTTGCCTAAATAAGTTTCCAACTCCTCCAAAGTTCTTAGGAAGTCCTCTGTTCGCTGAAATGGATGATCTAATTTCTTCAATACAGTGTGCATTCTCTCTTTCAATTCCTTGTCTCCTGTCAAAGCCATGCTAACAATTGAATTCAATCTGAAATAACCCAATCACGCTGGCAGGAAACCGCTCTGATACCACTGTAATGACCCTTACTTATAAAGGCCACTAAAACCCCGAATCTGAACTGTGGCAATTTGCCAAACAGTAGGCATGCACTGAATGGTTTACTTGCAATGAAGTGTTTTAATGAGTTGTAGTGTAATAAACGTTTTGGGCATCAAATGTTATTGAGATACCAATATAGAATGTAAAACAAAGAACAACAAAGCAACTCTAATATCAATGCAAAGATTTCAATGCCACAGATTTTGAACTTCCTAATCCTGATTGCAATGATCAGTAAACTGATTTTCAGAAATGGATGACTGTTACAAACCCTTTTATGAGAGCACTAATACTACGAACTTTCTATGCACCTTCTATTATATCAATCCAAAATGGCAAAGTCTGATTACAATAATAGATTTGTGTGGACTGTTTACAACTACTGAAGTATGATCTGAAATGTATGGACTGTCACACATTAGCAATGAACTTTAACCAAATCTTGCAATGCACCTTAATGTCTATATTATTCCAATCATAATATATGTCAAATGTCTGAACACAATGGACTATTTTCGGAACACATGCGACTGTTACAACTAGGACAAGTGTGCACTTCTAACATATGAACATATGAATCATAATGCACTATATTTTTGTACCAAACCCAATGCAAAGTCTGAATATATTGACTTGTTACAGCATACATATATGGACTGTTTATAGCAAGAACTATAACAGAGACTAGATCCCACTATGACCGCTGATGACAATATAACAATATGAAATAACAATGACAACTGAGACCAATCACTGCATATACCTATGACTGTCACCACAGAATACTTTCATACATGAATGGACAATAAATAGATGTAATGGAACCTATTTGTTGCCCCTTGTAATCTGCTCTGAAGGTTGATCCAGACGCTGCAAAACAGTCCTGAACTGACCTCAGACTGTCCACCAAACTGTACACTGTGCTCCAGCCGTACCAGGCCGTACTGTACGGCCCTTGTAGAAAATAATAGCAAGGTTTTTGACACTCCAAAAAGATATAAAAAGGGCCGCCAGGGATGTACTAAGATCCTCCCAAGAGCATAAAAATGTTCTCCAAGTAGATTAGGAGATATGAGCAAATTATTGGTTCCAAACCTTGATATGGACTATTCAGAAAATGCACCAAAATGATCTCCAATCTCTACCAAAATGATTCACCAATGCAATGATGAACTCAAACCCTTATTCCATCAATTTCAAGTCCTCAAATCAATCCTCAGATGAATTTTTTGAGTCTGCTTTTTCGGACTACTTTTTCGGACCTGCTTTTTCGGATCCGCTTTTTTGTTTTGCTTTTTCGGACCTGCTAAAAATTGCCTCCTATAATTTTGGCCCTACTAAAAATGCCTCCTAAAATGCTGTTTCAATCACAACAAACCCTTACAACAAATTCTCAATGAAGTACCAATGAGATGGCTGAGTACCAACTCCAAACTTGCAACCCTTCAGTAGATATTTCACTACCTCAGTTATGCCAATCTAGGGGAGTGATTCGTTCCCAAAGCTCGAATAGTATTTGCAGATCCAAAAGACCACAAATGGCTTCACAATGAAGAAGTAGAGGAAATCTCAAATCAAGCATGTTCAAATGAGAGTCCCAGCCCTCTATTTATTCACTTTTCTAAGAAGTTACTAAGAACTTCTAGAAACATCCATCATATTATAATGCACTTTATAATAAAGTAACTTTATAATATAAAAAGTGCAATCTCAACTTAAAATTATAACAAGTGGGCCCCGCTAACACATAATAATAAAATATAATCTCTTAACCACTTCTCCAAGAGCAAATATGACCATCTGATCTGCAAAATGACTCTCTCTACATCGCCACCAGTCTACGAGAGCCCGTGATAGACTGATCTGGCACGCTAAATGATGTCAGCCAAAATGGGGACATGACAAGTCAGTGGTTCTCTTACTAGTGGCTACAGGAGAAACAGTGCTTAACAACTTCAAAGAAACTTAATTGATTCCTACTTGAACATAAACATGGAATTCACCTCTCGTGTGGGCCCCCATGGAAGTTTGACTGATTTACAACTCAGAGATTGAAATCTGGAACTATCATATATTCATTCAACAAAACATAGATACAATATGGAATATCAAAGTATTTTACTTTTTTGCTGTATTACAGTATAAATTCTTCAAAACATCTAACTAGCTTGGAATCATAAGTTCCAGCTTATTTAAAAGCAACTAAGAAAAATAAAACACCTACAAACTAGGTCCTTCATTACATAGCATAACAACTTTAGTTACAGAAATGACAACATCATTTATGCAAGAAGATAAGCTATATTTAGTGCTTCAAGAATATAGGAACACTCGGTAACCAGATTGACTTGGTCTGAACCAGTAACCATGAAGTTATGGAAGTAGTGGAGCTGCGATGAAATCTAAAATAGTTACTCGCCTTAAAAGACCCACTCAACCTTGAGTCTGTGCTCCTTGCTAACTTATTCTTCTCCTTCAAAAAGGTTAGCATACTAGAATCTGCAACACAAATTCAAGGCAAAGATTATAATAAGTTTTCCTATCTTAACGCATCCTTGTCACACGGCTGTAGGAACACTACCCATTAAAAATTAGAGAAGAGAAATACCAGATTCCATCATAATATCCACTAATCTAAATATATATTCAGTATTTCCTTTTAGTTCCAAAAGTATCAAATGCTCACATGGCTTAAAACATAAAAACATAAAAGTCTGCATAATGTTTATGAAAATCACAACATATTAAGTCTGGACTTTAGAAATCATAAACAAAACATCCCATAAACATCCCATAAACTAGACTCATCAATGTGCTCTATGTCTAAACTTCTTCCAATTATAGTAATGTCCTTTGAATTTAGGTGAAGTGTTGTACTAGCCTTAGATCTGCATTCATGTGTCTAATGCCCATTCTTTTTACATTTATAGCAATTTCCATTAAATTTAGGTTTGGGAGTAGCCTTACCATTCTTACTCTTGCAGACATTAGTTGTATGTCCTAGTTGCCCACAATGATGACATGTAGGCTTGGTTCTTTTAGGTTCTACATTCCTTTGTTCACCACTTTTTGATGACTCCCCTTTTATAGTGGATGAATAGTTCTCGGTATAGCCTAGTCCAGAGGAGTTATTGGACCTTCTAGGTGACTTCACCAGTTCCTCAAAATACCTTATTGCTTCATTTGGCTTAATCATCCTTTCATTCAGTTCTTACTCAAATCTCAACTCATTTTTCAGTTGATTATTTTCTTCTCTCACCTTTGCAATCTCCATGTCTTTCCTGTTCACTTCTATGTTTTCAGTCAAAAGTTAGTTTACCATGTCCAATTGACTATTGGTAAGATTTTGCACATCTGATGTCCTCTCACCAAGTCTAATTTCCATTTGTCTTTTGTCTTGTTCCACTACAACCTTGTCTTCTTTATCTTTCCTCTTTTGTTCCATCACCTCATACAACCTTATGGATTGAATTTCTTGTTCTCTTTTCAGGCTTCTAACTTCTTCATTTAGAAAGTTATTTTTCTCCAGTATATCTACTATTGTTGCATCAATTTCTTTTGAGTTTCTATCTTCTAGTAGACCTTTAGTGTCTTCTTCTTGGTATTGTGTGTCATTCTATTGAACGACTAAGTCCTTCTTTTCAAGGATTTTCTCAGTTCTTCTCTTGCAACCTCAACCTGATGAAGTGCAAGTTGGATATCAATCTTCTGATTCTCAATAATCTTACCGAACTTATAAGCCTCCATTTCCAAGACCCTTAACTCTCAAGTTGTTAAACTTCCTCGTAGAGAACTATGCTTTGATACCAAATGTTGGAAGTTTTAGTTGGGAACGAGATACTGAGAGGGGGGGTGAATCAGAATCACAAATACTTTAGCTCTTTAAAACAAATAATGTAACCCATACTTTCATAAACTAAATAACTATTACACCCATCACATCCATGAATATGTAAACAAATAAATCAACACATGACACAAGTATTTTGGTTACCTAGAAACCCTATTAAGGTAAAGCTGGGGTGGGGATGACACCCACAATAATTTATTACTACAATAATAATGTATGCCTGTTAAGGCTACAATGTTTGACCACTTCTGGTGATCTACCCTATTAGGGGTCTGCCCTATTAAAAGATAAAAGACTTACGCCATCTACCTAGTTAAAGGATTTCAACTCACAATGAAGTAAGCACTCAGTTAAGAGATTTATAAAAGTCTGTTAGGACTACCCTGTTAAGAGATTTACCCCGATTCACCTGTTAGAATGTCTCAGTACCCGATCCTTTGGTTTTCTCTTGAAAGCTAATTATAGATCTCCTCTTTCCAATATAATTCTAATCTCTGAATCCGATAAGTCTTCTTCTATCCTTCACTGCTCTGCTTGGTCGCTTACCTTAACTCTGCTTCAGATCACCTAAACCGCTTCTTTACAACTACAAAACATTTTACCAAAATGCGACACTAATTAAGGGTTAGGTTATCCCATATATAATTGATTAATAAAACTTCCTGATCGAGATCAACAATCTAGATCCATCCATTTTGCTGCTTACACATCCTAATTTTGGATTGGCTCCTTTCCTTTCCTTGGGGTTAATGATGACATTAAATGTAGCATTAATTATCTTCATCAATAAATTTATAATCATTAAATATCGTGTAAATATCGGCCAAAATAAATTACCTAAGTGTTTGTGCCATTACAAACACATATTCACATTCTGTCTTTCTTGACATTCTAATAATATTGGTGCTCAGTTTGTTCTGTCTCTATATTCTAGCACTTGGCAATTACTGTTCTCTTGCTCGACTCATATACTGCTCGACATATATGCATGATGTATTCAATGACCTCTGACTTGCTCGACAGTCACTACTGCTTGGTTCTCATACAAATTCCACAAGTCATATATCTGATACTCGACCTTATATAATAGATCGGTTGTAGTGATGACCGACCAACTTTGCCTCGGTAATGACTAAGTGTTTGATACTGATAGACAACAAAACTTGGAGATCAACATGTATGTTCTAAATGTATTCTCATGTTATCATTGTCGACTTCTCATATGTTAAGCTGGGACCCTGTCTATACATATATGTAAGCCATTGATAATATGTGTAGTTGATGTAATTAGACAGAATCAGGCTTTGGTATCTTAGTTTGAAAGTGATGAAGTTGGCTATCTCTTCATATGTCAAGATTTGTTAATCTTTGTTCATTGTCATTTCATGGATTAGCATAGTTGTTGATAACTCCTTTTGTAAATTTTATCCATTAATGGAACCCTATTTGGTTTTCGTATGTCTCCCAATAAGGTTTCTGATTTTCATCCTATTTTAGTTTTATGTTGTCTCTTTTATGTACTTTCAGGTTAAAAGTACACAAATTTTTTAAAAATCCCATCATACAAAGGAGTTGCCCCTTTCAAATGCAGAGGAAGATTGTTATTCCATAACAATAATTTTAACTGTTAGAACAATGATCACTACTCTTTGGATAACTAGGATCAATTTCAGAAAAAAACAATCGCAATAACAAATCTGTTTACCAACATAACTATATTCTTTTATAAGAAATTAATATTTTACAAATAAACCAGTCTTACAATTAAGGCAAAGTAGATAACATTTTGAGTGAATATTGCATGGATTGCATTCCCCTTATGACAATTAGAGCTGGTTCATAAGAGAGTTTTTTTTATGCGTTCCAATAAAACTAACATGAGATTTGTTCCTTTCTCTTTCCATTACTTAGAGAAAAATTAATAATCTATATTCAAAGGTCAAAAGTGCATTTTAAAGTAATCCAAAGTTTTATTTGTATAGGCATAAATATCACGACATAAATAATATTTTGAGATAAAATTTGGAGGTAGTGACAGATGACAAATCTTCCACGTCATCCACACCAAAATAAATGGAAAACAAGAGGGCAACAATCATTACATGAGTTGTGTGTATGCTAATTACCTGCTTAGATTGGTTTTTCTTTATGTTTCAGTTTGTATATTTTAGAGCTTTATTAGATGTTTGGCCTTTTGGTGTTCCCCGTGAATGTACTGTTATGATGATGACCAAGCGAAAACAAAGCGTGAAGGACTAGTCATGCAGTACAGATTCATCATTTAGCCCTGTGAAAAATAAGATACTCAATGGCTTGTATTAAGGAAATAAGGTATAGGTTAGATGACAACTTAGGCCATGGAAATGGCAAATAAGAACTATATATATATATATATTTTTTTTTGTGTCAAGAAGGTTAAATTAGATTTAAGGAAATAAGGTAAAGGTTAGGTGACATTCTTTATAGAAGTGTTAAATAATAACTACTAGCAGTCGCATGTTTTTGTGCATGCAACAATGAGCCGATAGGAGATTTGATTTTCACCTATAAAACTCTATGCCATAGTAAAAACAAATTGTCCATTTTGATTGCTAGAAATCATACAATGTATACTTTCATACATGATTACAACATTTTGTGTATTGCTTCCACTATAGAATCCCTCTTGACATAATAAATGACACTTAATTTTGCGAACTATGAGAGCTCAATGAATGGAGTGAAGTTTAAAAATTGAAGCTATAAGATATACCTAGATTTAAATGTAGCTATAGTAGTTAGAGTTTATAATTTTTTTCAATAACACATTGTATAAAATCAATTCATAGAAATAAAAAATATGTTGAAGAGCACAATGAAATATCTCTAGTAAATCACTAATCAACAATTAACATGTACAGTTTGTTAAATCAAATTGCAAAGAGGTCACAAAAATGGTTAATCCATCCGTGTAGAAACACCAATATAATTTCCAAAACGTAATCAACAATAAAGGGAAAGAAATCATCCATAGAAGGAAGGTTAATCCAACCGGAAGATTTGAAAAAAAATATTCTAAATGACATAACATAAAAAGGAAAATGATACTATAAATTTTGAACACTAATAATTTCAATCAATTACAAAATAGGCATGTTTCTATTACAAATAGTTAACAAATTAAAATTTATTTATTGATTATTATTTCTAAAAAAATATACACCCCAAAAAAATTAATTTAAAAAAATCAACTTCAAAATTTTAAATTATTTATTAATTTATTTAATTTCTATTATAAATTCTTAAAAATTAAAAGTTGATATTATAAATTATTGTGAAGATATAAATCTTAAGAGCTAAGATTTTTTTTATTATTATTATTTTTTTATAAAAGACTTTCTTTTTGTTGTCAAGATTTTGTTTCTTTTATAAATTGAAAAATGAACTTCAAAATCTTAATTTATTTATTTTATTGAAATATTTCATCATATAATAAATTCATATAAAGAAAATATATTTCTCATTTTACATTTATTTTATAATTTTTTTTTAAAATGAAGTACAAAATCACTTTTTACAAAAAAATTTAATTTAGTGTTTCTATTTTTTTTTTAATATAAGTTATATTATTAATATATTTTTTAAAAATGTTAAACTTATATTATGTATAATATATAATGTAGGTATTAGTATAATTTAACTAACTAAAACATTTTGATGAGTATCATTCTAGACTTTATAAAAAATTTAAATCTATCCAAACTCTATTTGTAGTTATTAAAACTAAAATATACATATCTAGATATGATGTAATATTTCTATTATTTACATATAAATAAAATCTTTCTATTCTGATTTTCAGTTTTTACATGCAAATCATTAAAATTCTAAAATTAAACTAAATTTATTTATTTTATAATTTTAAGATTTATCAATTATTTTTATATTCTTCTATCTATGTTAATATTTCTTCTAAATAGAAAATGAGCAATCTTTTCAACTATTTTTAATCATCACCAACAATAACCATTAAGCTTATATAAACGATTTTTGTTGTTGAACCACATTAAGCTTTGTTGCATTGTGATAAGCTTTGTGAATGATAGCCTGGAGAATTTGATCATAAGCATTGAATTGATTAACGATAAATGGCGAATAAAATTATATTAGAATGATATGAACCCAACATCGAAAAATTGCTGAGGAAACCAAGAGAAAATGCAAGAGCAAAAGTAAGTACACAGTATCCCACAATTGAAGAATCTACAACCTTCTATAAATAATCTACAAGGGAAGAAGCAAACATTTAAACCAATTCCTGTTTGAATTGATAAATCTGTAGATGACATTATTTTTTTGCTTTTATTAATCAATGAGGTGTATGTTGATGTCTCTAAATGCATTAGGAATAGAACATTTATATTGTTTTGAAGGCTTCCATAAGTTGCATTTTCTATTTTCATTCATTTGGGTTTTCAAAGAAATCTGATCCTAAAATAAAACCTTCAAAAGTTTTAATAAAAAAATTATCAAAAAAACTCATGCAATCAAATCGTATGGAAAGTTACTAAAATATTATATGAATATTTCCTATAATTTAATATGTTAACTACACTCAACAAGAAATATTTCTAACAATGTTTAAATATAAAATATTTTTCAAATCTAAATTATTTTTTAAACGGGTGAAATGATAACACAATCTCGCATTAGTTCATGTATAAACAAGGATTAGAAATCCAATTAAATTTTAACAAAAACTTGTATTAGTTTCTGAATAGGTGAAGATTACAAATAGCCAGTGGTTTGATGATAATCCAATGAAATGTTAACAAAAACTTGTACCAGTTTCATCATGACAAAGATGAAAGGGCTGTATGGCATTGAAGAGCCAAGAACATGTAAGTTTTACACTCTCGAAGAGGGAAGCTTCTATTAGCCTTGGCTTCACTTCCTCTTTTATTCGTGTAACCAGGATAATTCGTTTTACTGAAATCAACAGACTCTTTAAAAAACAGACCACATTATTCTACTTCTCCTCGTAAATTCCACTTACTGTAAGGGTGCCCCTCCTTGTGGGTAACATGGATTTCGCCAATAAAGCTCAACAACTTAGTAGAACTTTCGAAAAGCATGCTTACCAACTCTCTGTTCTTCTTAATAGATTCCTTATGCCATTCCCTCTGGCGAAAATGACCTGCATGTGGGAAATTGAAAACACTTCTATCAAACTTTCTCTCTCCTAAATTTCCAATTTGATCATACAGTTACAATGCTCCACGCCTCTCTAAGTTCGAGATTGAAAGCCCAGCCGTGTCATACACTCTTAAGGCCTCCTCTGCTTTGGAAAAATTTTAAAAACACACTGAAAAATCTTGTAAAATGTAAGTGTCAAAAGATGAGAACATAGCATTCTTTCAAAGAAATCTGATCCTAAAATAAAACTTTCAAAAATTTTAATAAAAAAATTATCGAAAAAGCTCATGCAATCAAATGATATGGAAAGTACTAAAACATTATATAAATATTTCCTATAATTTAATATGTTAACTGCACTCAATAATAGATATCTTCTAACAATGTTTAAATATAAAATATTCTTCAAATCTAAGTTACCGGAAAAAAAAGACAGCCAAAGAGCTGACAACTTTCCAGCAAGAAAATTATTTTTCAGGGAGCAAAGCTCCCACATAAAGCCTATCGGCTTAAAAATTTAGAAAAAATTATTTAAAATTTAAATAACCTTTAATTTATTATTTGGATTTTAATTTTAATGTGTATTTGTAACTAGTATATAATACGAAAATATTTTATTATTAATATATATGTTTAAAATATTTTTTAATTTAGTTTTAAAAATATATATTAATATTTGTTATACTTATAATTATATACTTTTTAAATTCTTTGAGATGAAATTTTTTAAATTAAACTTGGTTGTATTATATTTGTAAAATTGTATTTTTATAAAAGTTCAA
Organism: Chamaecyparis obtusa; assembly: GCA_027943335.1. Lineage (NCBI taxonomy): Eukaryota > Viridiplantae > Streptophyta > Pinopsida > Cupressales > Cupressaceae > Chamaecyparis > Chamaecyparis obtusa. The sequence goes on along the minus strand of BSBK01001640.1, from coordinate 910,166 downwards.
ACTTATTGTAACATTCAAATCTTAATATATATATTTTTCTATGTAATTTTTTATTATGAAGTAAATTCTATTTAAATATATTTAGGTGTTAATCATTTACATTATAAGCATTTTTAATAAAATTGTAAAATACATTTTCAATGTCAATAATATTGTGAATCTAATTTTTTCTCATAAAACATATACTTAAAACAACAATAAAATAGAAAAAATGAATGTAATTTATAAATTTTTAACATTAAATTTTGAACTGATAAAACTTGTAAAACATATAATGTTTTGATTGTTTTATGAGGTGTGTTGCATGCACATTTTTGGAAAAACTCTACTTAAATGTTAATGTTGTTATTCAAATAGACAATAAGACCAAAAGATTGTAATTGAATTGATTGAACAAAACTAATGAAAACGATGACATGATATAAAAAACCATCTACTAAAATATCTCCTACTTATCATCTACTAAAATTCAAACTTATCATAATAAATATTTCTCTTTTCAATAAAATTCAATTAAAATAAATGATCCCAAAAATACAAATTTCAAACAAATGATCTCTAAAAAACAACCAGTCAACAAATATTGATCATGCATCAACAAAATCCATTGATATTGATAGCATCCCTTAACACAGAAATAAACCGAACCCTCTTCCAGACTAGAGAAATAAAACCATCAAGCTCGATTTCACAGACAAGCGATGAATAACAAATACTTGGGAAAACACTTTTTTGGTTTTTCAAAATAAAACTCGTCAAATAATGCAGGTGCCTTTGTCAAAATCTCTCCTTCAAGCTGGAGTCAAAATTGGAAATTGTAAAATATTAATTTAGGATACAGTGGATGCCTCCATGACGTTTCTCCAAAATGTTTTTTTATTATTCCCTAGAATTCCACTTTCTAGAAATTGTATCCCTTAGGGATTATTTATGGCCACCTTTTCAAATGGGATGTTGTGCTATCATTCTTCATATTTTTGAAGTTCATACTTACCTTCTTCAATCATAACAAAGATGGGAAGGAAGGATGATTTTGGCAGCCCTGTGCGTAAGATGCAGCAGGAATCGAATTCTTCTGCTGATAACGAAAATCATTTAGACATGGGGAAGAAATTGCAGGATTTATCGAGCTCATGGGTTTGTTTACCAGATCTCAATCAAAATATAATGGCTGAGATTGCTCGTAGAAGGAATGTTACTGATGAGTTTTATGATGACATTTTTAAAGGCAAATCTAAAGAATCCACATGCATTTCTTCTTCCAAAAATCTGGATCCATTTTTATCCAGATCTGTCAAAGATCATTGGCCCACAAAACAGATCTGGTGGTTTTAATCTCATATTCCAATGTTTGAATTGTAATTTTCAGTATGCTATAGATTTGTGAAATATGAAAGTTTTTTTAATAGATGAAAACTGTGTATCAGAAACTCTCTGACAGTTTTAACAGAGACACTAATTTATTTTATGGGTGTTTTATTTTGTGTATGACTGTGTGCCTGTACTGTGTATTTTGCAGTGATGGATTGGTCTCCTCAAAGGCTGATAATGAGTATCCCACCTATGGAGAAAACGTGAAGAGCTGGAAAGATTGGATAGCAGAGCCAATGGTGAAGGTTAGAGGCAAATCCAAGCAGGGCCTTGGGCATGGTGAAGATTCTGATATTAAAAATGGTGAATATGAAGATCAATTTGGATCTTATGTAATTGAATTTGGATCAAATGTTAAAGAGGAGACCTAAGTATCTTATGCCAAAACATTTATCTAGAATGGTGGTCTTAGATTATAAATTGAGGTGTTAAAAAATGAGGCAAGCTCAGCAAGTAAGTAGGATTAGATTATGGCGTGCCTATATTAAGTGTAGTTGTCAAGTTTAGAAATTGTATACATTGGTGTTCATGAATATTTTAGTATTCTCAATGGCAATTAAGGTGGTGGAATTTGTTTAAGCACTTGCAGTTAAAAGCTAATGAAGATACTAAATGAAGAGTTATTCAAAACAAATCAGATTTTATAATAAATTTGTCATGTGATATATGAGTATAAGTGAAAGAGAAGTCAATAATTTATATTTGAGAAAGATCTTCAATTAAAATATTTAATAGAATAATAATTTAATATTCAAGTGAATTATATGTCAAATCTATGTTGAGTGTACAAGGAAATCTTATATCTTCATGTTTAACTTTGTAGAAAATGGTATAAATTTTTGATAGAGGAGATTAGTTAGGAATAGCAAATTCCGTAATTTGTAAAAAGGAAATCTCATATCTCCATGTTTAACTTTGTGGAAAATGATATAAACTTTTTGATAGAGGAAATTAGTTAGGAATAGCAAATTCGGTAATTTGTAAATTGATCAAGACAATATTATTTTTTATAGTAAATTGATCAATTTGTAAATTCGGATAAGTGGCGTACAAAAAACATTTGTCTACAATAAGTACGGTCTTATATTATAAATTGAAGTGTTAACTAAGAAAACTACATCTATGATTTGATAAATAAATTGACAAAGTGAAGCCAACTAATTGGTGGCGATCTTACATTATAAATATGAGGTGTTTAATTAGGAAGAGTGCACATACTCTTTGGTAAATAAATTGGCTACTGGAGACAATTAAGTTACATTAGGTTAAACAATAAGGATGGTGTCACTTAAATGTAGTTGTCAAATTTAGAAATGGTATGTTATTTTTCATAAAAATTTAAGTATTCTTAATGACAATTAAGGTGATGCAACTTATTTAAGTACTTTCAATCAAAGGTAATGAAGGTACTAAATGAGATGTTATTCAAAATGAATTATATTTCTTTTGTTATGATATGAATATAAGTAAAAGAAAAACCAATAATTCTCCAATATGATAATCAATTGGTTTGACAGTTTCTCTAATAGATTTCCAATTGAAACATTTTCTTAGAATAATAATTTAGTTTGCAAGTGAATAATATGTTAAATCTATGTTGTGTTCAAGACAACCTTATATCTTCATGCTTAACTTTTTAAGAAAATAGTAGTTTGACTCAAAAGATTTGATAGAGAAGTTTAATTAAGGATAGCTAATTTTTTAATATATAAATTGATAAGGATAATATTATCTTTTATCATTTTTATTTATAAATTTTTTATCCAATATACTATTTGTGGGAGCTTTGTTCCTTGAAAAATAATTTTCCTATAGAAAAATTGTTAGCATTTCTCACTATTTTTTCACTTACCTTTGATTGGATATGGATTGCATATCAATCAATACATTTAATCGAATCCCATATTATTTACCTTGTTTACTTAAAAAGCAACACAAAAATTAGAAATTTGCAAAAAATAAATCTTGCAAATAGAAACATGTCTATAATATTACCATAATTGTTGATTTTTCTCTTTAGAATAGATATAAGATTTGGTGCCTAGAAGATAGGTACAAAATGTAGCATTTATCTACCATTTTTTGAGCTTCACAATTTTTCTCATCCTTATCCTCAACTCTCATTCTATTTGCAATCTATTGGGAATGAAAGCCTCGCTTAGAATATCAATTTTCTTTCAGTGGACTGAATCTATGGTTATTAGGTGTGTTCTATTTTTAGAAAGTTGTGCATCAACCTCTTCTTCTGGTATTTAACTTGACTTACCAATATAGTTGTTTCTTCCAACATCATGGATGATATTTCAGTTAGATAAATCGGTAACATGTGTACTAATGGATTTTGTTAGTGAAACAAGTTTTGTGAATAGACGATTGTAATTGATATTTCATCATTTTGATTCAAGAAATAATGAAAGAATTGAGAAATGACTTTAAAAGTAGTAAAATAGATAAAAATTGTGAAAGATCGCAACAAATATCTTTGAGATACTTATGATAGTAGTTTCCAAATTGAAAATTCCTCTAATATGTCTGGGGAGAACAATGAAAACCCTAATATTATTCTTTTGATTTCCTTTGAGAACTTCGTAAGTTAAGTCACTTTGTTCCCATTAGAATGCATTTGTAAACCAAGTTATCCTCATTCTAGTGTGATAATGTAGAGAAGCAATAATATCATGATCCCATGACTGCAAACCATTTACCCCTCAAATCAACCTGCTGTTACAGATAAAGTAAAAAAAAAATTGTAATGCAAAGCATTTTGCTAATAAAGCAACCAACTTTGCTAATTCATGAGGATTTAGCATATATTTCCTTTGATCTTCCTTCTCTTAGATGATAAATTTGTAGGTTCTGTTAATTATGAGAATTAAAGGCATTTCCCTAAATCTTCACATTCTTTCTGATCAATTAGGAGCATCTTCTTATTTATGAGGATTGAAAGCATTTTCTTTAGAATTTGTACTTATTATGCCGAAGGCATTTCTTATATGAAATGCATCGAGCTGGGTTAAAGAATCGATGGTGCACAGGCTCCAATAGCTATGCAAGATGATTATACTGATCCTCATCATCCACAACTTTTTAAAAAACATGATTTTGTAAATGTGAACGCTTTTCGGCATAAATAGTCTTTTTTTTCCTCGTATGGTTTAATGGAAAACCACATATTTAGTAACTCGTGATAAACCCAGGTTAGCTCTATGGTTCAAGAAGCTTGCAAGCCTGTCAACCCCGGTCACCGCAATAAATGAATCTTAATTGCCACCAGGATTTGTTTGTGTCAGAATTCAGTATTTGAAAAGGACTCTCAATGACAAGTTTTATTAGGTGTATATGATATAATCGGTGAAGTCAACCAAATTGAATTGACTTCCACATCACCCATTAGAAAGGGTTAGAAAGAACAAAGTATTAATATTCTTTTAATAGTATTGCCAATCAAGTGTTGGTGCTATGATGGTGAATAAATTCATAGGAATATCACTCCAAATTCATCGAATAAGAGGTGCGGGCGGAGACCCCACTTACTGTACAATATGTCGTACATGACACATGGGATTTTCTACCTATTTTGATGCCACCACTTTTGCACGATATGGAGTCATGTGGAGATCATTGCGAATGATCAGGGCAACATGACTACACCCTCCTATGTGGCATTTACTGATACAAAACAACTTATCAATGATGCTTCAAAGAATCAAGTGGCCATGAATCCCACCAATACTATGTTCGATGCTAAGTGACTCATTGGGTGATGCTTTTCTGATCCATTGGTGTAGAGCCATGAAGATCTATCCTTTCAAGGTCATTCCAAGCCTAGGTGAGAACCCTGTTAGTGATTTTTCTTGTTGAATCCTAACATACAAGCCCTGGATGCTTAAATGGAACTATGTGATTCCTAAACTCCTGAATCACACAAGAAAATACTTATTAACAAGGACAAAGTCCTTCTTCACTTTGAGCTCTTGGCTACAGGCAGGTGTACCTATTAGATCTACTTCTTCAAAGTATTACAATAATAGTTTATATCCTTGATACAAATCTAATCTTCTCATCTATAAAACATACATGAAAGTAAATAGTCTTTTAAGTTTTTTTGATGATGAAATCCCTACAAATTGAGGATAGACCAGTGCCTTATCCTAGGGCAGAGAGTTAGAAAGATAAATATACATCTACATAAATCTTCTAAGTAAAACACAAACAAGACCCAGATGAAATGCCTTACAATTCATCCTCTCTTAAACACATCCAATCATCAGATTCTTGCAAAAGTCTTGAGCTCTCAAAGATTAACCTTAAGAGTTTACCCTTTCCTTGAAAGGTATGTGCATGATCATGGTATACCAAACTATGGCATTAAGTGGCAATGAAAAATCAGAAAATCAGGGTTAGTCAACTTGACGTAAAAAGTTGAACATCTTATGAACCTTATGTGAAAAAGTTGTAATAGTAGAATCTGTAGGAAATTGAATGTAGTTTCTAAAGTACTAGCCCTTGTTTGAATTTCTTTTGTCTAATTGTTCAAAATTTTAGATTTCAATGCAGTACTACAAAAATTTTAGGGAAAAGATAAGGAGTACGTGTATGTCTAACCACCTTAATCACAATCAAATGATGGTATATTTTCTCAAGATTCTAGATATAAGTAGTAGACTCATGCCTAGATGTGACACATATTTTTTTATAATTTCTAGTCAAATAAATAATTAATTATGAATTTTTTGCTACAACTTTTTCAAAATAAAAAAACTCTCATGTCTGACCACCTTAACTAATTCAAAATTTTACCAAATTTAATTTAATTTAATTTTATTCTTATAGTAGCCAAAGCATAGAATGTGACACATGTTTTGGATTTCAAAAAGGTTAAACGGTTTGAAAGTTATAGTTGTTTTTCAATTAGTATGTCAATTACGACTTCAAAGATAGCTCAATTGAAAAATAAGTAATAATTACTTACAAAACTTGAAATTTGACAGTAATTATATTGATGGAAAGCTGATAATGTCTTTAAGAAACCCTTTTCATTTCATCAATTTTGGGTGAAAAAATAGTCGTCAGCTACATGGTCGAAGTCTCGGTATCAAGAACTATCTCCCGAAACACACCTAAAGGGTTGACCACCCACATTTGGTAATGCCTAAGAAAACACCAAGCCTAATCGGATATACGATAAAATTGGATATCCGATAATATCAAATATCTGAAAAAGCCCACCTATTTTGAAATTTTAAATTTGAACTGCCCCACTTTTCCCCAAATTCAAGTTTGATAATATATGTATTTTTTTCATAGTAATATTAATTGTGTTATACTAAGTTGTATTCTTTTTATGTTAATATTAATTCAAGTTTCATATTAAATTATATTTTTGTTATGTTAATATTAATTTCATTATAAATATTAATATTAAATAATAATAGCATAGCATTAATATTATAATATAAATTTTTATATTAGTATGTATTATATTATTAGATATACAAAATGATTTCAAAAAAATACTTGCACAGTTGATTTGAGGACAGACAGTTTCAGCCCAAATCCTCTTGAAAGTATCTAGCACAGGATTTTTGTACAGACTCATAATTTCGGCGGTCTGACTATACTAAATAAGTAGATCATGTCAATGGACTTCCCCTTGATTGAATATAATCAATTGATTTTTTAACTCTTGAAAAGAAATTTCACACAAATGTAGAGCCATCATACACTCATCATCTATTCTAGAAACTAACAATGGCATAAAAATTGATGTAAGAACATTTAAGGTACATTGTCCACAAAAAGGTATATGAAACTTTTAAATATACATTAAAAAGTGGAGGTGAAGGCTCTAGATCTGAGAGAGAGAGAGAGAGAGAGAGAGAGAGAGAGAGAGAGAGAGAGAGAGAGAGAGAGAGAGATCTAGTTCATCAACTCGATTGGGGCATATTTGGGAACATACAGTCTCCATTTAAACTTAAGTCTCTGGAAGCAGTTATATTTGTCAATGGAGAAGATACACCCATTGGATAATGCTATGGTCACTAGAATTTCCATTTCTCTTCAATTGGGATACTCTTTCCAAAATTGCATCTACCCTTTTACCAGTTTGGGAAATCAATGGGTCTATTTGTGAACCTCAAAGGAGTTGGTCACCTAAATGAGAACCTTGAGATGAATCAGGAACTTTTCTATGAAAGAGATCAGTACCTTGAGAAGCTCTCCACTTGTCAGCTGAATTAAAACCTTGGACCATGGATGACTGCCCTTTGTTGTAAAATGAGGAGTGAGACTACCTTGCCAAAGTGGCAATGAACTTACATTTGAGGGATAATTCCCAACATGAGTAACCTAGTTTCCCAAGTCCTGTAAATGCAAGGCCATTGATGAATAGGCATTTCTAATAGAAATATTTTTTGTACTAGAATGAAGTGCATGATCAAATTATTTTCCTACTAAACCAATTTGAGGGTTCATTTCAGATAACACAGATGCTTTAATAAACCGCTATCTTCTTTACTCAAGCATCATCTAGTTCATCTTCTCGATTGGGGCATGTTTGGAATAGACATTCTCCATTTAAACTCAAGTCTCTGGAAGTAGTTATATTTGTTAGTGGCTTAGGAGATACACCCATTGGATCTGCAATAACTTTATGCTCACTGCAATTTCCATTTCTCTTCAATTGGGATACTCTTTCCAAAATTGCATCTACCCTTTTACCAATTTGGGAAATCAATGGGTTTATTTATGGACCTTGAAGGAGTTGGTCACCTAAACGAGAACCTTGAGATGAATTAGGAACTCTGTGAAAGAGATCAGTACCTTGAGAAGCTCTCCACTTATCAGCTGAATTAAAACCTTGGACCATAAATGGTTGACCTTTGTTGTAAAATGAGGAGTAATACTACCTTGCCAAAGATGGCAATTAACTTACATTTGAGGGATAATGCCCAACATGAGTAACCTGGTTTCCCAAGTCCTGTAAATGCAAGGCCATTGACGAATAGACATTTCTAATAGAAATATTTGTGGTGCTAGAATGAAGTGCATGACCAAATTATTTTCTTGCTAAACCAATTTGAGGCTTCATTTCAGATAATGCAGATGCTTTAATAAACCGCTATCTTCTTTAATCAAGCAACATTTGGTTCATCTACTCGACTGGGTCATGTTTGGGAATAAATAGTCTCCATTTAAACTCAAGTCTCTGGAAGCAGTTATATTTGTCAGTGGCTCAGGAGATACACCCATTGGATCTGCAATAACTTTATGCTCACTGGAATTTCCATTTCTCTCCAATTGGGATACTCTTTCCAAAATTGCATCTACCCTTTTACCAATTTAGGAAATCAATGGGTCTATTTGTGGACCTCGAAGGAGTTGGTCACCTAAATGAGAACCTTGAGACAAATCAGGAAATCTACGAAAGAGATCAGTACCTTGAGAAGTTCTCCACTTTTCAGCTGAATTAAAACCTTGGACCATAGATGGATGCCCTTTGTTGTAAAATGAGGAGTGAGACTACCTTGCCAAAGGTGGTAATGAACTTACATTTGAGGGATAATGCCCAACATGAGTAACTTGGTTTCCGAAGTCTCATAAATGCAAGGCCATTGATGAATAGGCATTTCTAATAGAAATATTTGTGGTGCTAGAATGAAGTACATGACTAAATTCTTTACTTGCTAAACCAATTTGAGGCTTCATTTCAAATAATGCAAATGCTTTAATAAACCGCTATCTTTTTTACTCAAGCAACATCTGGTTCATCTTCTCGACTAGGGCATGTTTGGGAACATATAGTCTCCATTTAAACTCAAGTCTTTGGAAGTAGTTATATTTGTCAGTGGCTCAGGAGATACACCCATTGGATCTACAATAACTTTATGTTCACTGAAATTTCCATTTCTCTTCAATTGGGATACTCTTTCCAAAATTGCATCTACCCTTTTACCAATTTGGGAAATCAATGGGTCTATTTGTGGACCTCCAAGCTGTTGGTCACCTAAATGAGAGCCTTGAGATGAATCAAGAACTTCTCTATGAAAGAGATCAGTACCTTGAGAAGCTCTCCACTTGTTAGCTGAATTAAAACCTTGGACCATAGATGGATGCCCTTTGTTGTAAAATGAGGAGTGAGACTACCTTGCCAAAGGTGGCAATGAACTTACATTTTGTAAGGAAACTCAGGTGCAGAAATAACTTCCTACATTAATCTCTAAAGGAAAGTATTGTGCAAATTCTTTTAAATCCTTACAATTTCAGATTCATTAACTACTTTAACAATGATATTGCAGCCATATACCATGCATACAAAAAATAAAGAATAACACAATGATTTACCCTAGGGAAACCTTTTGGTAAAAACCCCAGCACTCCAAAACCTGCACAATGTATTGATCAAAACTATTATAGTTTACAATACACTTGCAATGCAAGTTCTTTCAGAAGATTTCCAACTTTTGAAGACAAATCATGGCAACATAAAAATGTTCCAACAATACACAAACTTTTCCTCTCTTCGCAACCCTAAAAAATGCTTATATCATGTGCTTCCCTTTTCAGGGCAACTTCCACGCTTGGGGAAGAGTGTACAGTACTCACCTTTATCAGTTTCCACATGTCTTCACCTGTCATGAATCTTCCAGACATAGCTCTTACGTGTCATAGGAAACTGTCATAACCATTTCAGCCATGATCTCCTTACACACAATTCAAGATGTCGACACATTGCAAGGAATACATATTACAAAACAAATAATAAGAATAGGAATTATCCAAGGTTGAGACACCTTATTCCTAACATTCTCCCACTTGTTGAACACCTTGTAAGAGAAACAGGAACATAACAGGAACTAACCGCTATAGGCCAAAAGGCCCATAGACTCCAAACACCATCTGAACTTCTCAGTGCCCACTGGTTTCGTTAATGCATTTGCAACATTCTTCACAGTATCTACCTTCTCCAAATTTACCTTTCCATCTTCCACCATATCTCTCACAAAGTGAAATTGCACATCAATGTGCTTCGTTCTGGCATGAAAATTTGGATTCTTCACAAGGCAAATAGTGCTTTGACTGTCACACCAAATAGTAATCTATTTTGCATCAACACCAACATTAGAACACAATCTCCTAAGTCAAATGGCTTCCTTACAAGCATGAGTATCAACCATGTACTTAGCTTTTGTAGTGGACAAAGCAACCACAGGTTGTTGCTTACTCATCCAACTGATAGCACCACCAAACATAGTGAACACATAAGAACTGGTGGATCTCCTGTTGTCAATATCACCTGCCCAATTTGAATCCACAAACCCACGAATACAAACTGAATGCAGAGATCCAGAAGACTTACCATGGTAACATATGGAGTAATCTAATGTACCCTACAAATATCTGAATACTCACTTAACTGCATCCCAATGTACCCATCCAGGGTTAGCCATAAACTGACTCAGGACTCCCACTACTTGGGCAATGTCTGGTCTAGTACAGACCATAGCATACATAAGACTACCAACTACAATAGCATAATGTACTCTACTCATGTCCTCCACCTCACTAGGAGATTTTTGACAATCATCTACAGATAACTTTGTTCCCATAGAAATAGGAACACACAGTGGTCTACAATCTGCTATGCTGAACCTGTCCAACACAGACTTTACATACTTACTCTGACTCAACCAAAGTTTTCTGTTAGACTTGTCTCTACTGATTTCCATACAGAAGATGTACCTAGCTGCCCCAAGATCTTTCATCTCAAACTGTGCTGACAACTAAGATTTAAAATAAAAAAATCATACCCTTACCCTTCCCAAATAGAAACATATCATCAACATATAATGTAACAATTTGAAGGTGATCATTTTCAACTCTGAAATAAACACAATGATCTTATTTCAATCTTACAAATCCAATTGACAACACAAAGGCATCAAACTTAAGGTACCACTTCCTAGGAGATTGCTTCAAACCATATAGAGATTTCTTTAATCTGCAAACTAAGGATTCTTTATCTTTAACAATGTAGTGCTCAGGCTGTGACATATAAATCTCTTCCTCCAAATCACCATGAAGGAAAGCTATCTTCACATCCATCTGTTCTATCTCTAAATCATATGATGCAACAAGAGATAACATAAATCTAATGGATGTCAACTTTGCAACAGGATAGAATATTTCACCATAATCTATTCCCTCTACCTATGAATACCCCTTTGCAACCAATCTAGCTTTGTACCTTTCAACACTGCCATCTGCACAGAATTTCTTCTTGAACACCCATTTACAGCCAATAGATTTTCTCCCTTTAGGCAAAGGTACAAGGTCCCAAGTTTTTTTTTTCTCCAATGAAGCCATCTCATCATCCATAGCCTCAATCCAGGAACCTGCATCTTCCATGACCAAAGCCTCTTTCATAGAGCTAAGCTCATCAGTGTTAGTAATCAAAGAAAAAGTACAACTAGAATCTAACATAGAATAACCAAACCTTTCTGGTTGCTTTCTTTCTCTCATGGATCTCCTCAAGGGCTGAGGTTGTTCTTCCTCTTCTTCCTCTTCTTTTGAACTATCAGAGCTCTCCTCATCATTAGTCCTAAAATGGTCTCTCTATTCAGTCTTCTCAGGGGTAGGAGGAAACTGAACAACATCTTTTTCCTTTTCTTTTTCATCTAGTTGTAGCACAATAGGAGAAGGTGTTAGCTCTCTAAAAATAACATTTCTACTATGCAACACCTTACTAGTCACAGGATTCCAAAGCTTGTATCCTTTCACACCAGCACTGTATCCAATGAAAACACATTTGACAGCTTGTTTTCCAACTTAGATCTTTTCTCCTTTGGAACATGTGCATAAGCTTCACAACCAAAAACATGAAGATGTCTAATTGAAGGCTTCTTACCAGACCACACCTCCATGGGTGTCTTACCAACAAGATCTAATGTAGGAGATCTGTTAACCTGATAGCAAGCAGTGGCAATAGCTTTGGCCCAAAACCTTTATTCTAAACTTGCTCCACTAAGCATACTCCTAGCCTTCTCCATTAGTGTCCTATTCATTCTATTTGCAACTCCATTTTGCTGCAGGGTATAAGGAGTTGTCTTATGCCTCTCTATACCTTGTTCTTTATAGAACTGTTCAAACTTTGTTGAACAACACTCACCACCATTATCAGTTCTCACACACTTGATTCTTTTACCAGTCTGATTCTCCACGAGAGCCTTAAATTCATTTAACCAACTAAAAACCTGTGTCTTACTTTTCAGGAAATATATCCAAGTCCTTTTTCTATAATCATCTATAAAAGATACAAAATATATAGAACTAGAGATAGAAGGAACTTTTACAGGACTAAAAACATCAGAATGAATAAGATCCAAAAGTCCAGAAGACTAGTGAGAACTAGAGTAGAATTGAACATGATTTTTCTTACCATAAACACAGTGTTCATAGAAATCAAACTCGAGGTTACAATCATTTAGTCCCTCAATGAGATTTTTAGTTTTCAAGGTCCTAAGACCCTTCTCACCAATGTGGCCAAATCTCTTATGCCACAACATTTTCTTTTTTGTATGAAGCTTGCCTTCCAAAGTGTTTGCACCCTTAGGTACACTTACTGCACTGCCATCGGAACCCATTGCCACAGTCTTCTTTACTGCTCATTTAGATGGTGGGGATGAAGTGATAGCCACTCTCTTCTCTGAAATAGAAGAAATATTGCACTGAGCAATGCATGCATCAAGCTAAAACCAAGTACCTCTCCTAGTACCTTTAGTGAGTACCATAGAATGTCTCATCATCTTGCATCCATCTTTCAAAAAAACAACTTGCACACCTACATCATTCAACATACTTACAGATAATAGGTTTCATGCCAAACCCAAAATGTGCATAACTCCATTGATTCTTTACCCATCCATTAAGAAATTTGATAGTGACCCTTCCACGTACAACTATCTTTAGGTGAGAATCATCACCCAAGTACACCTTTCCACCATCAAACTCTTCATATTTTGAGAACCAGTTTCAATGAGAGGTCATGTGAAAAGAAGCATCCAAGTCTACCAAGCACACATCATCAGATGCATGGGTTGCCAAAGCTACAATAAAAGCATCTCCATCTTCTTGAGTTTTTTCAGAAGCTGAATTTGAGCCTTTCTTTTTCTTCTTTGGTTCTTTGCAATCCCTCCAAAAGTGCCCAGTTTTATCATAGCTCCAACATTTCACTTTGGACTTTCCAGGAGTCTTAGAACTCCCACAGGATTTGTATCTGCCCTTCTTTGACTTGTTTTCATTCTGCTTTCCTCTGTCGTTGGATCTCCCGTGAATAGAAAGGGCTTCCTTAGAGGAATCCGAAGTCTTTCTTCACATCTCTTTAGATAGCAGTGAAGACACCACATCATCCATATGAAATGTGACTATAGTACTTCCAAGAGCCATCACAAGATGGTACCATGAATCTCGTAAGGAACAAAGTAGGGTCATACAATGATCCTCCTCCTCGATCTTGGCACCATATGATGGCAACTATGTAATCAATAAATTGAATGCCTTGAGATGATCAGTTATAGATCCACCTTCCTCCATTCTTAATACAACTTCTTTCTCAGGAAAAACTTATTCACCAGAGATTTGGCCTAATACACAGACCCAAGTCGTTGCCACAAAGAATTTGTAGTAGTCTCATCAAGAACATTCAAAAGAACGACATCTGCTAGATAGAGTCTGATGAGACCCTTAGCCTTTCGATACTTGATGTCCCAATACCTTTGAGATATCATTACAGGTTTCAAATCAAGTGAAGTAGCCTCCCATAGATCATGGTCTTCAAGCATGTCTTCCATCTTGAGTTTCCACAACTCAAAATTAGTGCCATTAAATTTCTCCACCTCCATTCTACTATATGAGGAACTTGCCATCTCAATCTGCAAATAAGATTCAGAATGCTCTACACAAAAATCCCTCTCAACTTGAGATTAGCTCAAAAAACCCTACGCAACAACTAGGATCAAAATTTGATCAAGCTCTGATACCACTTGTAAGGAAACTCAGGTGTGGAAACAACTTCCTACACTAATCTCTAAAGGAAAGTATTGTGCAAATTCTTTTAAATCCTTACAATTTTAGATTCATTAACTACTTTAGCAATGATATTGTAGGCATATACCATGCATACAAAAAATAAAGAAAAAGACAATGATTTACTCTGGGGAAACCTTTCGGTAAAAACCCCAGCACTCCAAAACCTGCACAATGTATTGATCAAAACTATTACAGTTTACAATACACTTGCAATGCAAGTTCTTTCAGAAGATTTCCAACTCTTGAAGACAAATTGCGGAAGCATAAAAACATTCCAACAATACACAAACTTTTCCTCTCTTCGCAACCCTAAAAAAATGCTTATATAATGCGCTTCCCTTTTTAGGGCAAATTCCAAAGATAGTCGTATTAGGTTTTTACCATTCTCTGAGAAGAGTGTACAGTACTCAACTTTATTAATTGCCACATGTCTTCACCTATCATAAATCTTCCAGACATAGCTCTTACATGTCATAGGAAATCATCATAACCATTTCAACCATGATCTCCTTACACACAATTCAAGATGTCAACACATTGCAAGAAATACATATTACAAAAAAAATAATAAGAATAGGAATTATCCAAGGTTGAGACACATTATTCCTAACACATTTGAGAGATAATGCCCAACATGAGTAACCTAGTTTCGCAAGTCCCGTTAATGCAAGGCCATTGACGAACATGCATTTCTAATAGAAATATTTGTGGTGCTAGAATGAAGTGCATGAACAAATTCTTTGCCTGCTAAACCAATTTGAGGCTTCATTTTAGATAATGTAGATGCTTTAATAAAACACTATCTTCTTTACTCAAGAAACATCTAGTTCATCTGCTCAACTAGGGCATGTTTGGGAACAAATAGTTTCCATTTAAACTCAAGTCTCTGGAAGTAGTTATATTTGTTAGTGGAGGAGATACATTCATTGGATCTGCAATAAATTTATGCTCACTGGAATTTCCATTTCTTTTCAATTGGGATACTCTTTCCAAAATTGCATCTACCCTTTTACCAATTTGGGAAATCAATGGGTCTATTTGTGGACCTCCAAGGTGTTGGTCACCTAAACGAGAACCTTGAGATGAATCAAGAAATTCTCTATGAAAGAGATCAGTACCTTGAGAAGCTCTCCACTTGTCACCTAAATTAAAACCTTGGACCATAGATGGCTGCCCTTTGTTGTAAAATGAGGAGTGAGACTGCCTTTCCAAAGGTGGCAATGAACTTATATTTGAGGGATAATGCCCAACATGAGTAACCTAGTTTCCCAAGTCCCGTAAATGTAAGGTCATTGACGAATAGGAATTTCTAATAGAAATATTTGTGCTGCTAGAATGAAGTGCATGACCAAATTCTTTGCCTCCTAAACCAATTTGAGGATGCATTTCACATTGCTCTGTGGATAATTCCACAACACTTGTTACTTGAGCTACTAGCAGATGGTGAGTAATCATCATTATCATCTGACATAGGCTCACATGTGCACATCTTACTTCTTTCCTTTGTCATTTTCCCCTTCCTAGCTCTTCCTCCTTATCTGTAACTTCTATCATGGGTCCAAGAAGCTCTTCCTACTCTTTCCCATTAACTGTGGACTTTGTCTCTTCATCCTGAGTAATTGGCATACCTTGGATGGCACCAAGATAACTATTTTCTTCTAAAATTTCCTTTTCTCTCACATTAATCTCTCTATTAAGAAGATTTTCTATATCTTCCTTTGTATATTGAATAGATATCCTAGTATGCATTATCACACGTTAGGACCCCTAGGAAGTCCCCATGACCCCTTTAGACACATTGGAACACTCAAGTGTGTCATAAGGGGTCCTATAGCCCCTTTGGACACACTTGAGCATTCAAATGTGTCAAAAGGGGTTATGGGGACTTCCTAGGGGTTGTAATATGACTTATCACGCATTAGGACCCGTAGAAAGTCCTCATGACTCCTCTGGACACATTGGAACACTCAAGTGTGTCTTAAGGGGTCTTATGACCCCTTTGGACACACTTGGGCATTCAAATGTGTCAAAATGGGTCATGGGACTTCCTAGGGGTCATAGTACACATTATCATGCGTTAGGACCCCTAAGAAGTCCCTGTGACCCCTCTGGACACATTATAACACTCAAGTGTGTCATAAGGGCTCCTACAGCCCCTTCAGATGTACTTGAGCATTCAAATGTGTCAAAAGGGGTCATGGGGACTTCCTAGGGGTCCTAATATGCCTTATCACATGTTAGGACCCCTAGAAAGTCCTCATGACCCCTCTAGACACATTGGAATGCTCAAGTGTGTCATAAGGGGTCCTACAACCCCTTAAAACACACTTGGGCATTCAAATGCGTTAGAAGGGGTCATGGGGACTTCCTAGGGGTCCTCGTACACATTATCACATGTTAGGACCCCTAGGAAGTCTCTGTGACCTATCTAGACACATTATAATGCTCAAGTGTGTCATAAGGGGTCCTACTGCCCCTTCAAACACACTTGAGCATTCAAATGTGTCAGAAGGCATCACGAGGACTTCCTAGGGGTTATAATATGCCTTATCATATGTTAGGACCCCTAGGAAGTCCCCATGACCCCTATGGACACATTGGAATGCTCAAGTATGTCCTAAGTGGTCCTACCCCTTCAAACACACTTGGGCATTCAAATGTGTCAAAAGGGGTCATGGGGACTTCCTAGGGGTCCTAGTATGCATTATCACATGTTAGGACCCATAGGAAGTCCCCGTGACCCCTCTGGACACATTATAATGCTCAAGTTTCATTAGGGGTCCTACGGCCCCTTTGGACACACTTGAGCATTCAAATGTGTGAAAAGGGGTCATGGGGACTTCCTAGGGGTCCTAATATACCTTATCACATGTTAGGACCCCTAGGAAGACCCCATGACCCCTATGGACACATTAAAATTCTCAAGTGTGTCCTAAGGTGTCCTAGGACCCCTTTGGACACACTTGGGCATTCAAATGTGTCAAAAGGGGTCATGGGGACTTCCTAGGGGTCCTAGTATGCATTGTCACTTGTTAGGACCCTTAGGAAGTCCTCGTGACCCCTCTGGACACATTATAATGCTCAAGTGTGTCATAAGAGGTCCTACGGCCCCTTTGGACACACTAGAGCATTCAAATGTGTCAAAAGGAGTCATGGGGACTTCCTAGGGGTCCTAATAAGCCTTATTGCACGTTAGGACCCCTAGGAAATCCCCATGACCCCTATGGACACATTAGAATCCTCAAGTGTGCGCTAAGGGGTCCTACGACCCCTTTAGACACACTTGGGCATTTAAATGTGTCAAAAGGGGTCATGGGGACATTCTAGGGGTCCTAGTATGCATTATAACATGTTAAGACCCCTAGGAAGTCCCCGTGACCCCTCTGGACACATTATAATGCTCAAGTGTGTCATAAGGGGTCCTACAACCCCTTCAAACACACTTGAGAATTCAAATATGTCAAAAGGGGTCATGGGGACTTCCTAGGTGTCCTAATAAGCCTTATCACACATTAGGACCCCCAGGAAGTCCCCATGACCCCTTTTGACACATTTGAATGCCCAAGTGTGTTCAAAGGGGTCGTAGGACCCCTTTGAACACACTTGGGTGTTCAAATGTGTCAAAAGGGGTCATGGGGATGACCCCTTTGAACACACTTGGGCGTTCAAATGTGTCAAAAGGGGTCATGGGGACTTCCTAGGGGTCCTAGTACACATTATCATGCATTAGGACCCCTAAGAAGTCCCTGTGACCCCTCTAGACACATTATAATGCTCATGTGTGTCATAAGGGGTCCTACGTCCCCTTTGAACACACTTGAGTATTCAAATGTGTCAAAAGGGGTCATGGGGACTTCCTAGGGCTCCTAATATGCCTTATCATGCGTTAGGACCCCTAGGAAGTCCCAATGACCCCTATGGACACATTGGAATGCTCAAGTGTGTCCTAAGGGGTTCTGCAACCCCTTCGAACACACTTGGGAATTCAAACGTGTCAAAAGGGGTCATGAGGACTTCCTAGGGTTCCTAGTATGCATTATCATGCATACCCCTTCAGACACACTTGAGCATTCAAATGTGTCAAAAGGGGTCATGGGGACTTCCTAGGGGTCCTAGTAAGCCTTATCGTGCATTAGGACCCCTAGGAAGTCCCCATGACCCCTATGGACACATTAGAATACTCAAGTGTGTCCTAAGGGTCCTATGACCCCTTTAGACACACTTGGACATTCAAATGTGTCAAAAGGGGTTATGGGGACTTCCTACAGGTCTTAGTATGTATTATCACGCGTTAGGACCCCTAAGAAGTCCCCGTGATCCCTTTGGACACATTATAATGCTCAAGTGTGTCATAAGGGGTCCCACAGCCCCTTTAGACATACTTGAGCATTTGAATGTCTCAAAAGGGGTCATTGGGACTTCCTAGGGGTCCTAATATGCCTTATCACGCGTTAGGACCCCTAGAAAGTCCCCGTGACCCCTCTGGACACATTGGAATGCTCAGGTGTGTCCTAAGGGGTCCTACAACCCCTTTGGACACACTTGAGCATTAAAATGTGTCAAAAGGGGTCATGGGGACTTCCTAGGGGTCCTAATATGCCTTATCATGCGTTAGGACCCCTAGGAGTCCTACGACTCTTTAGGACACACTTGAGCATTCCAATGTGTCCATAGGGGTCATGGGCGCTTCCTAGGGGTCCTAACGGGTGATAAGGCATACTAGGGCCCCTTTAAAGTCCCCATGATCACTTTCGACATAGTTGAATGTTCAAGTGTGTCCTAAGGGGTCCTAAAAATCTTTAGGACACACTTGAGCATTCAAATGTGTCGAAAGGGGTCATGGGGACTTCCTAGGGGTCCTAGTACACCTTATCATGTGTTAGGACTCCTAGAAAGTCCCTATGACCCCTTTTGACACATATGAATGCTCAAGTGTGTCCGAAGGGGTCATAGGACCCCTTATGACACACTTGAGCATTATAGTGTGTCCATAGGGGTCACGGGGACTTCCTAGGGGTCGTAACGTGTGATAATGCATACTAGGGTCCCTGGGAAGTCCTCATGACCTCTCTCTCTACGTGAGAGAGAAAGAGAGGAGAGAGGATAGAGAAATGTGAGTGATCTCTCTCTCTAGGTGAGAGAAAGAGAGGAGAGAGGAGAGAGAAAGGTGAGTGATCTCTCTCTCTCTCTCTCTCTAGGTGAGACAGAGAGAGGAGCGAGGAGAGAAAGAGAGGAGAGAAAGGTGAGAGTGAGAAAGAGTAAGATATCAGATATCTGATTCTGTTCACTGGTGCTAAAAAAAAAAAGATTCTGTAGGTCCCTCTAGAGAGTCACATGTTTTTCCTGAATTATGGGATTCGAGTTGCAACGAGAAGACAAAAAACAACTTTTTGGGGTGATTTTCTCTATTACCAAAGGTATTTCATCTTTTTTTGGGATGATTTTCTCGATTACCAAAGGTATTTCATCTTTTTTTGGGGTGATTTTCTCTATTAGCAAAGGTATTTCATCTTTTTGTGGGGTGATTTTCTCGATTGCCAAAGGTATTTAATCTTTTTTTGGGGAGATTTTATCTATTACCAAAGGTATTTGCATCTACTTTTTGGTCTAACTATGGGGAGTAGTAGTCATCGAAAGCATAAATGGAAGAGGAGACTCACAAATGAAGATGTTGAAGTGTATAGAAAAATGGATAGGGTTTCCCATCGGAACAAGAGACAAGGTATGTTAAATATGAATGAAGATGTTGGCATAGACCCACCTTTGAATGTGGTTTCAAGTGAAGAACATGAATTTGAAGATGAAAATGTAGGTTTTGAAAATGATAATTTAGGTTTTGAAAATGGAAATGTAGGTTTTGAAAATGAACATGTAGATGTGGGCAATGGAAGTGTGGACATTGCCAATGACACTCCATTGATTGAATATGAAGGAATTGACAATGATAATGGTGCAAAAGAACCAAATCAATGTTACACATCTCCAAATTATATGAGAAATGAAGTCCCTTCAGAGGAAGAAAGACAAACTTCAAAATTGAGACCTTCAAGAAGAACTAAATGGTTACTTGAAATTGATGAGAATATAATGAGCAATTTCGATGGCAAGAGATTAGAAAGAACCATTCGGTTGTGGGTTTCAAATTTTTTTGATCAATTGTTTAGGCACAAGGCATTGGTTGAGCAATGTCAAATGTTTGTGCAATTGTTAAAGATGTAGAAGATGATACGTATACTAGTCAAATTGAAGATTAGTGTCAACAAGAAAAAGGAGCGGAATGCTATTATTGTGAGAAATCTTTCTAGTGCTCTCAATTCCATTGGGAAGACTACCAAGGAAAAAGATAAGAGAGCCTCTAGGAGGGTTATTAAAACCTCCTTAGTAAGTCATCATTTGAGAAAGCCTCGTTTGATGAGACAAACTTGTGTTGACTTGAATCTAAATCGTAAAAATTTGGATAGAGCACTTGCAAGAAGAGAAATACTTGATGATCCTCTTCAAAATGATACATGGGCTTATGGTGGGAGACTTTCACATTGTGATAAGAAGCTTACCAATGTTGTGAAGGATCAAATTCAACTATTTTGGCAATCTAACTCAAGAGTGTCACCAAATGTGAAGTATGTCTTGAAGTTGAGAATTGGCATTTGAGACCACACCCCGCATCCCAAACATTATTTGGAGGTGAGTCAAACAATGTTGTTCAAAAAATTTTGTGAGACACATCCAACATTGAAAATATCACAAAGAGCTTTTGAAGCCTTGAAGCCTTTTTTTTTGTTCCTCTTAAGACTCAAAATACTTCATGTTGTTGCAAATATCATGTGGAGTTTTCAATGCACCATGAATTGTTACAATCCATTCATTCTACTTTGCATAGTAGTGAAATGTTGGAGGAGTGTGGTGCAAGTGCTCTTCCAAAATCATCAAGAGACTTGCTAGATCATTTTTTATGTCATAGAGATGATGGATGTTTCTTTTATAGAAAAGATTACTTAAATGACAAGTGCTCAGAGTGTGGTGGGCTAGTGAAGTTTGTTGAATGTTTTCATGAGGGCTAGGAACACGATTTTGGAAAGACAATTGTCCACAAAAAGGTATATGAAACTATTAAATATACATTAAAAAGTGGAGGTGAAGGCTCTAGATGTGAGCTGGTTACTAAAGAATGCAAGGTAGCTGAATTTATTTTAGATTTCAGGAATAATCTTTTTTACAAGTATGCAAGGCATAGTCACAGGTCTCACTGCTTGGATCAATAATTCAGGATGTGTAAGGACACTTTCCCGATTGGCACTATTATATCAGTTGTGGACTTTGTAGAGAACTATACATTACAGCCCCAAAACAAGTTGCAAGCTCAATATTACAATTCTATTCAGGTTTCTATTTTTGTGCACATAACATATAGACATTCCCCTGATAGTATAGAAGATGACCGGAAGATAATTAGAGAGTACCATTTTTATATTAGTGATGATAGATCACACTCATCTGAGTTTTTCCAACATTTCTTTGAGAATTATTTTGAGTGGGTGTGGGAAAATGATATTGCTCTGGATAGACATCTCATTTGGTCAGATAATTGCACAGGTCCATTCAAAAATGTTCATATGTTTTATTGGTTATGTAGAATGCATGTAGAGAGAGGTCAGTTTTTTTGAGGCCGATCATGGAAAAGGGGAGCATGATGAAGCAGGTGCATGCGTAAAGAGAGCTCTAGTTAAGGTGCAACTGAGGATTTCTAGTGTAGAACTCATTGATTACCATTCTATTTTTTATTGGTGTACTTCAGCATTGTCACAAGGGGGACTCTTGATTCAGTGGTGCACAGATTCTTTTGGTTGGTTGAGTTGGGAACAATACATTCATTTCAAAAATCATATGCTGGTACATGGACCATCTAGACACAAGAGTTGGCTTGTTATGTTCGAGTTGTCTTCAGTGTGATTGGGATTAGTGTGCATCAAGTGAGTGGGTTTGTTGGTCCATTTTTGTATTTTCTTAGAAAATCTTGGTAAGTGGCCGTTTCTCTACAATTTTTGTGATTTCCCCTGTTTCTCCCTTTTTGTCCTAGTCTCTGGTAAGTTTTCATGGTTCTTGCAAATTTTCTCTTGGTTTTCCCTGGCCCTCTGTATGTTTTTCTTTGTCTCTGGCTAGCTAGAACCTTCAAAAATTTCATAAACTAGCCATTGTATTTGAAAATTATTTCTAAACCCTTCGTGCCAGTGGCCAGTGTTCTAATTTTAAGTTACTTTATTTGGTAACTTAAGTTATCCTTTTTGCATGTGCGCAAATGTTATCCCCGACAGTTAGGTTTCCAAGTCATTAGTCACCTAGCAGTTACCATTAAAGTCTCGACTACCTGGAAAATATTTTACCCTCAGACTATAGTTCTTCATCGAAATATTTTAAACCCATAGTCTTTTGATGACGTATGCGGGCCCGGATGTTCCTGACAAGTTTCTAATCCGACGGCGGTCTGAAGATCTCATGCAATGTGTCAGACCCTTGCAAAAAATAGATGACCGTCGATTTCATCCTATGACATCAGTGGGACCTCTGGCCTCCTTTGAAAATTTGCCTTGCAGGCCCATTGTCAAAAGATGGTAAAATCAATGGTGAGCGTGAAATCTTGTGTGTCAGTTCTGACACACCAGGTGATGAGAGCAGCCGTTGATCTTTGCTTTTGTCAGATATGTTAGAGGGAGTCTGAGATTCTAATCTTGTGTTTGGCGTGTAATCGTGAGGAATCTTCCTGAGCCTCAAGATCTTGCACCAACCGTTCAATTTTCTAGTAGTCGAAGTCCTTTTGTGGGTCCTTTGCTATGTGGCAAGAGCTAGAGATTTTCTATTGGTCCGCGTGGACTGATGTGGACTTTGTGGGACCTATTTCTTTTTGAGGTGCCATGGGCCCTGATGTGTCAGTGAATCAATGGATGGGGGAGGATCACATAAGATTTGTCAGAGCTATGTGAAATCCAGACGACCGTCGATGTTTCTTTGCAGGTCTAGGATTTTTTCTTCAGAAGATTTGGTGGCAGGTGATAAAGTTAGTAATGGTACTAAAGAGTTTCCAGTGTGTCGCGGGGTCTCCAAACAATTTTGGTGGGATATTTAGCTGTACCGCCAGCTTTATAAAGGGTAAAGTGTGACAGGATCTCGTGGTTGTCATTGTTTCATGGGGCCAAGATGTAAGGCTATTAAGTGGGTGGTATAATGATGACCATTGATTTCATGCAGTTGAGTATGACATGTGAACCATTTTCCTGGCGGTTAAGGAGGTGACCTCGCGGTTGCGGTTAAGGGTAAGAGTTAAGTCGCTAGCCTCGCGAAAAGAAAGAGGATCTGACAGCGGTGTTTTAAAGTTGTGATGAGATTTGAATGTGGACCGCCGATTACAGGGTAAATGTATAATGTAGCCATTTCTATTGAATTCAAATTAGTGGGGATGTTTCTAGTGGCTAAAGGACTATTTTAATGGCAGATTTAACCAGAGTGGTTGAGACTGATCTTTCGAGCTGATTTCAGTACATTCTAGGATGTTGAATGATTACAGAGGAGATGTTTTGACGTGAAGTATTTAGTGGAGTGGTATAGAATGTGGTTGCAGGGTCTCTTCCAAGTGATTTTTGGTGATTTTGGGTGTAAATCTACAGGGATTTGTTCATGATTAAAATCTTATATCGGCAGATTAGGTTTAGGGTTTCCTATTTTCACCTCGCTGCTTTGAATTTTGAATTTGTGAATTCAATGCTAGGTGGGTGAAACCCTAACCCTAACCATGGTTATCCTTTGCTTTTTGCATCCTAACTCAAGTGGGATTTCAAGATGACCATTGGTATATATGCTTGAGTTGTTGATTTTGAAGGGGTTCGAGCCTCAGTCTTTCTGACCTTGATCCAACATTGTAACACTTGGACACTTTGGTATTTTGTTAATATAGAGGAAAGTTGAAGGACTAAGCTATAATTTTCAAGCTTGACTTCTATGGTTTGTTTTGTTCATACTTAAGGATTCATCATACTTAATATGAGTACATTGATTCTTATCTCTCCTGTGTGTCAATTCTGATAGTTTTTGAATTTTCTGATTCAGTGCATGTCGTTTCATGTATGTGTCACCATTCTTAAGTTCTGATCAAGGATTGGATTAAATGATGCTTTAGATGGGACATAGGTCTATCAATTTATCTATGTAAGGATTTCAATAAGTAGTAAAGAGAAATTGTGTGAGTATTTATGGCTTTGAATCTCAGCTCATGTCTGGTGTGTATGACATTCATTTCTTAGAAGATCCTACCCAATGGATGAGGCACTGGCCTGATATTAGTATCTTTATATCAACAAGTATTGCTTGTCCTTGTTATGATCCAAAGCATAAAAATAAGAACCATCTTTTAAGTTTCCAGTATTTGGTTGATTGTAATCCTATCATAGTGATGGAGAGTCAATGAGTGAATGGTTATCACTTAGCACTTTCTCACTATACCTCATCTATTATTCAAGCCTAGTGTATTGGTGTGTGAAGTCTATTTCATACTAGGTTAGGTGCACCCGCCTTGGTTTTGCAGAGCCAGAAGTGAAGAGGGCATAGTAAGTCCCTATAGTTGGTCCAATGACCTTGCAGAGCTTTCACACTTGGAGTTAACTAGTCCTAATATCAGTCTCAAGGTTTATTGGTAGCCTGTTAGAGCATAAGCATTGTCATTTTGACACACCAACATGGTTAATACATGGGTTCCACATTATCTTACTCCTTTATCTCTCACAGTCTTTGTAATAAATGATGACATGGATTGTTCACTTGACTACGACCATCTTTTAGATCTTCTACACCCAGGACCTATTTTTTCATTGGTTGCACTAGAAGGGAATGATGAGAGATCAAATTACTTGTTAGCACGTTGTGTACTTGGAAAGGAGAAACTTGCACAACCGATGATAGATGATGATATGTTCACATATCCAACGGGATCACATGTTGTTGCGGGAACATGGTTGTGCACATATATGATTAGAAATAATGGCATTCCTACGTTTGAAGACTATGAGAAGCACAAAACCATTCTCATGTATTCACACCTTGTTATAGTATCCAATGTTAAGTTGTTGAAACATCAAGAAAAACCAAAGACAAAGGAACTTTGGACTATTAGTACTGTTGATCATGAAGCAATACTAAATACTCTCAAGAAAAGAGATGACCCTTCAGGTGCACTTCAATAGGCAAGTTCAACTCAAGTCAATATATAGTTATGTAATTTGCATATTTAGATGCCTAAAGGTCACTTCTTATATTCTCTATTAAATTTTCTTCTGTCTTTCGAATGCAGGGATTGGAGCGGAAAGGAAACTTATTTTTTATATATAGTTGTATAATTTGCATATTTAGATGCTAAATTTTGTATATAAAACTAACAATCGAATGTAATATGCATAGTTAGATGCCAAATTTTGTATATAAAAATAACAATCAAATATAATGTGCATATTTAGATGCCAAATTTTGTATACAAAAATAACAATCGAATGTAATGTGCATATTTAGATGCCAAATTTTGTATATAAAAACAACAATTGAATGTAATGTGCATATTTAGATGCCAAATTTTGTATATAAAAAATTAGATGCAAAATTAGATGCAAAATTGAAAATATAAAAGAGCCCATGGGGTTGATTTGCAAATATTAAAAGGCCACAGTTGTATCATCTTAATACCATGTAAAGTGCAAAAAATGTGTTTCCTTACTATGAATGTTGTATCCTTATATAATTTATATCATCTTAATTTGGTATCCTTACATTTCTATTGTCTTAATTCCATTACATTTATATTGTCAAATGATGTAATAGTTGGAGTCATTGAGTCAAAATTGGTCAAATGTGTCCAAAGTAAAATGATGATTCACTAGGTGAAGGGTTAGTGTTCAAGGATTGCATTCTGGCACTGAATGGACTACACCATTAGCTACGGTTGGGTGGGTAAATGCTAGGAACAACCCTATTTCAACTACTGAGTCAGCAAAACATTCTAGACCACACCAGACCAAAGTGTCCCCAAGGTGGACTAAGCACGATTAGGCAGTGAACTTTCTAGGCTCGTAACTCAGACCCTATGAGAGGTATCAAAGATTCATGAGATGCTAGGGGATGACATTTTCGAGGCCTACAATAATCTCTCTCCATTCTAGGAGATTCAAATTTGTTTGAATTTGGCACGCCAGTCTCGCTTGATGCCAAAACTTGCAGTGAGGGTCAGTTGAAAGTTGCACCAATGGATTATTTCCAAACCGTTCATCCCAAAACTGAATGGACTATGCCATTAGCTCTAGTTGGGTGGGTAAATGCTAGGAAAAACCCCATTTTGACCATTGAGTTAGCAGAATGTTCCGGACCATGCCGAACCAAAGTGTCCCTAAGGTGCACTAAGCACAATTGTGTAGCAAAATTTCTAGGCTCATAATTTGGACCCTGTGAGAGGTATTAGAGATCCGTGAGATGCTACAAGATGAATTTTTTGAGGCCTACAATAACCTCTCTACATTCTGGGAGATTCAAATTTGTTTGAATTTGGCACACCAGTCTCGCTTGATGCCAAAACTTGCAGTGAGGGTCAGTTGAAAGTTGCACTAATGGATTACTTCCAAACCATTCATCCCGGCACCGAATGGACTATTCCATTAGCTTTGGTTGGGTAGGTAAATTCTAGGAACAACCCTGTTTCAACCACTGAGTCAGTAAAACATTCTGGACCATGCCAGACTAAAGTGTCCCCAAAGTGCACTAAGCAGGATTGGGTAGTGAACTTTCTAGGCTCGTAACTCAGACCCCATGAGAGGCATCAGAGATCCATGAGATGCTACAAGATGAAATTTTTGAGGCCTATAATATCCTCTCTCCATTATGGGAGATTCAAATTTGTTTGAATTTGGCATGCTAGTCTTGCTCGATGCCAAAACTTGCAATGAGAGTCAGTTGAAAGTTGTAGCAATGGATTACTTCCAAACCATTCATCCCAGCACCAAATGGACTATGCAATTAGCTCTAATTCAATGGTTAAATGCTAGGAACAACCCCAATTTGACCACTGATTTAGTAGAATGTTCTAGACCACGCTAGACCAAAGTGTCCACAAGGTGCACTAAGCACGATTGGGCAATGAACTTTCTAGGCTTGCAACTCAGACTTCGTGAGTGGTATCAGCGATTTGTGAGATTCTACAGGATGAAATTTCCAAGGCCTATAATAACCTCTCTCCATTCTGGGAGATTCAATTTTTTTTAATTTGGCACACCAGTCTCGCTCGATGCCAAAACTTGTAGTGAGGGTTAGTTGAAAGTTGCACCAATGGATTACTTCCAAACCTTTTGTCCTGACACTGAATGGATTGTGTCATTAGCTCTATTTGGGTAGGTAAACACTAGGTACAACCCTATTTTAACCACTGAGTCAACAAAATGTTCTGGACCACGCTAGACCAAAGTGTCACCAAGGTGCACTAAGCACGATTGGGCAGTGAAATTTTGAGTTTCGTAACATGAACCCAATGAAAGGTATTAGAGATTCATGAGATGCTACAAGATGAAATTTTTGAGGCCTACAATAACCTCTCTCCATTCTGGGAGATTCAAATTTGTTTGAATTTGGCATGCCAGTCTCGCTCAGTGCCAAAATTTGCAGTGAGGGTCAGTTGAAAGTTGCGCCTATGGATTACTTCCAAACCATTTGTCCTGGAACCAAATGGACTATGCCATTAGCTTTAGTTGGGTGGGTAAACACTAGGCACAACCCCATTTCAACCACTGAGTCAGCAGAGCATTTTGAAGCACGCCAAACCAAAGTGTCCCCAAGGTGCACTAAGCGTGATTGGGCAACAAACTTTTGAGGCTCATAAATCAGACCCCGTGAGAGGTATCAGAGATTCATGAGATGATACAAGATAGTGTTTATGAGTCCTACAATAACCTCTCTCTATTCTAGAAGATTAAAATTTGTTTGAATTTGGCACTCCAATCTCGCTCGATGCCAAAACTTGCAGTGAGGGTCAGTTGAAAGTTGCGCCAATGGATTACTTCCAAACCATTCATCTTGGCACCGAATGGACTATGCGATTAGCTCCAATTGGGTAGGTAAACACTAGGCACAACTCTATTTTGACCATTGAGTTAGTAGAACATTCTGGACCATGCTAGACCAAAGTGTCCCCAAGGTGCACTAAGCATGATTGGGCAGACAACTTTCAAGGCTTGTAACTTAGACCCCGTAAGAGGTATTAGAGATCTATGAGATGCTACATGATAAAATTTCCAAGGCCTACAATAACCTCTCTCCATTCTAGGAGAGTCAATTTTTTTTGAATTTGGCACGCCAGTCTCGCTTGATGCCAAAACTTGCAATGAGGATCAGTTGAAAGTTGTGCCAGTGGATTACTTCCAAACCATTCATCTTGGAACCAAATGGACTGCACCATTAGTTCCATTTGGGTGGGTAAACACTAGACACAACCCCATTTTGACCACTGAGTCAGCAGAACATTCCAGACCATGCCAGACCAAAGTGTCCCCAAGGTGCACTAAGCACAATTGGGCAGTGAACTTTCAAGGCTCATAACTTAGACCCCATGAGAGGTATCAGAGATCTATGAGATGCTACATGATGAAATTTATGAGGCCTACAATAACCTCTCTCCATTTTGGGAGATTAAATATTTTTTGAATTTGACATGCTAGTCTCGCTCGATGCCAAAACTTGCAGTAAAGGTCAATTGAAAGTTGCACTAAGCATGATTGGTCAACAAACTATCAAGCCTCATAACTCACACCCTATGAGAGGTATTGGTGATTCCTGAGATGCTACAAAACCATGTTTATTAGGCATTCCTAGTATATTTTCAAGGGTACAGGTAAAGTATTGATATTTTTTCCAAAAGATCAATATATTTTGATATGGCCAAAAGGGTGTTTAATATTTCCAAAAGAGTGTTTGATTATGTAATTAGGTCAGTTTGAAGTCTTTTAGCCATTGGGAGTAAAGGGTAAGTCTAAAAACCTTGAAACCACTTTAATAGATATCCTTATATACTTCAAATAATGAATTACACATGTGAACACACGTAGCACATAAAGAGTGCACATAAATTTTCTTAAGTCATGAAGCATACATGTAGAACATAAATTATAAAGCATACAACATGAATTCACTTAAGTCATGCACGTAGCCCATACACGTGAATTTAGGTTATGAATAATGTACTTGAATATACATGAATATACTTAAGGCATAAATTGTACACATGAGTACATACAAGCACAAGCATATTTACATACTAACAATGAACAAATGAACACATAATTAACAAATTGGATTGAATATCAAGTTTCATATATATATGAAAATGAATAATAATTCTGTACATATTTATATGTCAACATATCTAGATATAATGTGGCATACGCCATCTCAAAATATGTCATATGACATCTCAAAATAAGAAGTTCAAATAAAAATATTTCTAGGACATCCTATTCTACTAGTGGATCATCAAAATGGAGCCTCTTTGAAGTACTCTTCAGCTCTAATGGATCTTGCATTCAAACACAAAAGTGAAACCCCAAGTTAGATTAAAATTCAGAATAATAGTCAACAATAATAAATAAAATTTAAACTAAAATTAAACTCTCATATGCCTCACCTCTCTGTCTTCTCCCGTGGGTAGGAGACCTAACATATGTCCTTCATAGCATAGGAATAGTGCCACCAATGTCGACTCCCACCTGTATATGTTTGTGAACATGAGATTGATCTACGAGTTATACTGCTCAATGTTAAAAACTTGGTAGGAAATGTATTTTTACAAAATAAATGAATTAACATTAAAACTTACTTGTGTTGAACTTTCTTAAGGGATTGTTGGCTAATTCATCATCGATACAAACCCTTGTCATTTTGACTCCCTCAAACTAGGAGTGACCTACAAAAGTCAAACAGATACTTCATATTATCATAACTTGACCATATTATATATACTTGATAGAAAAATACACACAAATAACTTTAGAAATGTACGTACCATGGAGCTATCACTATGAATGGATATGCCTATGAATCTATCATGATGATAGGGTCTCACAACATCATCACATGCCACTCTCTATCAAATAAACTATAAGAATTTTCCTAAGGCAAAGAATAAATGCCAAGATCTAGAAGATCAAGAGATAGCACAAGAGAGACAAAATGTGATATGATCAAATGATCAAATAATGAATAATAGATTGAATGAATTAAATTTAAAATGTAGGAGTGCCTAAATATATAGGCAATGCAATAAGACTACATGATAAGGAGATGATAAGATATCACCCACACAAGGTGGAATCACATGTCCACCAAAGGTGGATCATCCTCCATTGTACATGAAAGTATGTGCAACAATGAGATGATAATAATGTGATAAGATCACTAAAGGTGGATCTCACACACAAAGAGGTATGAGTAGACAACTATGACCACCTAAAGTGGAGATTCTCCTAACCATGTGCTAAAATGAAATGCAAAATCCTAGGTGTGTCAAAGACAACTAATATGCAAATGCATTATCCTAAGTAAACTTAAGTAAAGTGTAATTAGTAAATACTTAATTACACCAACACCCCCCCTTAAGTGCAACTTAGGGGAATGCACTTAAGCTCACAATGTAAGATGGGTCCCAGCTACTAGGCCATGTTAGGTACCCATTTACAATATGCAAGAGCAATAGATAATGCAATCTCTCATAAAGTAGAGAAAGAGGGAAAACCTCATGGAAAAAACCTCCCCCAAAAAGAGAGATAAATACAATAATAGAAGATGAGAGAGAAGACCTCATGTGAGGAAAATATCCTCCCCATAAGATACAAGAAGTGGAAGAGAGACCAAGTAGCCCCCCCTCAATGTAGAATGAACACCAATGGTAGATGCTCTAGGCTCGATGTAGAAACTACTCCATGATTGTAGAACAACATTCATCCCCTTAGGAAGAAACAAGACCAAAGGTGTAGATAGGAAGCCTCCTCCCCAATCTATAGGAAGAAACCTCAAAATGTATGGAATCTCTAAAACCTACTCAAGTGTCCACATGTCAAAGCTAAAAGGTGCCTCCTCCAAATCATGTGTACGAAGCCACTCTACTAAAAAAGATAAATCAGGTTCAACTAAGGATGAATGTAGAACATGTACCAAAGACCCAAGTATCTCCTCTGAAGAGAAAGTGACCTCCTCCAACTGTTGTATCAAAGTATCCACCATCATGTCACCCTCGAAAGAATGATCAAGTAGAGAATGAATATGAGGGTTAGCATTTTCCCTCGCAACAACTGAAGAAGGATCATATTCACCAAAGAGAAGATGAATTTCATCAATAAAGTCTCCCAAATATGAAGTGTAGGACTCCACAAACAAACCTACAATGTCTATCAAGTAGTCATCCCATGGAACCAAATCTGGAAGACAATGAATATCTTGCTACACTAAATCACCTGAACCCATGGCTGTGTGAATGCAAGCATCATCAGGCGCAAGAGTAGAAGTAATCTCAATAGGAGGAGATGAAATAGAAGGCTCAAGAACTTGATCATGAGTGAGAATACCCAAGTTCAAGTAGCCAAAACTCTCCTCAAAATCTGAATCATCATTGTAATCATCATATGCTGAAGACTCACTGTCTGAAGAATCACTATCATCAAGAGGAACAAAATCTGAAAAGGAGTACAACCGAGAAGAGTGATCCACTATCCCTGTAGCAATAATTGCTCCACTCTCCAAGTCCTTGATGAAAATTGAATCAGGTGTAAATTCCACAGTCTTCTTTGTAGCACCATTTGTGATTTGATAGATAGAAAGAAGGTTATTGGTCAAGTGTGGAACACACAACACTTCATTGAAGTGTCCCTCCCTACCATCAATACTTCCTTTCCCAATAACATTCATGTAAGTGTGATTGCCCATCAAAATAGGTGGACCTTTGCAAGGCTCAAATGATGAAAACATGGACTGTGAAGAAGCCATATGATGAGAAGACCCTGAATCTAGAAGCCATCTACCTAAATCAGGACTTGAAGAAGCATACAAAGCTTGTCCTTTTTGACTAAAAAATGTATGACCCTTTCCTTTATCTTTTTCTAAATTTGGTGAAGAAGAGGTTGAGGTAGACATCCTGGAAGGCAATTTGATGTTGTTCTTGGCAAGAAGATTCTTTAATTCATCAATATCCTTCTTATAAAAAAAGTGTTCTTCATGTCCATCCATTTTGCAATATGCACAAAACCGCTTCTCCTTCTTTGAAGATTCACCCTTTGGAGATGATGTAGAAGTGTCATGTTGTGTGGAAGTTGATGTTGTGCCTTCTTGTTGAGACTTAGACTTCCAATTCTTCTTCTTCTTTTGACTTTGATTGCCTTGACTCTCATGATTAGCCACCAATGCCTTGGAAGTTGAAGACTTGAGAATCCCCATACTCATCAATTTTGTTTGTTCTAAGACCAAAATTTTTGAAAATGACTCAAATGAAGGCACTTCCCATAGTCAACTTGTGAGTATTGTAACTTGAAACAAAGGATACATATTCAGGAGGAAGATGATTCAACAAGTGACTAACCAACTTCACATCCTTTATGGGATTACCACAATCATCAAGTTGTGCTCTATAGTCATTGACTTTTTTGAGATAATCTTGGATTGTGTCAAAGTTCCTAGGCTCTAATTTGAGGAGATCAATCTCAATTGTGAATCCCATTTCCTCATCCACTTTACCAAACAAGTCTGCAAGTTTATCCCAAGCATCTCTAGCATCATTTATGGTTTTGATGTGATACATGACGGCTTCAGAAATATTCTCTCTCAAGACTCCTAAAGCTTTAAAATTTCTTCGTGACCATTTATCTATTGCAGCAGTATCATCATCAACAAGTTTTTTAATTGTACAATCCACATAAGGATTTAAACCTTGAACCATTAACTTGCTCCAAACATTATCTTTCCATGTAGCATAGTTATGTGGATTTAATTTTGCAATAGAACTCATGATGCAAAATGAAAAGAGCATAAGAAAGAGAGACACCAACACACAAGACACCCCCCCAATTCACTCAATCAAAGAACCCCCCCCAAATGATGACTTTGGCAATTTATAGCTAGTGCATGTACAATTGCCACTTGACAAAATGGATCAAAGTGGACTTCTGATTTTGATATTTACAACAAAAAATATGAAGCTATAATAGACTCAAACAAATAAGACACAAGATCTCTCAAGGATTTAACAAATTACAAGTGCCAAAAATAGGCCAAAATAGACCAAATTCTGAAAGTACTATGTCTACTTAGAATTTTTCCAAACTGATACCAGATTTGAAAAGTAGACAAAAAATCATGAACTTTAAAAAAAAATAGCACTTGAAAATGTGTCCATATGAGCCCAAACAAAGCCTCTAAAGTTGTAAAAATTAGAATTTGTGATTTTCAGAAAATATCAAAAACAAAGATCATAAATCACCTAAACCATTGTGTAGATCATGAAATTCTACCCCAAAACAAAAAAAATTGCTTTGAAAAAGGAGTCTGGATGACTGAGATATCGCTATTTGAAAATCGCCTTTGAAATTATTTTTTCTGAATCGTTGTCCCCAAACCTTGAAAATTCAAATGGCTCTAGATTTTGCTTTAGCTATCTGATTTGGATGAAAAAAATTTGATTTAGGGGTTTTTGGACCTCCTCAATGTGATGCCAACCACTGATTTTCATTAGCAAGCTCCAATTTTGACCTGCAATAAAAATCTCTCAAAATAGGCTATACAATGAAACTCCTTTGGCTCTGATACCATGTAAGAATTTGCCTAAGGCAAAGAATAAATGCCAAGATCTAGAAGCTCAAGAAATAGCACAAGAGAGACAAAATGTGATATGATCAAATGATCAAATAATGAATAATAGATTGAATGAATTGAATTTACAATGTAGGAGTGCCTAAATATATAGGCAATGCAATGAGACTACATGATAAGGAGATGATAAGATATCACCCACACAAGGTGGAATCACATGTCCACCAAAGGTGGATTATCCTCCATTGTACATGAAAGTATGTGCAATAATGAGAGGATGATAATGTGATAAGATCACTAAAGGTGGATCTCACACACAAAGAGGTATGAGTAGACAACTATGACCACCTAAAGTAGAGATTCTCCTAACCATGTGCTAAAATGAAATGCAAACTCCTAGGTGTGTCAAAGACAACTAATATGCAAATGCATTATCCTAAGTAAACTTAAGTAAAGTATAATTAGTAAATACTTAATTACACCAACATAAACTATGTAAATTAAAAAAGAGTACACACAATTGACAAGTATACATGTATGCATAAAAAAACTAAATTAATTAGATACCTTTCCTTTATCAACAGCTGACACCTACACCCCCTCACATTGCCCCCCGGTGGCAACTGGTGACACTTGCATCAACATGTAAAATATGATCATAAAAATTAGAAAACAATGTACATATACTATTATCATAGTTTAAAAGGAAACCAATGAGTACATTAAAACATATGTACCGTGGAAGAGCCAAGACCAAATGATATGGCCGAAAGCGTGGACCCCTCCACCTGTGCCATCTCCTCCTCTGTCATCAACTGAACATAAATGTAACACATAAAAAGACATAAATGAGAAATTATTATAAGCAAATTATACTAAAAATACGAACAATAAAATTTAAAAACAATGTAAAAAGTGAACGGTTTACCCTTATTGTGATAGTGGGAGGCCATGACACTATAGGCTCCTTTTTCACATCTCCATGAGCTGCTTTAGTGCCTATAGTGTGCTGTGTAGAATCATCCCCATCGAAGCCAAAATTATATGTATCACTATCAGTTAGGGGACCAAGGAAAATATTCTTGCATATAATACAAGTGTGGGGCACACAAACATGTGAGCTTGTGGAAGCACCAGAAGCATCAGGACGAGGAGGTAACAATGTTGTGCTCTGCGTAACTAGTAGATCACTCAACATGCAAATGGCTCGAATAGTCTATGAGCCATCCTCAATAAGAATGTTTGGATGCTACACTATGGGAGGTGGTGAAATCTCGGGAGGGGGGACATATGTGCAGGATTTCACCTGTTGTGATGATGGGCTTTCTTGTGGAGCACCTAAACCTACACCCTAGTTCTATCTCATACTCCAATAATCCACCATGTGACCGAGCATAAATTCAGCATAAAATTTTCTAAGAAAATAAATTGGGACATCCAAATTGTTGTGAGGTGGTCTATCAAAAACCATCCACCAATGGTCCCAAAAGTTGTCACGTATTGCACTATTTGTGCACCATTTAATTAACAACTTGGTTTTTTTAGGGTCTCTTTTAGACC
The DNA here is from genome assembly GCA_027943335.1 of Chamaecyparis obtusa. Taxonomy (NCBI): domain Eukaryota; kingdom Viridiplantae; phylum Streptophyta; class Pinopsida; order Cupressales; family Cupressaceae; genus Chamaecyparis; species Chamaecyparis obtusa. Next base: position 874,286 of record BSBK01001640.1, on the reverse strand, counting down.
AGTTTTAGGATCCACAAAAAGATTAGCTATGTCATGTTTTGTTATATTTAGGTTCATGACTTGATCATAATCAAGCCCATCGTCAAACTGGGCATGCATGGAATCACACCAAAGAAGTGCATCATTATGTTGTTGTGTCAGTTTCTCCATGTTTTCAATTATTATGTTCAATGTTGGAAACATGGGGCACAATGTGGGGATATTGGCATATGCGGTTTCAAACCCTCTAAGTTCATTTAGATTATCTCCTATTAGATCTTCTAAATGGCGAGGGTTTGTGACAAGTACGTCTTCTAGAGGTGGGGGATTGTTGGGAGGTGGTTCTGGATTGTTTGTGGGATCATTAGGAGGGTTTTCTAATTCCATGTTTGATAACAATAAAAAAACAAATCGATAATTACAATGAATTTTAAAAAGAAATACAAAAACTCATTGCTACCCTAATTTTTTTAAATAAAAAACTCTATATTTCTATTTAAAAACAATAATAATAAAAAAAAATACAAATTAGAAGCTATTACTTACCTGGCAAATAAGGAAAAATTAGATAGGGGAAATAATATCAAATATCGAATAGCCCTAGTTGTGTTCACATTTTTACAATGAAAAATGTGAACGCTACTGGGTACAGTGATTTATAATCACTGGAAAATATCAGATATCTGATAATATTGGATATCTGATATACCCTCCAGCTTTGGCTTTTGGCTTGGCTAGGTGTACTGACCTCCAGGCCTACTAAAAAGTCAATAAATCTATTTGTACGCTTTTGGACAAGTGAAATTTGGTTTTTTTCACTTCACCACTTTTTGGCATACCATGATCCTACACATACCCTAAAAGGAACTCGAGATTAAAGTCATAGATACCTTATAAATGGTGCATTAAAATTGCCTTACAGATTCAACACAGAAAAGCTTAAAAAATTAGACAAAAAGACAACACATATATGCAAGGGAATCCCAATGTATTTAAGTAGAATTTCAATGTATCAATACATTCCAAACCTGACAAACATTTCCAAGAAGTTCAACAATGGTGTCAAAGCCTCTCCTTACAGTACAATTTTCATCATTCTTTACAATGGAGAGAAAAACTAGAGATATAGGGAAAGGAGGCCAGTTACACTGTGTATGCAAATTACGTCTACTTACTAGAGATGACAAATTAACTATTGAAAGCCAATAAACCAATCTAATGCAACACAATGAAGAATGAAAAGTAACAATAAAATGATGAAACTAATTAGATTACCTTCACCTACCAATACAGCTTGTCTCCATTGTCCTCCTAGCCTTGATTTCTTAGATGTGTTGAGCTCTCAGATTTCCAGTTTGAAGCTCCTTGCCCAAGATGTCACCAAAGTGTGGAGATTGAATGAAATGAGTGAACAATAGCTTATGAAAATCTAATGGATGGAATGCAAGTGAAATGAAGATAGTATGGATGCTTGAATGCTTGTTTGCTTGGATGCTTGGATGCTTGAATGCTTGAATGCTTGGATGCTTGAATGCTTGAATGCTTATTATCTATTGCTTCTATTAGATCCCAAAGGGGAAATGAGGCTCTTTTTATAGAGTTTTGGAAGACCTAGGCCTAGGTGGCACAATCCTATAGTTGAGAATGAAAGGTGGAAGATCCTAAGGCTATGATTGACTTTGTTGAATGAGTTGAAAGAAAGGGGGATGTAGTTGGAATGTGAGAGGAAGAATAGGGAATATGTTTCTCTCACATTGACATGGAGGAGAACAAGGTGGAAGGGAAAGACACATGTCAAGTGTCTCATGAAGACCAAAGAGAGAAAGAAGGAAATACCTCTTCTTCATGAGGACTCTCTGTACAAGTGTCCCATGAGTCACCTTTGACTCTTAGAGGTGGCTTAAGAGGTCCCTTAGGAATAGGGATTGTCTCTTGACTTGGTTGTTGAGAGGACATGTGGTCATGAGACTAAGTCTTATGAGGCCACATAGCCCTTAAGAATAGGACATGTGTGGGTGAGGATAAATATGAATAAATAATTAATAATTATTATTTATTTTAGCCAAAGTGATGTGTCAAGTGACTAGGTAGATGAGGTGGACTAGGGGACTTAGTCATATTTAGGTGATTTTATATTTAATTAAATCACTTTAATAAGACTAATTAAAAGACTTAGGATAGAGGAATAAACTATAGTGAATTTACTAAATAAACTGAATAATTTATTTAATAAATAGAAGAATAAATATTAATTAAATAATAAATATTTAATTAATTAATCAAGTCAATATTAAATAAATAATAAATATTTAATTAATTAATGAAGCCATTTTTAAGTGTATACATTTTTCCCCTCTTTAAAATAATGGGCTTGTCACATTGTTTCAAAGAAAAATCAAGTATTTTGCCCCAGACAATGTCCCAGATGACCTATGCATGCCCCCTCAAGAGATTGATTGATAAAAATGATTGATTTTGATTTTAGATTTTTATGGTTGATTTTTTTTTTTAGTTTCAACAATCAATCTCTTGAAGAATGTAGGAGGAATAGTGTAAAAATGGGTGAAACAGGTGAATAACGGGAGATAGGGTTCACACACCAAGCATATCGGGTCCACAGGCTATAAATAGTGCTAAGCGGTCGACAATAGGCTCATTGTGCACACTTGTCATTTGGAGATTGGAGCTAGAGAGAGAGAAGAGCAGAGCCATTAGGATGTCATTCCCGCTGTTAGATCACCATTTTGAGAGGGCCAGACGCTTCTAATGACCACCTGATTCAGGTGAACCGGTAGGTGATTCGATCCCTTTATCAATTTGTGATTTTCAGCATGATAGAATAGGATTTTAGCATGTTAAGGATAGATTGAATGATAGAAGAAGATTCAAAAATTTTATTGTTTTGGGGGGTGAAGAATGAATGCACAGTTACGATGCACCAATGCACAACAACTAGCCATGTTTGCACAGAAAATTAAAACTTATGTGCATTCGTTTAGGGCAGCTGGGCATTCATACTAGAGGAAAATTAGTGTTGCTCAAGTATGTTTTAAAAGTGCACATATATAGTTTCTATGCATTTGTTCAGAATTGTTGCGCAAATGTATAGGAAAACTACACATATGTTAAAACCTATGCAAATGTGAAATAATGTTGCACATACATGTTTCAATGTTGCACATATATTTTAGGTGGTAGAATTTGGTCAAAGTAGATAGTAAATTAACTCAAATTTGATGTTGATAAGCCAATTGGATCTGTCGGTGGTTGATTTGATCGATTTGATGCAAGATAGGCAACATTGTAGCATGGTCACTAGTTAACCAGTCTTGAATGTAGATAATTGATAGAATCATCTATTGAAACATGTGATGAACATGTTTGAAATTGATATGATAGGATAGATAGATTGATAGATAAGTTTATCGAGATGTAATAGCTTGATTTTTGTTGACTTGAATAGGAGGATATCACTGATATTCTGATGTCATGGGAGAGATATCCTATCACACAAAATCTAAGACCAGCGCTGTCAAAGATAGATAGACTATTGATTGGTGTGTCTGGTTTATATCATGTCATCTACACACCTGAGATTTGGGCAAATCTCAGTATGATGACAACATTAGCAGAGAGATGGCACTCGGAGATGAGTACCTTCCATCTTTTGATGGGGGAGATGACAGTTACACTAGAGGATGTATATCTCATCCTCTGGCTTCCTATCACAGGGGAGTTAGTACTATATACACCTAAAAATGGTCACCTAGACTATTAGCCCCTTTTGCTAAAATCATCAATTGCTTATTCTTGATCAAATCCTAGTTCTATCATTTATTTGATTATTTTCTATGGGCTAACCATTTTATCCTAAAGTTTTTATTTAATTAAAAGGAATATTTCTTCCCCTTTTATTTAAATAAAAAAATCTCTCACTTTTCCTCTTATCCTAAGTTGCACAAATAAAGTATTATTCTTATTTTATAAAAAAGGGAAAAAACACTTTTTGTCTTATATGGACACAAAAGTCAACTCTAATTTTCTTATTGGAGGAATCTTGTGCACATGGATTGAGCTTCTATTTTTCTCCACCGTTGATTAAATCTTTTGCCTCTTAATCTCCATCATCCATTGATTTTTCACTTCATATAAAAGAAGAGCTCTCTTCTTCATTTGCACACACAATCTTTTTATGCTAATGTTATGCTATAGGTTTTCTAGGCCATTGGAGCTCTTTTAAAGACATTCTTGCATTCAAGTTTTGGAGACCATTGTTGCATCACATCTACATGCTTTCATATTTCATTTCTTGTATTTTCATGGCATTCATAGCTTCATTCTTAGCTTAGTTTCTTTCATGCTCTAGATTAGTTCACATAGTTTAATTAGTAAGGCTTTGTAATACTTGTTATTTCATTTTCATAGCTTAGCTTGCATATTCATATTAATCTAGCTTGCATTGCATTCTCATTTGATTCTTGAGGATATTGGTGTTCTTGCCCTTGTCTTCATTGAATCTCCCATTGCATGGTTTACTAGCAAGGTTATAGGCTTAATAGCTCTAGTTGAGAGCATTCTTAAAAACCCTTGCACTCCATGCCTAGGGAGCTATGGATCGATTTTTGAGACTTCATTCTTGAGTGTTCTTGAATGTAATAACTCATAGAAGTGTGAAACATTTATAGCACACATTTTTGGCACCCACCATGGGGAAACCCACCTCTTGCATGCTGGTTTTGATTATTTTTGGAGCTAACCCTTGTGCAGATTTGTTTGGAGAAAGAAAACCCTAGATTTGAAAGATTTGATCATATCTCCCAAAATGCTTGGTTTTTTGGTCTAAACTTTGTTTTTTAGGTTTATGACATATCAGAGAAGCTCCAAAAAAAATTTTAGAATTTTCTGAGGTGATTTGTATTTTTTATGATTTTTTCTTGATTTTTTAGAAAAAATCAAATTTTGGCGCAAATCAGTGTATTTTTTGGAAATTTTTATATTTTTGAAAAGGCCTTGAAATTATATAGGGGGTCTATTCACTATATTTTTAATTTAGGGGTCATATCATAGCTCATTTGGTTGATTTATAAAAACTAGTCTATTTTGGGAAAGTGGCTCTCTAGGGCACAAATTAAGAGGATTTTCTAAAATTTTTACATTTTTGGGAAGCTCTCTATTTTTTGATAGAGGTCTCTTTTTTTTCATTTTGGGTTTAGGGTCCAAATTCATATAAAAAAAATTAGATCTTGTTGACTAGGTCAAATGCAAAAAAAATAAAAATTTGTCATGGGTATGCACTTATTTTTCATTGTTCAATGCATGATATGAGTTGTCATTTGGATTATTTGCTGGCTATTATTGCTCATAAAAATTGATTTTTAGATCTAACCCTAGGGTTTGCATAAGTTGGATATACATTACATATCTTGTTTGCTTGTTTGCTTGTGTTGTTCATTTGAAGGTTCATGGCTTGCTTTCATGGAAAATCCTTAAAACAAATAAAAATGAGGTAAAATCTACTAAGCGCGTTGCTTTGGACTTGAGGTATTTTGTTACATCTCTAAAACATTTGAATTTTGGAAATAAGAATGAACTTCTCATGTGTTTGGCTTGAGTGTTTACATGCTTTCATAGAACACACTTCAATTGATGCTCTTAATGGGAAATGAATGAACATAGATTTGCTTTCATACAAGTTTGTGTATGTGAATGCTTGTGTTTACACCTTAAGTAATTCTTGGTTATAATATCAAAAATCTCATTGAGTAATTTAGGGCATGGATTCATTCCTTGTTTACATGAAGAGTTAAATGCACCACTTTGTGGACGCACTTCATGTTTACTTGGAAAGTTAAATATTCCATGATTCAAACCCTCTTGCACTTATGAGTAGTATTGATAAATAGACTTAGATTACTTGTGATTGATCTATATTTCTATCTTGGGTTATTGGACTTGCTAATTTGTCGACCCCTTATTTCACCTTGTGGTAGCAAACTTAGCGCCACATTAAAGGGGAGGGGTCTACAGGAAAGAAGTGTTAATTGTTCCACTAGGAAACCCTTTTGTGATTTTTGGAACTCACTTGTTTTCTAGGTTGTGGACTCATTTGTAGCTTGTGTGAGGTGTTAAGTGTTCCACCTTGTGGACTCACCTCATATTTTATCTAAGTGTTAAGTGTTCCACCTTTAGTGCTTTAAATACTTTTGATAGAGAATTGCTTACTTTTTATTTTTAGAAGGCCTGCTTGAGGACACATCACCTCAAGGGAAGACCTTAACTCTTGTGTTCCGGTGGAGTATAAATATCGGGAGGTGAATCCAAAGGCACCTCTCTTGGGAATTGAGTTTGATATCACTCTTAGCTAAGCCTCAAAGAACTTTATACCTTTGAGAAGTGAAGGAGGATATTTGGGTTACTGTCTCCCCCCGGCTGTGTGATTTCAGATTCTTCTCATCTACGGATTTGGGTCTCACCTAACTTGTGTATATCGAGGAATCCCTTTAGAAGAGCTATGTATATCCATGTAGATAGCTTGATAGGATGTTGTGTTTTAAGTTCCTGCTAAAACATTTTCAAGAACATACACAAGTAGAATTTTTAAGGAGTAGAAATACTAAGTCACTATTCTTGTTTATGTGCAAGGTTGCTTTGCCCCTTGCTCATTGTTTGAAGACAATTACTTACTTGAACTCCTTGATTGCAGTCTTATGTGCTTGATCAATGATAAAGATCTGTTGATATAATTGATCTTTTAAAACATTTCAAAACTGAGATTTTAATGTTCACTGGTCAAAGAGTCACCCTCTGTCCTGAGAAGTATCGCCCTATCTACCTGGAAAGTATCACCCAAAACCTTTTTGCTGTCTTGTTGCTATTGCAATCTGGAGTTGCTAAGCTTAACCTATCATAGAGTGTCTTTTCCTATTCTTACTTGAAGCTGGTCTATTATTTGCATGCTCAGACTTGTTCTAGACTGAAACAAATGAGCTAAAACTATTGGATTTGAGCTTAATGAATGCTACTCTTGATCACTTGTTGTACCATGGTTACCTCTCTAGCTACTTGCTTATTGAGCTTCTTGCTCGTTGCTCAGCTTTAGTCAATTGATTGCTGTAAGTGCTTGAGAACCTTTTACAAGCCATCTCTCTATTGTTCTACTTTGACAAGTGATCTTTATTAGCTTTGCTTATCTCAATATCTGAGAAACTTTGTCTCATTCTATTAGTCAACCAACAATTCTTTTCATGCCGGTTACAACTCGGTCTCAATTTGGGCAAGAGAATCACCCTCCGTTCAATTATACTCAGTTACCTTCTCCAACTAGATGCTCACAAGTGCCTACTAGCAATGACAGTTCTAGTTCTGACCAATCTAAGGATTCTAAGGCTACCCCTTGGTACAAAGGAGGATTCCTCTTTTCTGCATTCAAGACCCCCAAAAACACAGACAGTGTCTCACTCACTTTGACTGAACAAGAAAAATTTCAACGCTTGCCAGAACTTTTTGAGCATAAGGATAAACAAACATGCTTAGATGAAGAACATAATCAACAAAGGATGGATGCTACTAGGTGCATGGATTATAGAGGGATGTCTCATGAGCAACCTGAGACTATTAATTATGAGCATAGACCTCTTTTTATCAATAGCAACAATGGCAACAACACGCCACCTAGATCTCCTCCAAGATGAACTTTTGAGGTTCCTTATTCACCTCCTAGACCCCCTCCCTCTCAACATGAGGAAGAGGTTGTTGATGATATTTCTAGTGAGGATCTTATGAGATTTGAACAAGATGTGGTCTCCCAATGAATGATGCATAAGCTTTTAGAGCGTAATGGTGACCAATATTTTCAATATATGACTTCTAGAGGATACAAGCTTCCTCCTGTCTATGATGTTAGACAAATTGTCCGACAAAGAGTACCAACTAAATTGGAAGTCCTTCAGGAAGAATTGCATCGAACAAAGCAATGCCTTACCCAAATGGCCATAGAAAGAGAGCCTTCAAAGGTCTCTTTTGTAGAATCAATTTGTGCTCTTCCTTTTGATAGGATTCTATACATGGTCCCATTTCCTAGGGATATTGAGGTTCCCAAATATGACAAGTATGATGGGAATAGTGATCCCCAAGACCATGTGCGTCACTTTTATGCTCTTAGTATGGACTTTCTTCATGAAGACACATTTCTTCTACGATTATTCCCTCGAAGCTTAAGAGGCCAAGCTTTGGAATGGTTTGTGAAATTGACACCACCTCTTAAGACTTTTGATGAGTTGGCTCAATGATTTACCCAACATGATTCTTACAACATCCAACAACCTATCACCATGATAGATCTCGATAATCTAAGACAACATCAAGGTGAGCCATTTGCAACTTACAACGTTGGAGGTCATTGTATTCTCGATATCCTCATCAGCTACCTGAAAGAAAAAAGATTGACATTTTTGTCAACACACTTGTGCCTGAGCTATTTTATGATCTAAGGAAACAACTATTCTCCTCTTTCAATGACATGGTTGAAAGTGCATATCGAATTGAGGATGTAGCTATAAGAAAAGGGGATATTGTTATTAATAAAGATACTAAAGGCAATGGCAAAGACAAGAACAAACATTGGAATAAGAACAAGTATGTTGTTAATGATGGGGTTGTTGATGCTCCTAAAGCTAAAGAGTCTGCTTTCAATCTCTCCAATGCTATCTATGCAAAAAAACAAAAAGAAGCTACCAATGCTCATAGTGCTCCTAAACTTCAATATGTAGATAAGCCTAAGAAGTCATTTCGAAAGCAAGTATATACCAAGTTGGTAGAACCTTACGATATGATCCTTAAGACTTTGGTTGACAATGGATATCTTACGCTTCTTGACAAACCTGGTAACTGGGATTTGCTAAATAAGCCTACTTGGTGGTGAGAAGATTCTTATTGCCATTATCACAGAAACAAGGGACATCCAACAGACCATTTTTTTAAGCTTAAGGATGATATTCAAGATCTCATTGATAATGGCACAATCTCCACTGATGGCTTAACTAAAAATGCTGATCACACAGCTTTCAAAGATCCTCTACCTAAGCATGATAAGGGGGAAACCTCTCCAGCAAATAAGAAGAATCATGATGCTAAGATCAACTATACATTTACTTCTGATTCATCTGTGATCAACATGGTAGAGCCCATTGAGAGTGTTCTGATGATAAGGTCTCAAGATGATAATAAAGCCAATCATGTTATGCCAAAGTTGGTCTTGCAAACATGTGGTAGTTCATCTTCCCAAAGTGAGACACTGAATGTTGTTACTAGGGGGCAAGCCAAGATTGTCCTTAAAATTGCGCAAGATCCCAAGCAAACTTTTCCTTCCAAACAAGTGGCTCCTCTGACCACTCCTAGCTATGATCTTGTCCAACATTTGCAAAAGACACCAGCACAAATATCTATCCTTGAGTTGCTTCGATTATCCCCTTCGCATAGAGAGATTCTTGATGAGGCTCTATGTACAACATATGTTCTTAATGACATTGAGCTGGATCGATTTCAGGCTATGGTCAACCACATCTCATCACCTGATTATCTATCCTTTTCTGCAAAAGATGACATATCTATTGCTCACCCTCATAATCTTTTCTTACATATTGAAGTTATGGTTTACCATACCCGAGTCCGCCAAGTCCTGATAGACAATGGTGCAGGGTTAAATATTGTTTCTTTCAATGTCATACAATAGTTGGGTTTGTCAAAATTTGCTATGGATTCTAAGAAGAAGATTACTATAAAAGCTTATGATGAAGTGGAAAGATCTTCCAAAGGTCTTGTCATGCTGCTTGTCTGAGTGGGCCCTATCACGAAAGATATTAACTTCCAAGTATTGGACATCCCACTCACATATAACATTCTTTTGGGTCATCCTTGGATCCATGAAATGCAGGCTGTTCCTTCCACTTATCATCAGTGCATCAAATTTCTGTACACTAGCACTAAAGTTGTGATTCCTGGAGATCATACTATTGCTATTAATGCTCTTGTTGCTACTAAAAAATTTGTTCCTCACAATGAACCTACTGTTGATCCTAGTACATCTCTAGTTGCTACTGAGAAATCACTTAAGATGATGAGCCTTGGCATGGGTGAATATATGCTAGATTCCTTTGCTTCTATACCTATTTCTCCTAGGTCATATGGGAAACCTTCTAATCAGATGAAGCCTTCCACTTCTTCAATGATGATCTTTGATGCTTTTTCATCCGTTCCTTTAGAAGCAGAAAGAGAAGAACAAGCTATTCACGAGTGGCTCTATAGAGAAGATGAGGGTAGTATGGCAAATGCCCTCCTTGATCATTCCAGAAATACTCCCTTGATTAGTGATTCAGACACAGATACAGATGAGTCACCACTACACACTATGGCTCACATGGAAGATGATCTTCCTCCTACTTCACTTCTTTGGGGAGAAAAATGTATACCTACTGATGATATGGCTGAGTCTTCTATGTCCACAACCTATGTGCCTAAAGAATTATTGCACTATGATAGACAACGTCACAACATTGCATGACTATTACAAAGAGGTGACTTTTCATATAATGACATGAGTATCTCTACTTCTCAGCATCTTAAGCCTCTTCTAGAAGATCCTTCCATGACAGATATGGATGTTGATGTAGTTCATACCTCTCGTAACCCACCCAACGTAATTGATGAGTCTCGTGCAAGGTTTGATGAGTTTTTTCCCCGTATTGCCTTAGTCGACTATGTTGGTCCTTCTATGACAAATCTAGATTTAGCTACTTTTGGAGTTTACCATATAGGTTCAACCTATCTTTTCACCAGAGATGACACCCCTCACATAAATGCTATTGAACCAATCACTTCATTTCATCTCGCACCAATACCTATTACTTCTTCCACCAGTGAACTAGCAACAGAAAAGATTGAATTAGCAATCAAGTATCACAGTCATCAAGTCAAAATAGAAGAGAAATGGTTGGATGGTGAAAACCACATTGTGACGGTATCCAAACCTAAGAAAAGTAAAAATAAAAATCTGCTAAAAAATAATGATTATCAAATAAAAGATGACAAGCTGATTCTCTACAAAGAAATGGTGAAATTCTTCAAGCATGATCTCATAACTGTTATACTTTAGCCCATTCCTAGAGCTGAGAAAAAAGTTGCTAATGCCTTGGTTACTTCAACATCCCTTTTACAAATGAAAAATCATAAATTTCACTTCAAGTTCTTGGTGGATGAATTACACTATCCTAATCACAAATCTTACAATCCTACCATCTTTTCATATCTTCCACCTCATATTCCTCCTAAAAATCCACCATGCCATTCTTTCTACCATCCCTTACACTTTTCCTTTGTCTCTGGTGCCTTGTATATGAAGGGTCTAGATGGAACTCTCCTCAAGTGTCTAGAAATAGAGGAGTCATAAAAAGTGCTAGCTGAAATCCATGATGGCATATGTGGATCACATTCTAACGATCCTCCGCTAGTTTAGACATTGCTTAGGGCTTGTTATTATTGGTTGAACTACTTGAGACCTCCTATCATCACAGTTGCAGCATTTGGGCCTGGGGCCTATCAGTTCTCTACATCAGAGGAAGCAGATTATTGATGCTCATTCCTATCTGGGGCATCCGTTGTACATATTCTTTATGATCCTGAAAAAATTACAAAAAAATTCATATATGATGCTAAAAAAATCCTAAAAAGCATATACAGTCCTGAATTTTTTTTTAAAAAAAATTAAAAAATTCAAAAAATTCAAAAAAAATTGAAAAAGTGCCTTGGTGAAAACTTGGAAACAGGCACCTTGGTAGCAAAAAAACAAAAAAATTGAAAAATTAAAAAATCTATCAAGTGGTGAAAACCTGGAAATAGACGCTGCTTGAGACCCTCTGCACCTATGTCTATCAGTCTTGCGTGGCGCTCTTTTGCTCCACTTCTCGCTTTGCCTCTCCTAGCCTAGAATTGACTCTTGTCTTAGTCTAGGGGGCATATGTTGTTCTAGCTTATCTTGGGTCTCTTTGTGCATCTGGTTTTCTTAGGCACCTCGCAAACGGTGTTTTTCAACACCACCCCAACTGTATTTTTCAACACTACCCTAGCATTGAGTGTTTCTCAACACTTATCAAATATCCTACCCGCAGTCTGTATGATGCAATACTTTCTCACTCACAGATGTGGTACTCAAAGTTTGACTCTATGACCTACACACACACACTTAAATTCTTGACTTGCTGAGATATGTTTGACTTTCTTTCTTTTGTGTGCTGTCTATGATGATTTCTTTGCTGAGTGTTCTCCCCCTATGATCATTTTCGATGATGCATAGCTAGAAGACTGAGGGTATGAGAACATGTTTTCTTTCTTTCTCTGCCTGTGGGTATATTTTGTTGGTCCTAACTGTCATAAGCATTTATGCTGGTCTTACTTGACACTTAGGATCTACAAGGTATTATCCTTGACTATTTTTGCAAGTGCATACTTCTAGCCATCTTGACTTTCCTTGTGTCTCAATGCAAGTATAATCTTGCTATATTAAACTTAGGTAATCTTACTACACTAGTCATCTTGGCCTACATGTCTTTGATGCCTAGGTGAGATTTCCACATTTCTATCTGATATAGATCATATTCAGATTCACATAGTTATGCTAGTGTGCATTGTATGATCTTATGACACTACCAATAATGCTCGATGATGATTATTAGATGTTTATTGGCATTGTGACCTTGCAAGTAAAGCACTTTTCATGTATCTTACATTCTTAGGTTCATGTTAGTTTAGTTTTGCATCTTGCATATGGAGAGAGCTCTCCTTTCATCTTTCATGGACTTGTTAATCAACCTGCGCTCACCTTTCACTTCTTCCTGATCATGTCTTTCACTTCTTGTCTTTCACATCACATCATTTTCTATTCATTTCAGGATCGAAACTAAAATCCACGTCCATCTTGATCTTCTACATCGCATTTCTCCTCCTTCTGTGTAGTTGGCTAACTGTTTGAGGCTTGATCCTTCGATCTTCACTGGGGCATTCTTCACCTCTTCATCCCCATCTCTGTCAAACTTCTAGTCTTTCATTCACTTTCCAATCCCAAGTTCAAATTCCCCCTCTATGGCATTTACGAGTTAAGGGACTGATAGGTTCGTGCCCCGTGTCCCATGTGTGGGGCATCTCTTCACTGCTTGATGGTTATTCTGTTATCTTTCATCTTCGATTATGCTTTCTAGTGATTTGATCATGTTGCTCTTGCTTCTGCCTTCCCTCTACCTAGATTTCACTTTCGATCCTGAGGGGGCAGACACATCATATCTTATTGGCTATCTCTTTCCTAAGTGTTTAGTACTGTCGCTACCAAGCTGACCATGCAGGATTTGCTCTCTTTGTACTTCATTCTTTGGAGTCAGATGGCTATCTGCTTGCCTTCTCAGATGATCTGAGTTGTTTTGTGATCCCAAATTGATCTCACATTGCAACTTCATTCTTTGACTACATGTGTTCCTAGATCGATCACACATTAGTCAAAGAGGGGCAAATGTATACACCTAAAAATGGTCACCTAGACTATTAGCCCCTTTTGCTAAAATCATCAATTGCTTATTCTTGATCAAATCCTAGTTCTATCATTTATTTGATTATTTTCTATGGGCTAACCATTTTATCCTAAAGTTTTTATTTAATTAAAAGGAATATTTCTTCCCCTTTTATTTAAATAAAAAAAGCTCTCACTTTTCCTCTTATCCTAAGTTGCACAAATAAAGTATTATTCTTATTTTATAAAAAAGGGAAAAAGCACTTTTTGTCTTATATGGACACAAAAGTCAACTCTAATTTTCTTATTGGAGGAATCTTGTGCACATGGATTGAGCTTCTATTTTTCTCCACCGTTGATTAAATCTTTTGCCTCTTAATCTCCATCGTCCATTGATTTTTCACTTCCTATAAAAGAAGAGCTCTCTTCTTCATTTGCACACACAATATTTTTATGCTAATGTTATGCTACAAGTTTTCTAGGTCATTGGAGCTCTTTTGAAGACATTCTTGCATTCAAGCTTTGGAGACCATTGTTGCATCACATCTACATGCTTTCATAGTTCATTTCTTGTATTTTCATGGCATTCATAGCTTCATTCTTAGCTTAGTTTCTTTCATGCTCTAGATTAGTTCACATAGCTTAATTAGTAAGGCTTTGTAATACTTGTTCTTTCATTTTCATAGCTTAGCTTGCATACTCATATTAATCTAGCTTGCATTGCATTCTCATTTGATTCTTGAGGATATTGGCATTCTTGCCCTTGTCTTCATTGAATCTCCCATTGCATGGTTTACTAGAAAGGTTATAGGCTTAATAGCTCTAGTTGAGAGCATTCTTAAAAACCCTTGCACTCCATGCCTAGGGAGCTATGGATCAATTTTTGAGACCTCATTCTTGAGTCTTATTGAATGTAATGATTCATAGAAGTGTGACACATTTATAGCACACAAGTATAGTATGATCATCATGACAGAGTCATAGAGTATAGAGTCATATTTGGGGATGATGATATTAATGAGGGAGAGATTAGCTGGGAGAATATGGTTGATTTGTATGAGCCTCTACCAGTGGTTCTAGTAGGTGAGATTGGGGGATTTTTATTCCTTGATCGTAGGTCACATGGATTTGCAGTGGGATGGGGCCGTACATTATAGTGGATGATGGACGGGACCCGATTTGCTTGGGGTGTGTGTTTATTAGCACATATGTATCATGATTTCCATCAGGTGGTGTACCATAGAGGTGCATCTTTATCAATAGGTTTGACGCTACTCCATGTATGGGCATGCGAGAATATCTCAGTTACTTGACCAGTAGTGATCAGATTCTAAGGTGCAGGTCAGCCCTACATACATTTATACTCCTTAGTTTTGTCTTAGGAAAAACTGGGACATTTAGAGTTCTGGCGATACACTTTTGATACTTTAGATATAGTGACATGGAGGCCGTACCTAGGGTGTGAGCCATTAGATGATGAGCGGTAGTTGGGATTTTATTTTGAGTTGTGATGGTTGATAGGGTAGACACCATTCATTATTGAGAGACAAGAAGTTAGTCAGGCCCTGCGCTAATTTGGTAGGATCCAGGGCATGCCTCAGGGAGTTACTGAGTTTGTGAGGACATATCAAGAGAGGCGGGACTAGGGACCCATGGTGTCATTTGATGTTGCCAAATAGGAGTATTTTGACATGCCATTCCATGCATGGACTATGAGATAGGGGGTCGTAGACCTAGGGATGACAGAAGACATAGAGCAGTTTCTTAGAGACTTTCTAGTCCCATGCTTGACAAATCTAGTAGCGAGGCCACTAGAGAGGGATCCTGTAGATAGATGCTGAGGTAGAATTTGAGGGAGAGGAAAGAGAGGAAGAGGGAGAGGAGGTGGTAGTGATGGTGGAGATGGTGATGGAGGAGATGGAGGAGATGGAGGGCGAGGGTAGAGAGTGGGACCGAGGATGAGAGGAGGTGGTGTGAGGCAGAGGGGATTGATGCCCCGCCCAGCTAGATAGGGATGGAGATAGCCTCTAAGATAGCCAGTAGAAGGTGCTCCACTATAGGTACTAGTAGCATAGGTATAAATACTAGCTACCCTAATATAGGGACTAGCTATACAGATACAGGCACAGGATGAGGTTGATGTTCTATTAGCTTAGATCAGAGTAGTATAGGGTGGACAGATCCATGATGATATACAAGATGATCAAGATATACAGATGCTAGATATGGGGGCATAGGAGGAGTAGGCAGACATGGACATTGGGGGACAAGATTCCTTTTTATAGAGAGATGCTACTAAGGAGGAGCTACATATTGATGCACTACTAGTTTGACTAGCAGTGACACAGGTATAGGCAGACCATGTTCCTATTCTAGAGCGATGCATAGAGAGACTGGAGAGTCAGATGGATGTACTTAGACATGAGCAGGATATAGCTATAGAGAGACTTGGGGAGTCAAAGATGTTTTTGGATGAGTTACAGTAGACAGAGGATATGGGTCCTCATGGAGATAGCTTGAGAGCCATGATACATGCCGAGAAGGAGATATCCTACTGGTGAGAGGCTTATAGATAGGTGGTCCTGAGGGATTAGTGGATTGGGAGCTACAGAGAGACCTCATTTGTAGTGGGTACAGAGGCACGATAGAGATAGACTTCTGGGGCTAGTGGAGGTATATCATCATGACCTCTGAGAGAACCTACAGGGTCTAGAGATCAGACAGGTCCATTAACTCTAGGTTCAGGTTTAGAAGGATAGGGGTTTATTGCATCTTGTAGACAGTGATAGATAGAGTCTGGAGGCAGTGGGTCATAGAGACCACTTGTATACATATTTTTGTACTTGTAGTGCTTCATTATGTTATTTGACTTGATATACATGACATTTGGACACGTGGTTATATATTTTGTATCATTGGATATTGGACATTTTATTTGTTTTATGGACTATTTATATGATTGATTCTATATGATGATGCAGTTCTATCATGATTTTCTTTCTTTATATGTATACATGTGTACCGACATATGTAGGATGTGATGATTTTTACTTTGATATGCATAGTGTTTATGTTATATGATGCATGATGAGTAATGAATCTTAACATGTGATGGATACATTGATTATGTCTTAAATGATTTCTAATGCAATGTTATGTGATTACTAATGCAATGATGAAAATAAAATGAAAGATATATTACAAATTATAATGTATGTAAATGAACTAAAATGTACCTAAAAGATAATGAGATAAAATGATAACTAAAATGATGAAAAAAGAACCTAAATGAACCATGTAAAACGATTTTAAGATGCAAGATATTTAATGTTTTTGTTGTCCAAGTATCCTCAACATAAAATAACCATGTATTTGACACAAGAATAATGGACTAGGATAAAAGATAACCTAAAAGGATAACCTACAAAAAATCTATAAAAGGAACATGGATATATGAGTTACGAGAAAATTTTGAATGCAATGCAAAATGAAGTATGAAATGGGTTATCTCCACAACTTTAGGTATCATCTTGAAACTTCATAAATAACTAGAATTTGATTCTCATCATTGAGCTCATTATGTTGCAAGGAAATGCAAGCATCAAGGTATAATTAAACCAGAATGATCTGAGCACTTCTTGCATGGAGTTTAATATAGAAAACTTGACAAGCATCTAGGTATAATTGAGCTTAGATGACTTGAGTTTCATTTGCATAACAGACAAGGAATACTTTCTGAACCCTCCATCAGGGAACAAATATTTGAAGTCGAGGTATGTGCTGGCATATCACCATCAATAGAAATTGATAAACAACATGATTTGTATGTTGTCAAAACTATTAAATGGATGAAGGCACTGATGCATAGACACCCCAATCACTTGTTCCTTCGACTTCATTGGAAAGATACCCACCAAAAAAAATAAAAGAAAAATATCATGCCCCATCCCAACCATTCTAATCAATGACATATGGGAGTTTTAAAACTCATGTCAAAGATATCCCGGAATAGCATAGGAAACATAATAACAATGAAATCCATATATGAATGCATAATTTACAACAAACTAATCTAACATGCCTATCATGAATATACATTTCTTTTTGCCAAAAGATAGATTTAAGATAGGTTGATTAGGTCAATTGATGATGTACAAATAAGAGGTCATGTTGTGAGAGATAAGTCATAGATTACGATTTAGGATAAGGATAGCATCATGTTAGAACATTTGATTGTGTTTGTATATCTAGTGAAAATACTCCATTGTTGTCCTCTATGAGTCATGACTATCATAGATCCACTTCCCAAACTAGGTCGAGGACATGCCCCCAGCTAGGTGATGGACTGACTTATTATGGATGAAGAAGGACATGACAAGACTTAGGTGAAGACCAAGATACAAGACCAAGCTACGATGGGATTTTATTATGGATATATACAGTGAATGGTGTTATGAACTGGACATTTTATTATGATATGTACAAGGTGAAGACAGTGACGAACAAGTCACTTTATTGTGGATATATACAATGGACAGACACACTAGAAGAATCCTAATAGATAGAGAAGCTAACATGATACACATGGCACCTGTTTACCAGGTTTTCACCACATGCTTTTATTGCACTTTTTTTCTTTTTCCTATTTTATTTTTTATTTTTTATTTTATTTTCTGATATACACTATATACATGCCCCTTGCATTGGGATCTTAAGCATAGAACTTCTTAAGATGAATACTATTAAGAGGTTCATCCAAGGGATCACCTTAAGGTGTAGATAACTGATAAGCCCCAGAACCATATACTATTGTAACTACAAAAGGACCTAACCAGTTGGGTTCGAACTTGCCTTTCTTTTCCTGATGTTGTTGATTCTTTGGATTCTCTCTAAGGACAAGGTCACCCACCTGAAAATCTCTGAACTTGACCTTACTATTGTACTGATGGGACATGCACTACTGATAAACCTTTAAATGATCATAAGCTCATTGACGGTGCTCATCCAACAATTCCAATTTATTCAGTCGTGCTACTCTGTATTCTTCATCTGGAATCAAATCTTTGAGAGAAACACGAAGAGATGGTAACTCGACCTCAAGGGGTAGGAAAACTTCAGAGGCATAAACAAGGGAATATGGCATGGCTCCATTTGGGTTTTGAATGGATGTATGGTAAGCCCATAAGGCTGGGTTGAGTTGGAGATGTTAGTCATGGCTAGTGTGATTGACAATATTTTGTAGGATTTTGACAATGGTCTTAGTAGATACCTCAACTTGACCGTTACCTTGAGTATAATAGATGGTGGAGAAGTTATGGGTGATATGAAATTTTTCACATAGCTCATCCATGTCCTAATTTTGGAACTGCTTCCCATGATCAGTGATAAGATACATAGGTATACCATATCTACAAATGATATAGTTTAGGATAAACATGGATACCTGTTTGCCAGTGGCAGTAATGAGTGGAACGGCCTCAATCCATTTAGTAAAATACTCTGTGGCAGTAATAATCCATTTGTGACCATTTTCGATAGCACCCATGAGGTCGAGTCCCCACCGAATGAATGACAAAGTTGTAAAAGGATGTAACTCTTGTGCTGGAACATGAATAAGGTTTCCATGTATCTGAAATTTCTTGCATGCTCTAGAAAAATGAAAGGAATCTATTTCCATGGTAGGCCAATAATAACCCATACACATGAGCTTCTTAGCCAAAGATGGACCACTCAAATGAGTTCCACAAATACCCTCATGTATGTCTCACAAGGTAGTTTGAGCCTCATTTTGTTCTAGACATCATAAAAGAGTACCGTCAAGACCTCATCGATATAGGGTTTCAGATATTAAAAGGTAACAGGAAGTTTGGCGAAGGAAGGTGCATTTTTGGTTATGAGATAAATCAGGTGGGATGATGTTATTCTTTAGATAGGAATAGATATTGCCATAAATCGGGGAATCACTCCCAATAAGATGACATATGATACTGTTGTCAAGATCATCATATGCTAGATAAGTCAAGGATTCCACCAGGAACTCAAAATGTGCCTTAGTATCATCTGTATCAAATAGAGAAGCAATCATCACCATAGCATCTGTAGCTTTGTTTTCATTCATTGGAATCTGCTCAAAAGTGATAACCTTAAAGTAATTCTTAAAATCATCTACCATATGCTTATATGGTAATAGCTTATCATCCTTCATTTGATATTCATTAGTAACTTGATTGATGATTAACTGAGAATCTCCATAGACATTTAATTCATTGACTCTCCATTGTAACACCATCTTGAGACCAATCAACAAAGCCTCATATTCAGCTACATTATTAGTACAAGGAAATAGTAGCTTATAAGATTTTGGAATTGTATAAGTCTTGTGGTGTAATAAATAAGATGGCATCACTAGAACCCTGTTGAGTATAAGATCCATCAAAATAAAGCTTCCAGGCTTGAGTAGACAATGTCAGGATATGAGCATCTGGAAATTCTATAGATATTGGTTGATCATCTTTCAAAGGTGAATTAGCTAACCGATCTACTATAACTTGTCCTTTAATTGCCTTTATGTCGATGTACTCAATGTCAAATTCACTAAGTAACATGACCCATTTACCTAGCCTCCCTATTAATGCTATCTTGCTTAGAAGATACTTCAAAGGATCAATCTTTGCAACCAGCTTGATAGAATGAGACAACATATAATGTCACCATTTTTGTGAAGCAAAGACAACTGTGAGACAAGCTCTTTCAATAGGAGAATAATTTAGCTCATACCCCACCAAGGTGTGACTGATATAATAGATGGCTTTCTCTTTTCCATCATGATCTTGTTGAGCAAGAAGAGCACCAAGAGAAACTTTTATCGCTGAAATATAAAGCAAGAGTGGCTTGCCTAGAATTGGTGACATTAATGTTGGAGGATTCGCCAGTTATTGCTTAATTTTATTTAAAGCCTCTTCACATTTATAATCCCATTGAAATAAGATATTTTAATGCAGCAAGTGTTGAAAGATGACTTCGATCTTCTAGTTGAGAAACAAATCTTTGGATAGATTGAAGACATCCTTGCAAAGATCTTAACTGACTGATATTAGTGGGGGAAGCCATCTCCATTATTTCTTTGATTTTTTCTAGATCCACCTTGATTCCTTTAGCTGAGACAATATACCCCAATAGTTTACCAGATGTAACTCCAAATGCACATTTCTTTGGATTGAGTTGAATCTAATACTTTTCCAACTTGGTAAAGATTCTATTCAACACCTTTAGATGACCAGCTCTATCTTTTGATTTTGCTAATATATCATCAACATAATCTTCCATGACATTATGCATCATATCATGAAATATTGTGGTCATGCCTCTTTGGTAAGTCACTCTAGCATTTTTAAGGCCAAATGGCATCACATTCCAGCAATATGTACCCAATGGACAAGTAAAAGCATTTTTTTCCTGGTCTTCTGGTGCAATTTTGATCTAGTTATAGCTAGAAAAACCATCCATTAGTGATAACATTTCATGCCCAGCTTTTAGATCAACAATAATGTCAATATTAGGTAGAGGAAAGTCATCTTTGGGACAAGCCTTGTTAAGATCTCAAAAATCAATATAGATCTAGATAGACTTATCTAGTTTGGAGATAGGTACGATATTTGAAATCCACTCAGGATAAACAATAGCGTGAATGAATCCAACATCTAAAAGCTTTTTCAATTCTGCTTTAACCATGAGTGATATGTGTGGATGCATCTTGTGGAGCTTCTATTTAACTAGCTTTACCCCTGGTCTGATAGATAAATGATGTATAATGAGATTAGGATTGAGCCTAGGCATATCGGCATAGGACCAAGCAAAGTTGACTTGTCTCTCTTTGAATTTTTTTGAAAAAGCTTCTTTCTGCATTGCTGTCAAGGATGTTGTTGCTTTGAGGATACACGAAGACTCCTCTATTACAATGTTAAGAGGTATTGTTGGTTCAATAAGAATGGTAGATTTCTCTCGATACAGATAATCAGGAAGAGTGTCAATCCTTCCATCTTTAGGCACCTCAGAGAGGTTTTCACCATTAGATGCATCATTTCTTTTTACTTTTTTAGGATCTAATACTGTCACAGAGTGGTTTTGACCATTAGATCTATTTATTATTTTGATATTTTTGTGATTGAAAGGATTGGCACCCTCACTAAAATAGGCCATATCATTTAGCTTGATGGGGAATCCTGACTTGTGATCTCCTGGTGGTAGATGATTCTGTACTCCAAGATAATCAATAATAGCATCATCATTATGGAAAATGTCAAGCTCAAGATAATCTAGAGAATCCCAATCAATAAGGTCAGATGCACAAGTGGCATGGGATCATTTGGATCGAGCTCAAAGGTGGAAAGAGTATTGATGGAAAAATAGTCAAGGCTAATGATAGTATCAGCAAGGTCTATCTCAATACTCTTATTTGAATCATCTATTGCAAGATAAAGTTCACTTTCCTCACTATCATCAAAAGTAGTATTACGTGGAACTAATCCTAGCATATCAATCATTGAGCTTGTCTCCTCATGATAATTGGTATTATAACATTGGACAACATCAATTCCTTTATCAACAATTCTATCAGATAAGATATCCCATTCATAGTCATTAGAATCAGAATCATCTACATGATCTCCAAGCCGATCCATCATTTCCATTGTGATTATTTGTTTTTTAGGATCTACATACTTACCATTTTTCCTGAATTGCAATGTCAGAGCCTTTAATACTTCATGGAAAGGTGTTAGCTTAGTTTTACCTTTTGAGTCTTTTGATTTTGTCTTTTTATAGCCTAAGCCTGTAGTGTCTCTCTGATAATTGGGATTTTGCAATATTGGTTGGATGACACCTATTCTTTGTAATCCTATAAGTCTGATGCCTTAGTACCCCATCTTTTGTAACAAGGCATACCCTTTTGCATAGACATCAGAGGATATATTCTCATGTTTATCATCAACTTTAGTTTTATGTGGCTTGAGCAAGTGGTTGGCATTTCATTCTATTGCCTCTTGTGATATGGTGCTCCCACTTATAAATCTATCATAAACAAGTGTAGGAGGGGGTTCCATTTGTTGTCTAGTGATTAAAGATCTCCCATATGAATGAGGAGATAAA
This sequence comes from Chamaecyparis obtusa, assembly GCA_027943335.1. Classification (NCBI taxonomy): domain Eukaryota; kingdom Viridiplantae; phylum Streptophyta; class Pinopsida; order Cupressales; family Cupressaceae; genus Chamaecyparis; species Chamaecyparis obtusa. The sequence goes on along the minus strand of BSBK01001640.1, from coordinate 851,611 downwards.
GGCAATTTAGTGAGACAAAAAGATTGACCTATAGAATACTCTCCCATGCCTTGTTCTTTAATATCTATTTTGATCCCTTCTGTCTTAGAAGTTGAGACTATATTACTAGGATGATCAAATTTAGTTGTAGAAGAACCAACACAGTTATGAGGAACCAAAGAATCATCAACTATCTTCATAGTCTTTCAGTACTGAAATGGATTAGGATCACCTTAATAGTTATTTCTTGTCCTTCATGGGGAAATTTTAGACATTGGTGATAAGTTAAAGGTATAGCTTGCATAGAATGAATCCAAGGTCTCCCCAAAAGGATATTATAAGCAAGATCCATATCAAGAACTTGGAAAATCACATCTTTAACTACAGGACCAACTCTAATAGGTAAAACAATAGATCCCTTAGATGACCTCTCTTGTTCATCATAAGCTTTGATGGTGATTTTCTTCTTTGGGTCTACAACATTCTCAAAAAAACCCGATGCAAGGACTAGTTTCAAAGTACATATATTCAAGCTAGCTCCTCCATCTATCAAGGCTCTTTTAATTTTATGGATTTGTACAAGAACCTCTATGTGGAGTGGTGTATTATGGGGTTGGTTGATAGCTAAATCATCATGCTCAATGATGATTGGATAATGCGGAGTTGTTAAGTCTCCCACCATATCTTGGAATTGATCATGATCTAGAGTTGTGGGGGCCTGTGTTTCTAAGAGAGCTTTCTCTAGGATTTCTTTATGAGTTGGTGACAAACGTAAAAGCTCTAAGATAGATATCTGGGCTGGTGTTTTCTTTAATTGTTCCAAAAGATTGTATTGGTTGGAAACATTAGGCATAGACTTTGGAACATAAATAGGTTTATTCTGAGAATTGTTTGATTTGGACATGACACCTTGAAGAGTAACCTTGGAATGAGCTTGAGTAGTAACATTAATGGGTTGAATCTCTAATTTATCATTTATAACGATCACATTGGCATAATATTCAGAAGGATGACACTCAGAGATATTACCAGCATATTTATAGTTTTTAGTAGTATAATTGGCTTGGTTATCACCTTTAGCATTGGAAGAACTTCCTTTTTCATGCTGGGGAAGTGGATCTTTAAAAGCCATATGTGACTCATTCAAGGTATGTCCGTCTACACTAATTTCATCATTTTCAATTAGGTCTTGAATCACATTTTTGAGTCATTGACAATCATTCATTTTGTGGCCCTTTCCTCTATGGAATTCACAATAATCATTATCATTCCACCAAGAAGGCTTCACCCTAGGTTCAAAATATCTAGTTTTAGGAAGCTGAATGAGTTTCTTGATGATTAACTTCTGTAATGCAAATTCCAGAGATTCCCTCAAAGGAGTAAAGTTTCTTCAACTTGTCATTGTTGTAATTATTGGAATTGGAATTTGAAGGACCAACATTATCTTTGGAATAAAGTTTGATCTCACCTTTTCTAACCATGGCTTCCTCAATTTTGATACCATTTTCTATGAGCTTGTTAAAATTTGGAGGACATTGCAATTGCAACCTATAGCTCATTTTTTATGTAAGATTGTGCACAAAGATATCCATCTTTTCTTGTTCAGGAATTGATCGTGGATACTTGGCAAATAGTTGACGCCATCTTTGCAAAAAAGTAAGGAAGGGTTCTCCATTCTTTTGATGTGCATTGCAAAGATCAAGCATAGTGACCTCATGTTTGATATTATATGAGTAATGAGTCACAAATTTGTCAAGAAGTTCATTGAAAGATTTAATGCATGGGGGTAGTTTGGAGAACCATTCCATGGCTTGTCCTCCTAAACTATGTGGAAATAGTTGCATGAGATATGTATCATTGTGAGCGACTTCAATACAAGTAGCACAAAACTCATGAATATGGTCTTGTGGATCCGAATTCCCTTTGTATTTATCAAATTTTGGTACCTCAAAATGAGGAGGGAATGGAATCATTGCTAAATTCTTATCAAAAGGATAAGGGCATATATCATCCAAAGAGTATTTCTTGGTTGATGATCCAGTTTGGATGTCACAGATTTGTTGTTGAAGCATTTAGATTTGTTGTAGGACTGGATCCATAGAGTTAGTATTCCCTTGAGTATTTTGGGAAGCATTTTGGTGATGATAATCATGAGAAGCATTGGATTGTTGATTGTTTTGGAAAACATTTGATTGTTGGTTGGTTTCCTTTGCTCCTTGAGAATGTGCGTCTTGAGAATTCTTAGGATTTTCCTAATTATTGGTATTAGACAATTCTCTAAGATGGGACACATCAAAATCAGTTGGTAATTTAGCTCCTTGTTGAGCTAACATGAGAAAATACATTTCTTTATCAAGGCCAAGAAGTCTCTCCATGACTTGAAAGAATTTAGGATCTTGGGTAGCATCCCCCTAAGTTCTTCATCAGTAGGTTCTTCATCTCATGTAAATAATGAAGTCTTCTTAGGAGGTTATTTTGACCAAGGGTTCTCTTCATTGTTGGTATTCTTTTCCATATTGCCTAGGGATTCTGGATCAATGGGTTGTTTAAGTTTTTGAGATCGAGTTTGAACCATAAACGTGTAAAAGATGGTTATGAGATGAAAGTTTCTTGATGAAAAGATATGGAAAATGGTTTGATAGAAAGGTGAATAAGACAAGTGTTTAAAAGTGATGAAACAACTTGATAAAATCCAAGCCAATAGGAATAATGGATATCCCTATGATATGACAAAGAAAAACCAAGAGATAATAACCTAGGTAATTTTGATTGAGGATGATAAATCCTGATATGATAAAACTTACAAAGATCAAAATCTAGTAGATTAGATGATTTTTCAACACTAAACTCAAAAATTGGTAGATTGGAAGAAAAGATTTGATGAAGAAAAGATAATGAAAACTGATGGAAATGGTCAAACTAAAGATTATATGCTTGTGAAAATTGAATTTTTGTCTAGAATCTTACTAATGACGCTAATGGGTATCTGAAAATATGATTTTGAAATTCTCAATATCTGTGAAATTGCTCTCTGTTGTAAATGCATAGAAACAAATGCACAGGACAGTTTTATATATGTGCAATAAAATGAAACAAATGCGCAGCAAGTTTTAACAAATGTGGACTGACAGATTCAAATGCACAGAATAGTGTGATAAATGCGCAATAGTTTTTGATCAATGTGCAAAAAATAAGGATAAATGCACAAATTTTTATATTCTATTTGTTTTTTTTCAACTTTGATTTGGAAAATTTTGTTTTTCTGATTTTTTTTTTGGAAAAAGTAAAAATGCATAGACACACACACGCAAGACATAAATAATTTTAATCTAACTATTCTAATATGAATGCACAAACACACTTACAATCCTATGGTTGGGAAGGACAATATCTACTAAATCCCCACTAGGATAATAAAATCTAGCCACACAAATTCATAGCAGACAGCCTAGGAACTTGGAGGCACGGGCTCCTCTTTACAGTGCACTCACTTCTCAGGCACACCAAGTTCCAAATTCAATGGGTCATTACTTCCCAAAGAACTACTATCTCTACTATGAACCATGAGTAATGTGGGATGTCTTCACGAGGTTGGGTGACTCCTTGAGCCAGTAGATAGAAGGTTTTTGGCCACTATACAAAAGCTTTTAATGAGGACATCTGTTCAGGTGGTTGTGATCAAGTCATTTTCCCAATTAAGGGGGCTCTCCCAATCCTTTCAAAGCAAGGCTTTCACCTCTAATAAGCAGGACTTTAGTGCACCACTAGGGTACTGGAGGAGATTTTGGTTGCCACAATGAATTCACACCTGTCTAATGTGAGATTAATCACACTAGCATTTTTTATATACCGGTTTGGAAGGGCTTTGCTTTAGCATGTTACCGGTTGGATCGTTCCTTGGGGTGAGTACCTCTTTTCCCACCAAAGACCGCCCTCTAAAAATTATAATAGTTTCTCTTACACCCAAGGTCCACGAATGGTGAGGAGAGAGGATACGTTGTTATAATTTTGGGATTACAGAAAGCTTTTAAGCAATACACAACAAACACTTGAATCTATGCTAAAGAAGACACACAAAGAAAAAAAATGTCTTTTTTAAAACCCAAACAAGATTATAGTTTATTTTTCAAACCCCTTGGCAATCTGTAATCAAACTGTTAGAAAAATTATTTTAGCAATGGGGTCTTCAAAAATTACGTCTTGCAAAATAGCCTAAAAACTACCAGAACAAACAAACACTTGTTAAAGATTAGAAAAGACCAAATAAGCTTTGAAAAATTGAATGTAAACTACAAAATGAAACAAATGTGCAGAAACAGTAAATAAATGTGCAGAAAATCTAAATTAATGCGCAAAAATGATGGATGCATGGCAAAATGATGTAAATGCACAGGGAGATCGTGTACATGCACCAAAAGTATGGATGTGTCACATGAGTGAATAGATGTGCCACATTGTTGAATGAATGCGCAACAATTTGTCAAAAAACAAAAGAAAAAAAAAGCAATTGTGCATCAGAAAATGGATGCACAGCTAAAATGAATGGATGTGCAGGAATCGTGGATGAATTCACAAAAATAACTTGTAGAAAAATCTACACATGGAAAAATTCAAAATTGAAAGTGAAATTTTGTGGGTTGCCCCATGGTGGGTGCCAAAAATGTATGCAAATTACATGTCTACTTACTAGAGATGATAAATTAACTATTGAAATCCAATAAACCAATCTAATGCAACACAATGAAGAATGAAAAGTAACAATAAAATGATGAAACTAATTAGATTACCTTCACCTACCAATGCAACTTGTCTCCATTGTCCTCCTAGCCTTGATTTCTTGGATGTGTTGAGCTCTCAGATTTTTAGTTTGAAGCTGCTTGCCCAAGATGTCACCAAAGTGTGGAGATTGAATGAAATAAGTGCACAATAGCTTATGCAAATCTAATGGATGGAATGCAACTGAAATGAAGATAGTATGGATGCTTGAATGCTTGTTTTCTTGGATGATTGGATGATTGAATGCTTGAATGCTTGGATGCTTTAATGCTTCAATGCTTATTCTCTATTGCTTCTATTATCTCCCAAAGGGGAAATGAGGCTCCTTTTATAGAGTTTTGGAAGACCTAGGCCTAGGTGGCACAATCCTATGGTTGAGAATGAAAGGTGGAAGATCCTAAGGCTATGATTGACTTTGTTGAAGGAGTTGAGAGAAAGGGGGATGTAGTTGGAATGTGAGAGGAAGAATAGGGAAGATGTTCCTCTCACATTGACATGGAGGAGAACAAGGTGGAAGGGAAAGACACATGTCAAGTGTCTCACGAAGACCAAAGAGAGAAAGAAGGAAAGACCTCTTCTTCATGAGGACTCTTTGTACAAGTGTTCCATGAGTCACCTTTGACCCTTAGAGGTGGCTTAAGAGGTCCCTTAGGAATAGGGATTGTCTCTTGACTTGGTTGTTGAGAGGACATGTGGTCATGAGACTAAGTCTTATGAGGCCCCATAGCCCTTAAGAATAGGACATGTGTGGGTGAGGATAAATATGAATAAATAATTAATAATAATTATTTATTTTAGCCAAAATGATGTGTCAAGTGACTAGGTAGATGAGGTGGACTAGGGGAATATTTAGGTGATTGTATATTTAATTAAATCACTTTAATAAGACTAATTAAAAGACTTAGGATAGAGGAATAAACTATAGTGAATTTACTAAATAAACTGAATAATTTATTTAATAAATAGAGGAACAAATATTAATTAAATAATAAATATTTAATTAATTAATCAAGTCAATATTAATTAAATAATAAATATTTAATTAATTAATGAAGCCATTTTTAAGTGTATACACACTGAACTAACAGCTATCCACTTCGCCCTAAAATATCTCCCATCTTCCTCTACACTTGATCTACAACTGATTCTTATGCATGTAATAGTTTTCTGAATAGACTTGATTTTGATCTCGATATTGCCAGCTCATACTTCTCTCTCCCACTACATTGAAACTAAAAATAATTATATCCATCGGATTCCTTCTCTCCTACCATTTCTTGAAACATATTACATGCCCATATTTGGATAAAAAAAGAACCATCTAGGCATTAATTTTGTGAGCACACTCTGTCATTTAAAATTTTGAATTTATTCCTAATTTGAAGACTATGTCACATTTCTTAAATTCTTTTTCAATTTCAAATCTAGATGGGCCCCACATATGCCATGTGGCATCAGCTGATTGGCTCAATGATCAACCTTATCTCCTGTGACACTTGTTGCGAGCTAATCAGTGCTAAGCTTAACCCAAGCTTTGACCACCTATGTCTAGAGATTGGGTGAATGCTTGTTCTCTAAATCTCTAAATGAATTCCTTAGCCATGGTCAAATATAGAGAATGAGCGAATGCACTCATTCTCTAAATCTTTGGATTGAACATTTAACTCTAGTTATATTTGGAGATAAATCGGGTCGCCAAATCTCTGAATCCATTTTCTAAGTCTGGGTCTTATTTGGAGATTGGGTGACCAAGAATTCTCCCAATCTCTGAATGTTATCATCAATTGCTCTTCTATCTAGAGATCACACGACTATGTGTTCACTGAGTCTCTGAATGTCATCTCACTAACTGCCAGCATCTAGAGATTGGGAGACTAACCGCCCTTTGAATCTCTAAATGTTAGCATTAACCACTATGTGATCTAGAGATTTGGTGACTATGTGTTCTCTGAATCTCTAGATGTCAGGGACTTGACCACTGGAATTTGGAGATCTGGCGACTCGGTTAACTAACCTCCATATCCCAATCTCTAAATTTTCACCTAACTTTTAGTTTGATTACAAGAATGAGTGACCAACCACCACGTGTCCCATCTCTCTCCTTCTCACCGCTAGTTGTTTGAAAATTTTTGAAGTCTTTGGTAATCTAGCACACTTCCCAATGCAACTTCAGAGCATGCATGTGCATAGCCTCCAGCTCCTTCAAACTTCATGTGTGATCTTTACCTTATAAACACTTGAAAAGTCCCCAATCTGGCCAATGTGGGACTAAATCTGTGAAGAGTTTTAAATATTTGCATTAAAATTTGGCCTTATGTGCCTAGCTGGCACGAGCCCACAAGCCAAAGGCTACCACACATGCCCATTTCTCTTTCACTTTATCTCTAACTTGAGCAAGTTTTCATTTAAACACATGAGATTTCCTAATTATGGCCAATGTGGAACTAAATCCTTTGACATTTTTAAGTGTCTTCTTTAAAACTTTATATGTGTGCCCAGCTGGCAAGCACATGGCATGGGCCAAAACAAGCCAAGAGGAAGCCACTTGCCTCTTTTCTTTCAATTTACATTCATACTAGGCGCTCATGTATTTAAACACTACAAAAAACCCAAACAAGGTGCATGTGGGATAAAAGTTCTAGAAGCATTGGTGATTTTTTATTTCTGCCAATACTCAAAGGACCATAACTTTCGATTTTCAAACTGGATTTTTCTAAAAAAAATTCTATAGAGTGCACACATGGACATCGCAAACATATAAAAAAAAAGCCCAACTCAATTTTTATTTTTGAGATAGAATTAAAAATGTGACTGATTATAGATTTGCATAAAACACCTTCAATTCTAACTTTGAAAACTTATCAGATGAAACCCTTATGGTCTGAAACCTTGGATATGAATTCACTCAGACACAAGGGAAATGAATCCACAATTAACTTTCCCAGATGATCAAAAGTTCAATTGAAATTAAACCTCAAATTCAGCACTTAAAAAACTTTTTGATCTTTAAAACAGTGAAATATGCAGAAATTGGAATTGGAAATGACTTAGGAAAGTGGCTAAACGGATTGGTCATGGTCCAAAAATCTTCAAAAAAGTACATTTCCATGTCTACAATGTGGAACAACACTTAATTTCACTTGTTGTTCAACCGGATGCAAATTATGAGACCCCAAAGTAGGTCATTTAAATTAAGGATTTTGTACACTTCAAGAAATTTAACAATTGGCAAATGGAATGGCTTGAAAAAGTGATCAAACAAGATCATGGGGGGATAAAAATGGTTGTGGAGACTCAATCACATGCCTACAACACATTGCAACAACCCTCATGCTATGAATATCCACTGGGCATAAAATGCAATCCTCTGAAGTGGGTTACTTTGTAAAATTCTGGAAAGACAGAATGTAGATTTGGGGAAACACGTCCAAATGGATACCTTAAAAACACTCCAGAACTGGAATATAGGATCTCAAACCTATTACATATGCCAAATGAAAAGTGATGAACACATCACCTAAGCAATTCCTCATAAAAATCAACATGTCCTTTTCAACTATGCACTCAAACTTGGTTTCTCACAAAGATTTTTCAAGGGCATAAACTTATACGTAGAGAATTTTTTGAACATGGACTCAAAATCAACCTTGGATTTTTTAGCTCCAACAAAGATGATGTTTGAAGTCACATTTAAAGGTGAGAAGAAATAATTTTCTGCGGAGGAGATACGCTTGAAACCCATAAGCTAAATAAATAAAAATAAAAAAATTGAAGAACATTTCATACCTTTAACTCCTGGTCCACAAACTTTGAATGAACAGCGCTGAGAAACCCATGATACGATATACAGAGGAGCTGTAAAATGCTCAATCTTGCAACTGCAACCATTACCAAGAGAAGCATGCAAAAGTTTTAAAAGAATACTCTAAATGCTCCTAGTATTTACAAACCACAATAGAGAAGGCATATAAGGAATACCTGACAAGGAAGTAGGATATGCCATCACATGATCTTGGTTTGTAGGTGAATACATGCTTTGATTGAGAGGCCACAATTACAAAGAAGAAATAATGGGTATTCCAAGACTTTCATTAATTCGAGCAAGGAAGACATTGGTTGGGTCGAACCTTGCCATGAAAATGATTTCTTCTGAACAACATATGTTCTTGAATCGGTAAATGACAGGTTGTCCCAAACATTGACATCTAGAAGAAGATCAAACTGGGGAGGAAAGTTGAGATTCTCATAGTTCCCATATACAAATGTTCCATAGAGAAGATATTTTTTCCAATCTCCACAGGTGTTAACTGGTAACAACTCTTCCTTAACTCCTGAAATCTTTGAAGGGTGTTCATTTTCCTTGATGCTTCTCCTCCAAGAATTGCATTTGAAAGATTCTATTTTTGTCCATAATTGATGTAAGCGTCATCTAGAATCCACTGTATTCCAGCATCATCTATATAATTTCTAGTGCCTCCACAGTCTAGGCTAAGGAATCCTGCAAACATTCATCAATGTTATTTACAGATATCATGATATGCAATTTAATAGTATAGCCAGAAAGGACCACAAAAGGCTTACGAGGTTGACTACATACAATAGAAGTTAAAATTATAGATACTGTGAACAAGATCAACGCTTTGTTCATCATAACGAAGAATAATTAGCTGATTTGATTCATGGATAAGAGCAATTTCTCCTCACAATTATCACTGAATTTTGGTTGTTAGTGACTTGGCTTGGTTATAACACCACATAATCTCTATATCTGGCAGCCATATTCTGCAGGAGGGAAAGTAGTTGCAAGGAGAATTTTATTTTATATTAAATGCATCTCCATTTATATAAAGCCTCCTCATTAAAATATGCACACATAACCTATTACACATGACACATAGCTGACTTGGATGTGGAAAAAGATGCCTAATTGCCAACAGGTGAATTCTAGGACAAGGAACCTGAATTGATGGCTGCTACTTTTTTTGGCTATTGGGATGTCTGCCCTAGGCTCAGGACATGAAAACATAAAACCCTAAATGCCATTTGTTACTGCCTTCTCCAAAACGGTAACCCCAAGACTTCAAATTTTACCCCCTCCCTCTATATCTGTGTGTTCTCTTCTATAGAATTCTTCAAAGCCTCTAATTTGGCCGATGGAAATATGCCAATATACAAAAATTAGAGTAAAATGTAACGATGGGAAAAAACAACAATGCTATTGGTTGCAGCGTAAAATATTTATGATATTTGGTAGTCAAGTTTAAATAGTTGGTTATAAAAAATGTTGACACACAAAATGGACGGCCAAATTTAGTTGTATAGTCTCAACAACTCCATTCGAAATTTTAAGTATAGAGGCCGCATGGAAGCATAATATCTTGGAGGACAACTCAAAATTTTCAGCTATTAATTTTTTTTGTAATTTTTTTAATTATAATGTGAAAAAGGAATTAGGATTGAAATGTCACAAGAACTTTTTTTTACATTAAGATTAATTTATAATTAATATTTAGTTCATGTATTACTAAATTAATATTTTATAATTTAATTTTTATAAATTTATAATATATATTTACTATTTTTTAAATTCATATTTTTGTAAAGGAGGACTTTGTATTGTTTAACTTATTAAATTTACTTAAATATTAAATGTTTATTAAATTATAACTAATTATAAATTAAATTTATTACAATAGGCACAAAAATACTCTTTATATTATAAATATATATATATACATATAAATTATCTATTATATAAATATTAGAAAGAACTCAAACAATTTTTTAAATTATCTATTATAGTTTTTACCACCATACTCTTCATATACATATAAATTATATTAATGTATTAATTAATATAAATTTAATTTATAATTATTTATATTATTAACATTAATACAATGTCTTTATTTATAATATTTTGCTTTAGATAAATTTTTTTTATGCTTAGATATAAGATGTGATATAGAAGAATTCATGATGGAAATGTTTGAAAATTATAATTAATTATATTTTATTAATATATTTATTATAATAGAAATTTATTTAAATATTAATGTAGATGATATTCAATGAGTTATTATTTTATTTAAATGATTCCCATTAGAGTTAATTGTTAGGGTTATGATTATGTTTTATTTAGGGTCTGCAATTATGATTGTTCCGGTTTAATGAAGCAATAAAATTTGATTGTACAAAAAACTACAAACAAACACTAAATTAAAACGAATAGTAACAAACAATTAAAGATATATTTCTACAACCAAAAAAAAAACCAAGACATACAAATCAACAAACAAACACCATAACAAATTAAAAACATATAGTTCAAATTATATATCCACTTAACATATCTCCAGCATACCTATACAGTAAACTAGGTCTTAAAAGGCGTCTGATGCACAAAATTTCTCCGATCTGCAATCAACATGTGCAAAACCTTAAATATTTTTCAAATTACAATGAATCTTACACAAATTGTTGACCCGTTCAAGAATTTTGATGATCTCTAGCAAGGTTTTTAAAATTATGAAACCTTATATTTTAGGAAACAAAATCAAAGAAATAAATAGAATATGCATCGGAAATCTTGAGACATGTACCTAATGGATAAGCTATGCTTTTATATTTGTTAGCTCAAATCAACAACTGGTGACAACTTTATGATTTTAGGCATATTATAAATTAGAAGTGAAATAAAATCTAAATCTACAGTAAAACTTGTCTAATATGTTCGGTATTGACCTCATTGGGAATGCCTTGTTCAAAGGAAGGTCGATCTTTACTCCAATTTCAAAGCTTTGCAGTCGATGACATAGATTTCTGTACATAATCGAAATATCTAAGTTTCAAATTCTTTGTATTCGCCTTCTTTCAATAGAAATGATTAAGCTTTTCCATCGTAGGAATTCCGTGCAAAAGAAACACCTCTGTAGATTTTCTGAATTTTACTACTTATATCATCAATATAAACGTTCTCTCTTTGTCAATCTCTCTCCAACAATTTCGATGATTCTTACGGGACACGATTGGAGAGAAATAATTGGCTATCTTCTTATTGGGGATTATTGTTTATTCATTTTGATGGTTGAAAGTTTGGACCAAATTCAATGAAACGAACATTTCTTTGTGTCCCGGTGGAATGGATGTTAAGACATTGTGTAAGCTCTCTCTGTTTTCAAATTTGAAAGCACGTTTCTTCACAATTTTTTCAATTATTCCATTAAGGTTGATCAACTATACCTTTAAATTCTATTTAACTATTTTATTACTATGTTTGTTGAAGATTTTAGAAATTAATTCATTAATGTATTGAAAATCTGTGTCATTTTGTGCGTATCTCTCAATAAGTGTAGACCATTTCTTTTTTTTAATGAGCAGTCTTTGCTCCCACATTTTGCAAAGCTATCATGGTAAACTCCTGAATTTCTGTAAACTTGAAATTTTTGTGAAGCATCCATGTGGTTTGGAAGATTTGAGGGATACCAAACATAAAGTGAAAAAAACAAAGCCCATATCCGGACACAACAAAGTCAATATTGACAGCCAACAGTGGCCAAAGCGAGATCCCGCAGTGCCTTTTTCATTTTTGTCGACGTGAGAACTATTATTTCCGGGTGGGGTTTCTCACGTAGAGCAGCCTATCTAATTTTATTATTTTAGAATTGACGGAAACAATTAATTTAAATATTTATATTTTAATGATTTAATACTGGAATATGTAATGGTTATACTAATTAATAAGTGGGATTTAATTACATATTTATTTAAACACATTACACAACCATTAAATAATAAAGTGATTAAATTCATAATAAAGCTCTACGAAATATTTTCTTAGAAATTAATATTTAATAAACACGAAACAATAATTCCTTAATTAAATTTCTAGTTTTTTAAAAATAAATAAACTATCATAAGGCCAAGGGCGGGACTCTGGAATTTTCCTTCCCTGGCTACGAAGTCCGTTCGTGAAATGTAGTTGAAGGGTGCAAATTTCGCATCGCGCTCTATCTAAGCATCAGTCGGAAATAGTCTTTAAAAGGTTCACTATCAGGTTTCGCAATGAGATAGTGCAAATTCTAAAAAGCCCAAGGGAAGAAGGAAACCTTTAGAAAAATGAACTTGAAGTGCGGAATTTATGAAAATGAAGCATGAAAGGTGCATCTCTGAAACCCTGTAAGTGAGTTGAAGATTTTCAGTCCAGTTCAGCTATCTTTGGAGAAGTAACCAAGGAAGTGCACTTTTTCAAAGTAGAACTAGAGGCTAAGAAGTGAGAATCTCGATTCTTTGAACCAAGTCAAAGTGAAGTCTATCTCATTGACTAGATCCAGTCCTAAGGAAATTTAGCTTGAGGAATAAAAAAATTTGGAAAATAAGGGAGAGTAACTTCTTTCTGAAATTTTGACAAAAGGTTAATAGACACAAGGAAAAAAGGGTGCATCCTAAGACAAAACATTAAATCCATACCATTGTGGACTGAGAGAAGATGGAAAAATTTGGAAAAAAAGAAACCGAAAAGTGATTTTCCCGAATCCTGAAGGAAGACACCATCTAAAAAGAGTTAAGCTAAAGCACATATATTTTAGATTTGGTCAATAAAATCCTTCTGTAACACACATTTATTTATAATTAACAGAAAAAATTAGGGTTAATGAAACTTGCTTGCTGAAATATTTTAGATTAGGTCAATAAAATCGTTCTACAACACACATTTATTTGCAGGTAATAGAAAAGATTAGGGCTAATTCAACTTGCTTGCTTAAATATTTTAGTTTAGGTCAATGAAATCCTTCTGCAAAACACACATTTATTTGCATGTTACAAAAAAAATTAGGGATAGTTTAACTTGCTTGCTTTATATATTTAAGATTGACTCTATTACGCTACCTAAGGATCTTTGGGGGTGAACTCTATAGGAGTCGCCACTTGGAAAACCCCGTCGCAACCAGCAATGACTGTGTCGAAGCTGTCATCTTTTGAAAGTTATGCCCTAAAAATTTGCATCCTTTTATTGGTGTTGGGAAGGCTGAGCAGATGCGTCCTTCCCACTGGCTGTATGGTCACGACAAGAATCTAATTTGATGAGGACGCAATCCGAAGAAAGGTGCATTAAATAATGGAGAACATTTTCATTTTCGTTGGCAAACTTGATATTTCGATGCTGATTGAGAATATTTCACGCAGTCTTTGGTGAGATTTCATTGTTATTTGGTGACATTTCATTGTCATCAATAAAGTTAATAGCCCACTACTCATTCTGAAAGGAAAAGAAAATGTGGAAGGTACTAAACGTGAAATGCTCGGTGGAAATTAGTTGTAGAGTCTCCAATAAGGCCAAATAGGTAGTACGAAAACTGATCAGCTAGAATGATTTTTTACTCAATTGTTATTGTACAGAGGTGAAAACTGAATGTCTCTCACTTTTCCTTTTATTAGTTTTCGAATTTCAGTATGCTCATTAATTTTTCAGATTGTTCATATGGGTAAGTGCACAAAGATGGGGGACCAAAAAGGGGGTATAAGATGCCACTTTTTTCCTGAAATCAGCAAACTTTGAACTTCAACAAGAAATTGATAATAGTTAGACTCAATTTTAAGATGCTACAAGAACAAGAGTTGTAATACTCTGAATCTAGTTCCTAAACTACTAATTTATTTTGAAAATGCTGCAGATTAAGGCCCTCATAAAGGGGGAGCACAAAAAGTGGTCCTATTTTTTGTGAAAAAACATAACATAGCGTCTGATGTGCTCCCCCTAAAATGTTATCTTTTGTTTTGAATTTTTTTAATCGCTCCGGTGAGAAGTCAGCTAACACCACATAGTTTATCCCAGTTTTTTTTTGCTAATTTTTTTATGAATATATAATTTTTTTATGAATTTACAAAGTGTACACATCTTGAAAATGTGAAATTGTTGTGTGCTCCCCCTAGAAATCATTTAAAACTAATTGAAAATCAATTTTTATTTTTTAAGTGTGTAGAATGGAGTCTAGTTTCTAAAAACGTAACTTGTTGCAAAATTCGACGAGCGAGCCAAAATATATGCCCAAAATACTACACGTTGGTTTTTGACAAAAAATAGACATACACACAAAAGAAATTAGAGATGAAAAACTTAACATAATCAGAATTCAAAATAAATGATATGCTTAGATAGCTAACAAAGAGATCTGCAATATCATGTCGTTTGATTTTAATGTTATTGAACAATGAGTAAACCTGACGAGGAGCACACAAAAAAAGAAGTCATTTTTTATATTTCTGTTAGAAATTAACATGTCCCAGGCCTATTTGAATCCTCCAAGCCTTTGGGTTAGATCTCCAAGGCAAATCCAAGCCTTAGGCTTGGTGGATTCCAATGTCTTTAAAAGTGTGCATGCCCTATAGGGTGTACGCACTATAGTGTGAGCGCGCTATTAAAACCTATGACTTTCATAGGGCATGCGCGCTATAGGGCATGCATGCTATAGTGCAAGCGCCCATATATCTTAATTGAATTTGAGTTTTTATTTTTTAATAGTTTTGATTCAATTTTATATTTTTTTTAAATTAAGATTATTTGTATGAATTCTTTTTTAAATATCTTTAAATTTAGATTTATATAGATATATAAGATTTTGAAGGATGATAATGTAAAATTTAGGGTTTAAATTTTAATATTTAATTAATGTTGGAGTTTAGGATTGCAAATTTGAAGATTAATCTTATATAAAAATTAAGTCAGATTTTGTAAGAAAAAAAATTCTTTTTGTATTTTAATGATCAATTTTGTCTATTATAATAAAATATTTCTCTCCACAAAGTTAATAAATTTTTTTTTCAATTTCAATGCTTATTTTTACATAATTACTTATTTAAGTTAAATATGATTTTACATTTTAAAATATATAATTAACTTTAATAACTTTTATCACGATTAAAATGATCAAGGATAAAACTTATTAATCATGTAATTTTTAGGGTTCCATTGACATTTTTAGGGCCAATATGAAATTACCAAATAAAATGAGCTTGACTGGAAGTTACATGATTGGTTCTCTATAGAGTGGGATCAAGTAATGCCCGTCTGAGCGACTGTGGGCTGTTCAAAACTAAAAAATCTAATAACTAAATGGAAGTAAATCCATATATATGATAAATAGACAAAAAGCTTTCATAGTTCGTGTTTGTAATCAATTATATAAGATATTTTAAGATTTACTTATTTATCTTATCAATGAAACTAGTGACTATGTTAGTATTAATGTTTTCTACAATCAATTTAATAACTAACTGTATTACCATACAATATGTTGTCAATTGCTCTATTGCACATTTACTTCATAAGATTTCAAATTATTTTTTTGACAAATTATACTTCATTAAAATCATTATAAATGCAGTAGAAATAATTAATACTAACATTCATAAGATGAAATAAATACAAAGATCGTCAATATAATAATATTATTAGAAGAATGAAAAATAATTAAATTATGCAAAACTAAGAAATATATAGAAATAAACAAAATAAAACTATATATATAAATAAATTAAAAAAATAATCTGACTTCATATTAAATTATATTATTTATCACATATTAAATCTGCTTAAAAAATCAATTAACATATGCCATTAAATTTTGCAAAAACACTTTTATATTTTGAAGCAATTCTAATAACCTTGCGATATTGGCCTATTAAAAATTTATTGTAATAAATTACTACACAAATTATTAATTCGGGGTACCTATTGTAGAATAGCTAGAAAAGCATGTATAAGGTCCTATAGGTAATAAATTTATTGACGCAAGTATAAAGAACATGTGTATCATACACTTTGTTATTAAGTACTTCAAGTTTATATGTATATTTCAATTTAAGTACTCTATTTACTTTTTCATTACAAATTGAAATCATTGTATCAAATATCATTACATATGAATATCTATTTGAAGTTATTACAATGACTACTACTTTTCTCGCATTAATGTCTATGCTTTTTTTACAGTACTTATTATAGTTATTTTACTTTCAGTTTTATTTAACATTCCAAATTAACTATAGAAACAAATTACATGTTATATGTCGGAACAACAACAAAGCAAGCATTAAACATACCAAAGAACTCTACATAACAATAGTTCCATATGTTTTTATTGACAACTATAATTTACTCCACCATGAACATAGAATCGAACTGCACGAAAACAAAAAAAACTAGCTATCAGATAAAACATATAGCACTTGTTCTTATGAGGAATTTATCATATACATACTCCATTGGTACAACAAGCAAAGGTATGAACATTTCATAAACTAACCTTCCATTTTTTTCATAAAGATAACAGATAATTCCACAAAAGAACAGTATCTCATGTCTTAACTGATAGGTACAATTTAATCCATGAAGAAAATACAATCAAAATGCACAGATACAAAAATTATACCTATCGGCTAAGACATGCGGTACCTATTCTTAATAAAATATAATACAACATACTACATATACAATTTCTGCTAAACTATCCAAAATATACAGAAATAAAACAAAAAATAATGATAACATGAATATAAATAATACAGATCAAAATCTGATTATAGAGTACATTTTGATTCCTACTTCCACTATCCAAAAAAATAGCAAATTATTGATACTCTCCATTGAAAATAGTATAATATCTATAAAATTTGTTTACATTTTTATAATAGAATGCTTATCACTACAACTTTACAATCTCGTCTTGTATAAATTAATAATGCAATGTGCTTAAAAGATATACAAATCAAAGGTATGAACATTTCTCAAACTACCTTTTCATTCTATTGATCTCCTTTACTGAATATACATAATGAAAACAATCAATAACTGCTTCTTGCATCTTGTGTTGCTCTCTTCAATCACAGATCATATTTTTTCCTCGACAATAGACTACCTTTTCATTCTATTGATCTCCTTTACTGAATATACATAATGAAAACAATCAATAACTATTTTTTGCATCTTGTGATGGATCAAAAATATCTTCTATCTGATTTGGTGTTTGGAAAGAGATAGGAGCAAGCATTTTCTTGATATAATTAGTTAGATGATTGATATTAGATTTGAGCATGTTCTTTTCATCTTCCAATTGTTTTCTTGCAAACTCTGCTACAGTAACATCCATTTCAATCCTATTGGATTCCTCTGGCATCAACTCATGTATCTCTTCACTTGAAACAAAAATATTTCTCGCATTGCTCATCTAGATCAATTATTGTGCATCTCCTTGTTCATCCAAATGCAATGGGGATTGGGATAGATAATACATTTCTTATTGTGGCTGAGCCACCTCTTCTTGTCTCTGCCTCTTTAGAGAAGGTTGTTCATCATTAGGATCATCCATTGGTCTCTTCCCTTTGGAAGTGGATGGAATGGATGTTGCACTGGTAAAAGGACAATGTATCTCTTTCTCTCTTGAATAGTGTATGTTCCCTAGGGAACAACTTAACATATCCAGGCTGATTAAGGATTTTTCTTGCCCTCTCTGGATCAGATTGGATGACAACACTATTTTTCTCATATACTACCTGCATGATCCCTTCAAAATGTTCCATTACGGTCTCAAATTTTCTTCACAAGCCTGAAAATCCTTCACTGGGTCATACTTTTTGTCAAAGATCTGGATGAAATCCACAGTCTTCTTATAGATCAACCATTTCTATCAAAGTCTTATTTACTTAATATACATAATGAAAACAATCAATAACTCCTTCTTGCATCTTATCTTGTACTCTTCAAACACATATCATATTCTTGCCTCTAATAAATTAAGCTATTCCAAAATTCAGCTATTATTCTACACAATTTTATTTTACAATGTCTTAATGTAGACTTCTATCAAAGTTTCAAACTAATAGTTCCTTTTGTCAGAAAAACTAAAGGCTAATGAACCAATAACAAAGTGTCTCTACTTGTTTCAAACTCTTACATTAGCCTCTAGTTCTTCTAACAAAAGTCACTCTTCAAAGCACACTAGGGAGACATTTGAATCACCGAAGAGTTTGCAAAAAAGTAGTTGTATCTACAGGAAAAGGACCCTACATAATATAAAAAAGATGTAGTAGTTTGCGTCACAAATATATATTTCAAAATAAAATGTTAATGGAAGTGAGCTATCTATAGGTTAATGACCCAAAATATGCAATGTTGCCAAGAAGAGGTTAGGAAACAACTCCTTCTGTTGATGGTGGTTTTCACACATCAGTTGATTGATAGATTATTTTAGGATTTTATCAGGGTTATCAACCCTTATTTTACACCGTGTCATCTCTATGCTTACACTGTGTCTTTTCTATCTTACTAAGGTTATTGAAATATTTTGTCCTTTAATTGTCTAGTTTCTTTGCCTATACTAACCCAAGGCTGATTGTTTTTATAATCTCAATGTATTATATATGCAATGTGTATGACTTGTATGTCAAAATTTAATTTTTATATTATAATTTAATATTTATAGAAAATGTAAAATTGACTCATGACAATGGTTTTTATAATAAATTGTGATAAACTTTGCAAATGTAATGTATTATTTTCTATTTCACATTCGCTATATGTTTGTAATAACAATATGTGATGAAAGTTTAATCTCAATTTTTATGGTATCCATGATTCAATTAGGGTCTTATCACAGTTAATAAGTATCACTTTTCTTCCTTTGACATTAAGACAGTCTATATTTTTCATTTTAAATTTTGCTTCTTTCTTCCTACAAAACCCAACACAAAAAAGGCTACAATTTTGACATTCTTTTCAGCTTCTTAGCATTGTAGTGTTGGGACTTTAACAATTAAAGATTTTCATAAATCCTTGGTTAGGTTGTGAACCTTCTCAGTGTCTAAAAAAATACATTCTCTTCTCCATTCATTACTCAAGCCATCAATCTATCATATTTCACATTCTCTATGTTTTTCACGAGTGACAAAGATTTCATTCTATTTATGCGATCCATTTGAGAATAAATTGAGGGAAATTAGGGCTTGAACAAATGGGCCTATTACCTATTTTCTTCAACAGAAATATATTTATATACTATGTACAATGTTTTTTTTCCTAAATATATCAGTTATCATCCAAGCTGTCTCAAACGCACTCTTAAATTCCTGGATCAAATTTCTTAGTTAATCATTTAAAAAAAATTATTTATTATAAATAATTGAATAATTGAGTAGCTTCTTCAATGTAATTTGTGCTTATTGTAAGACACTGGAATAATCTCTTAGGGCCCATTTGGTACATGGAATATGGGCCCATATTCCGGAATAGCATTTTCGGATTATTCTATTCCATGTTTGTATCCATCTTAACAACCAGGAATTGGAATTTCAAAATTCCAATTTTTCCCACAAAATGGGCATTTCATCTTCCATTTGAAAAGGTGGAATTAGAAATTCTCATTCTAATTCCACTTTTCAAATACCCATTTTATGGGTCATCAGGTCCGCTTGCTCAAAAATAATATTTGGTGTCCGATAGATTTTATTTTCCGCCAAAATTCTCATCATTTTCTCAATGTTCGCTATCATTTTCTCACCGTTCGCTATTGTTCGCTATCATTTTTTTTCTCACCATTCGCTATTTTCTACTCTGCGGCAAATCCTTGTAACAGTTGGGTCTACTCTACAATAAATCCTTGTAATAGTTGGGTCTACTCTGCAGCAAATCCTTGTAACCGCTTCCACCAGTTGGGTCTACTCTGCGGGGCCAAGCTGGGTCTCCTAGTAAGTCCTAACCACTTCTAACAGTTGGGTCTCCATTTGTCATGAGCAACCTATCTGGATTTTCCTAATGTGGGTTTCATTTGCTCCCTATTATCTTCTATTTTGATGACTTTTCAAGGTTTGGAGAGTTAAAAAGCTCACATAGGAAACACATAGGCCATTTATTCTGGCGCTTGCTTCTCTCAAACAAGGAGGTGAAACTTCATTTCTTTATCTTTACCGTGTAGGGTTTTAGTAAATCTTTAGACAGTGTGAGGTTGCTTTTCCGAGAGATTTTTTTATGTGTTGGGTTTTAGTAAATCTTTAGACAGTGTCCTCTGCATCAAACCCATTTTACATTTCCGATTTCAAAATGGCAACCACATTAGCATGTAGAGGTTTCTGCATTTTGAAGTCCTTACGCTTGCAAAAACCTCTACATGCTAATGTGGTTGCCATTTTGAAATTGGGACTTGGCCATGCTAATGTAGAGGTTTCTACAAGCGTAAGGACTTGGCCATGCTAATGTGGTTATGGACTATTTTAACAGTTATACAAACCAGTTCTAATTTCACCTCTTGATTGACTTAAAGCATAGATAAATTTGTTACACCTCTACATGAAATGCTTCAATGGATAAGGTTTATAAAAAATAGGAAGAAGGGTTCTTAGGAGTCCTACAACCATTTGTATTCATACAGTGCCTAGCTTGGCCCGACTATTAAAATGTAATAAACTTTCTTAGGGTTTTAGTTAGGGTTTTAGCTATTTTTGAGAAAGTATACTCTATGTTTGGTATTAAGTTTTTAGTTCTATGATAGTGCCAACTAAAAATGTAGAGAGATGTCCTCATTTGGGATAGCAAAGAGGATACTAAGTCCTGTGTCTATTTGATATCCCATTTTAAACTATGGGATCCTAGGAATCCCTCCATGCTTATCCGATCTGCTTCCCAAGACTTCTTAGCTGTGCAACATTATAAAAAAATGCCTCCTTCAACCATCTCTTTATTTTCTATCCCCAGAAATTCTAGCACAGTTTAGATCTCTTTGTAACATAATGATTACAGTTTACAAAATACTTTCATGTTAAAATGTACTTAAAATGTGTTTATAGACAAGCACAAACCATTTCATAAATATAAACAATAGTAGATACTGGATATTATTAAGAAAGGAAACAATATGCTTGATCTATAAGACATCTATGTAACATTTCATAATCAATTTAGTGTAGATTTATGGAATAGATTGTGTATAGACTTTTTTAGATTAACATTTTAGATCACATTTCATGATTCATCTGAAAATACAATAAAGGTAAAAGACATATCTATTAATAAACACTCTTAAGAAATGGTCTACAAAATCAAAATATGTTTAGAGACTAAGACAAACCATTTCATAAATATAAATGATAACATATACTGATTTAAGAGTTTTAAAAAAGGAGCCAGAAAACTACCTGGATGGATTCTTCATGGATTTTATGAACACCAACTTCCCAAACTTCACCATCATCGTAAGGGCCTCCATTCTTCCCCCACAATCCAGCGGATGCACCACTTTCATTCCCACTATACTGAATCTCCACCACTTTGGCATTGAACTAAATGTAATCCAGCAACCCAAAATGGTTTGCATAACTTTTAAAATAGTCCATAACTTGGGTGTGATTGGGTAAAAGGGTAGTAACATGACTTGGCCATGGAAAATCAGTGAATTGGTAGGCAGGGCGAGGAGTCTGCAGTTTTGTTGATGCAAATGTTTGCCTCCACACTCCTCCTAATCCTTCTTTGGCCTCAAATACAGTGGGTTTCAGACCTATACTTACTAAATACTTAGTTGCAAGAAGCCCGCTCACTCCTACTCCTACAATACCCACTTTCTTTTGCTCACTCCTACTCCTACAATACCCACTTTCTTTTTCTTGCAATCACTAGACCCCCTGCTTCCTTCAATGAGCTAGCCATGACCTGAGAAACTAATAGAAATGTACAGAAAACTTGAGAAACTAACCTGAGAAACTAATAGAAATGTAGAGAAAACTTGAGAAACTAAGTATATAGTTTTGAGTTCTTGCTTCAGAATTTATAAATTATAGCACAATCCCCCATGATGTTGCTAAGTATGAATATGAATCTGAACTACATTTAATGGAATCTGAATAGTTCTATATGGATATTACTTACCTTGCTGAGAATTGAAAGCTTAAAAAGATGGCCAAACATGATGTCACCTTAACTTTCTGTAAGAATGGCAATAGTGGAAATAATGCTTACGTATGAATGAATTGATGTTCAGTTTTAAGATTTTAAAACTAAAACATATGCCACCATGATGTTACCTTATCCCTCTTCTTGAACACCAATAATTACAATTTAAGGTAAGGGCCACTCACCGACTTCTAAGAAAATGGTCACATTTTGTGTCTTTCGAGATCTCAAATATGGGTAGAAAAATGATAATGGAGAATTCCACTGCAATAGGTGTGCCAAGCCCAAGTAATCAGCCAGATTTGAGCCCTTACATAGTTGAAGATACTCTTGTGGGTCTTGTTGTATGTCTCCCTGCATTCATTTCTATTCTTAGCTTTGCCTCAGCCTTCATGAGGATCCACATATGGAGGTCACATTCTTGCATGTGACCACCATGAAAACAAATGCAGGGCTTAAGGAGGAGGCCATAAAAGCACTCTCTTTTGTGGTCTATAGAAAAGTGGGTTCAAAGCTAAATGCAATGGAGTGCCCAATCTGCTTGGCAAATTTCTTGGATGGTGAAAGGGTGAGAATTTTTCCCAAGTGCAAGCATATTTTTCATATGGAGTGTGTGGATAGATGGCTTCTTTCTCACTTCTCTTGTCCCACTTGTAGACATTGTCTTCTTGACACAGTGATCAGTATCATGCAATTTAGCACAACTCATATCCAGTTCAGTAGATAGGCCTTTGTGGAGAAGATTCATGTGCCCACTTCTTCAAGTGAAGAAGAAGAAGAAGAAATCATGTCTATAGTTTGTGTATAGGTTTTGTTGGAGAAGAATAAGCCACAATCTCAATGATTTTCTCAACACAGGCTTGGAACCAGAGGGCTTGGAAATTTCGTCTAATTTTCTACTAACAAAAAATATCTAATATAGTGTTGATATGGTGTATATTCTTAGCTTGTCCTACTAAAATCTTAGTCTATGTATAATCTTTTGGTTGTTGATTATCGTCAATTAAAAACTTAGCCCAACTTTTTACTAACTAATAAAGAAAACCTAACATACCCTTGATAAGGTGATTTCTGATTATTGTTTATGTCTAGGAGAACATGTCTCTATAGTGACTATCCTTGTCACAAATGAGGACATCTCTCTATTTCAAATAACAACACTAGGTGAAATTGCATAGACAAAGGATGGATGCCAGAAAATGAGGACATAAAAACTTATGATGGACATCTCACTATGCTCTACAGAGTAGCGAATGGTGAGAACAAAAATGATAGTGAATGGTGAGAACGAAAATGAAATGAAAATTTTGGTAGAAAATGAAATCTATTTCGAACATCTCTCCATGTTTTTAGCTGTCACTATCACAACACTAAAAACTTAATACCAAACATAGCTTGCACCAAGAAAAGGAGAACTATGTACAAGGTCCTTATTTTATATTGATAATATAATATGACGTACATGCAGATGGATTCATGCATGTTGTCTTTACAGTGACTGCACATTATCATGTTGTCTTTATAGTGACTATCCTCATTTGTGACTGTCCTTGTCACAAATGAGGACATCTCACAGTGCCCATCACCTAGCAACCGCTATTTTGAAACACAAGCTTCAACTATTTAAAAATTACAATATACACAAAGCTTATAAGTATCACATTCAATTCTCCAAATCTACTTATAATTCTACTTCACAGTCATGCATGAACGTTGTCAGCAGGTAAAGTATGAACTGAATAAAGTTATTTTTTTCTCAATGGTTGTTGGACACTTATTATGCATTATAGTTGGGTGTTTTCTTATGTTGTTTGGTGATTGTTTTGTTGGTATGTTTAGGTAATTTATGGATCTCATTGATGATATTGAACTTGAAGGATAGTTTATGAGGAGAAGACTCCTTCATGTTGTTGTAGTTGTTCTTGCCACCCTTGTTGCAACCATAACAGTGTCTGTAAAAGAAGGTAGTTGAAATATGCGTAAGTGCAAAAGAGACATAATTCCTTTTTATAAGAATATTATCAACTCTAATGAGATGGATTGCTTTGACCAAATACACATGAGGAGATGATCCTTCTTTAAACTAGCCAATATTTTAAGGCAAAAAGGAAGCATCAGAGATACAGAAATCCTCGCGTTAGAAGAGCAATTAGTCATGTTCCTCCATACTCTTGGCCACAATCTGAAGAATCGTAAGATTACCCATAAATTTGGGCATTCCAGAGAGATGGTAAGCTGATACTTCCATAAGGTCTTGAAGGCTATCTTAGTGCTCCATCCGGATTATTTTATACCCCCTGGTCTAAATACTCCTTGGGAAATCAATGGGAAGAACCGTTTTGATCCATACTTCAAGGTATATCTCCCAGTGATTCAATTTTGTTTGATTGAGTTGTAATCCTATTATCGCGTGTTCATTAGATTATGATTTTTCTGACTATAGGATTGTGTGGGAGAAATTGATGGATCCCATATACCAATCACTATGGATGTCAACATGCAAGCTAAATATTGCGATAGAAAAGGCAACTTGGCGCATAATGTTATGGGAGTGTGTTCATTTGATTATAAGTTTTAATACATCCTTGCTTGTTGGGAAGGGTCTATTGTAGATAGTCGTGTCCTAGCTTCCACTCTATCTAGAACGGATCCATTGGTAGTTCCCTCGGGTTTGTAAAATATGATTATATTACTGAAGCATACAAAAAATAAGACAACGTTATAACAATGACATTTTTTTTTGTTTAGGTAAATGTTATTTGGTCGATGCTAGATATCCAAACGTACCAATATTTCTCGTGCCTTATTGGTGCACACACTACCACCTAAAGGAGTTTTCAAGAGAAAACCCAATAAACACCCCACAAGAGTTGTTTAATCATCGACACTCTTCGCTCAGGAATGTAATAGAGCGTACATTTGGGATTTTGAAGCAACATTTTCCTATCTTGAAGCATGTGACGTCTTATCAAATCAAGACACAAACAAGGATTATTTTGGCATGTTGTATACTTCAAAACTTCTTTATGATAGAGGACGGCCTTCCATCCAAGGTAGAATTTGAAGAGGAAGATGGTCGTGATCAGATAGATGTATCAATTCTTGAGAAATATGGGTTGAGCCAGCGTGAAAGAGATGATTGGGGGAAATTTCGAGATGAAATAGCAAGAAGGATGTGGGAAGACTATAGATCTCGCTCTTAGTTGGTTGAATAACTACTATGGCAGTGTTTAAACTTTAATGTCAGATTTCATAAATTTCACGAATTGATATTATATATTAAAAGTCGTTATGGCATATTTAGTGTTGTCATGTTATATTCAATGTTGTTATATTTAATGTTGTCATGTTATATTTAATATTTTCATGTTATGTTTAATGTTGTTATATTTAATGTTTACATCTACATATATGCCTCTTTGCATCTGTTTACATTGCAATTGATGTTTCACCCTAACTTAGATTTAGATCTGATCATCAACATTGTGTTATGACATATTTAGTGTTGTCAAAAGAAGTGGGCAACTCATGTTGCGTGTGCCTCAGGTATGTCTACGGATGTATTGATGAACATGGATTTTGAGGTTGAAGTGATCCATCCTACTTCTTCTTGCAAGAAGGTATTCTAGACAAAAGAAATGGAACGCAAGTTGCTAGACTTACTACAGGAGTAAGTGCAGCTTAGAAAAAAAGATGAAGGGGGTTTCAAGAAAGAGGCTTGGACCGCCTTTGAAAGGAGGTTCAATAATGAGTTGAAAATGAAGCTATCGAAGGATAACTTCAAGAACAAGCTGAAAACCTGGAAGAAAGGGTACAGAGTAATGAAAGACTTGAGGAATACAAGTGGCTTAGCATGGAATGAGAGTACCCAAACTATGGATACCGATGATAGTGTTTGGGATGAGTTTTTTAAGGTAACATGGTCTTAAAATCTCCTTTTAAGTTGAATATATCTTTTTAAGTAATGAAAGACAACTAATGAATTCAATTGTTATGCCATCATGCAGAGAAAGGAATTTAAAAATGCCAGAATGTATAAGAGGCAGCCATTTCAATACTAAAATGAATTATCCTGTATTGTTGGGAATGACATAGCCGAAGGCACTGCAGCTGCAACAGCTCAAGAGATAGAGGAAGATTTAAATGATGAGGAAGATTTCACTTATCATGGTATTGATACTACATCTTTTGAGACTACTACTGATTTGGCTAGTGATGGTATCGATACACCTACATCAAACCAATCTAGTGCAAGTGGTAGAGACAACCTTTCAGCATCATCAAGGAGGCCAAAGAGGAAGAGGGGAAGCATTGTAGGTTCCTTGGATTTCATTTGTGAAGTGATCAAAGATATGTCTGCAGGCATTACAATAGGCCTTACAGAGCCTTTGAAAGTGGATAGATCATCTGGAATGAAAATTGATGCAATGGATGTGTATAAAGCACTTAAAGCAATCCCTGACCTTAGCGAGGATACTATGGTTGATGCATATGAAAAAATTTTGCATGATACTACAGTAGCCATAGGGTTCTTGAAAATGAATGAAGTGGAGAGAGTCAGATATATTATACAAAAGTTTGGAGGACTTTAGTTGATCCATGTTTCAAATCAAAACTAATGTTTCATATTAAAACAATCAAAAGTATGGATTTAATCTGCTATTTTTAAAATCTCATCTTGTGATGGATTTAATTAGAATTATGGATTTAACAAAGCTTGAGAGTGCATAGTTCAGTCTCAAGGTTATTAAATTTGGAGTTTTGTTCAGTTAGGTGATTTTTTTTTGTTTCTTCCATGTCCTTTGTTTCATCATTAGGTGAATATTACACCATACCAATTTTTACCTAAGGAAGTGTATATAGCTATGTTCTATCTAGCATTCTAAGGTTGAATTTTGGCTGTGTGAAAATGTTTGTTTACTAGTTAGTTAAGCATTGTATAGCAGATATCTAAAATAATGACTGATGTTTAAAATAGGATTAATAGTGTTTTCTTTGATGATAAATTTCCATCCATATTATACAAAGTTATGGGTATGTACAAGATCATGAGGGGCCAAACTATGCCCTTAAGTGGCAATGAAAAATCAGTAAATCAAGTTTAGTCAACTTGACGTGAAAATTTCAACTAGCTATGAACCTAATATCAAAAAGTTGTAAGAATAGAATCTATAGAAAATTGAATGTAGTTTCTAAACTACTAGGCCTTTTTTGAGAAAAAGCTAGTATGATTGGTCTGACCACCTTAACTTATTCAAAACTTTACAAAATTCAAAAAAAAATAAAAATTCCTTATAGTAGGCAAAGCATAGAATGTGACGCATTTTTTGGATTTCAAAAATGTTATACCCTTTGAAAGTTATAGTCATTTTTCAATCAGTATATAAATCAGCACTTTAGAGGTAGCTCAATTAGAAAATAACTAATAATTACTTACCGAATTCAAAATTTGACAGCAATTATATCGATAGAAAGCTGATAATCTCCTTAAGATACCCTTTTCATTTTATCAAATTCGGGTGAAAAAAAAGTCGTCAGCTACATTGTCAAAGTCTGGAACTCAGAGAAATAGGGGAAAAACATGTATTTGAGACATTCCAATAGTTGACCATGTAGGTTTGGTGCACAAAGCAATACCAAGCCTAATTGGGTACCCGATATTTACCTGAATATGACGCAGAATTTTGAATTTTCACTTTGCCTTCACTTTCTCCCTCCCATTTCTCCATCCTTCATAAACTATATATTAGTTATATATTAGATATATATTAGATATATTAAATATTATATAATATCAATTATATATTAAATGTTATATAATATATATTTTACATTAAATATTATTTAATATATATTAATATTAAAAACTATATATTAGATTATATATTATATATATTAAATATTAAATAATATACATGTTACATTAAATATTATTTAATTATATATTAATATCAAAAACTATATATTAGATTATATATTATATATAATATTATATATTAAATATTATATAATATACATTTTACATTTTAAATATTATTTAATATGATTCTGAGCACAAGCATGAGTCCCTACAGGGGCATAGTTGTGCCTTTTACAGGCACCAAAAACCCTAGCTACGTAGAAATGGAGGCTTTGAAGAATAGTTCACTGGAGGGGGATTATAGAAGCAAAGGGCAAGAGAATCACTCTGTTTCCACCGCCTGTGGCTGTGAAATGGTATCTTTCCCTACTTTTTCAATCGGAACGCTAAATTGCAAAGGTTCTCGAAATAGATTCTAGTCACCGGACAATTGTACCATGCCTGTTGATAATCCGACAGCTCAACAGAGTCATTGGGAGGTTAAACAAGAACAACCGGACAGACCTTTGAACCGGCCAAAGATTATGGAGAGCGGGGAAGGGTTTGGTAAAATGAGTAGTTGTACTAGAAATTATGCAGGTGTCGTAGAACTGACCGTATTAATAAATCTAAAGAAGAGATCAACGACAGCGCGACATTATGAGGAAAGCCTTGTCATTTCGATGGTGCTGCCCCGATATTATGAAGAATGTCTTGCCGCTTCAATGCCAGCACCGCCTCTGTCTCAGACTTTTGCCACTGCTTCTCATTAGTACTCTAAGATATGGCAGGGATTACGGGCTTTTGCACAGCATATTCCATCATAAATTCTCTATAAATCATCATGCGTTACAATATTCTGTGCATTTCTAAACGACTTACTCGAAGAATTTAATTTTTACCATAATTTTGGATCCATGGATTGTCATTTTGCGCTCGGAGAGAAGCTGCAGATTGCAAGAATTTGATAAATTTGGTTTATCTCATTTTCTTTCTCTGCCATTTCTGAGTAATACGATTTTGTTTTTGTTCGTCTTAAATGATTTCGCCTGAAGTTAATGAATTTTTTTAGATGATTTTGTCTGATGTTTTAATGAAATTTCTTCCATGGATGCTAATGAAATCTCTTCCATGAATGCTGATAAGATGTTTAAATTCAGAGTTAATAAATTCTATAGCTTGAATGTTCTTTGTTGTAGAAGGTTATTTTCATGGTTTGTGATTCATGCAATTCCTTAATACTTTCATTCTTAACAGAATTCATAACTAGATTTTCCATAGCCAATTTTCTTCTTGATCGTTGTAATATTTTCTCCTCCACTGAACATTTTGTAATCAGTTGATATACAATCACATTTTTCTCTTGGCCAATTCTGTGGGCTCATGATTAAGCCTGTACATCCACAAAAGGGTTGAAATTTGGATTTGGTGGAAGAGTAGTATTAGCAAGAAGTCATTCACTAACATCTCATTTGGATCATGGGGACTCCCTAGGGGTCCTAGTACACCTTATCACATGTTACAACCCCTAGGGAGTCCCCATGACCCCTTTTGACACATTGGAATGCTCAAGTGTGTCTTAAGGGGTCAGTCCCCATGACCCCTTTTGACAAATTGGAATGCTCAAGTGTGTCTTAAGGGGTTAGTCCCCATGACCCCTTTTGACACATTTGAATGCTCAAGTGTGTCTTAAGGGGTCCTAAGACCCCTTAAGACACACTTGAGCATTCCAATGTGTCAAAAGGGGTCATAGAGACCCCCTAGGGGTCCTAGTATGCCTTATCACATGTTAGGACCTCTAGGAAGTCCCCATGACCCCTTTTGACACATTGAAATGCTCAAGTGTGTCTTAAGGGGTCCTAGGACCCCTTTAGACACACTTGAACATTCCAATGTGTCAAAAGGGGTCATGGGGAATCCCTAGGGTTCCTATTATGCCTTATCATGTGCTACGACCCCTAGGATGTCCCGATTACCCCTTTTGACACATTGGAATGCTCAAGTGTGTCTTAAGGGGTCCTATGAACCCTTCAGACACACTTGAGCATTCCAATGTGTCAAAAGAGGTCATGGGGACTCCCTAGGGGTCCTAACGCATGAAAAGGCATACTAGGACCCCTAGGGAGTCCTCGTGACTCCTTTTGACACATTGGAATGCTCAAGTGTGTCTTTAGGAGTCATAGGACCCCTTAAGACACACTTGAGCATTCCAATGTGTCAAAAAGGGTCATGGGCACTTCCTAGGGGACATAACGCATGATAAGACATACTAGGACCCCTAGGGAGTCCCCATGACCCCTTTTGACACATTGGAATACTCAAGTGTGTCTTAAGAGGTCCTAAGACCCCTTAAGACAAACTTGAGCATTCTAATGTATCAAAAGGGGTCATGGGGACTCCCTAGGGGTCCTAGTATGCCTTATCATGCGTTAGGACCATTAGGGACTCCCCATGACCCATTTTGACACGATGGAATGCTCAAGTGTGTCTTAAGGGGTCCTACGACTCCTCAAGACACACTTGAGCATTCTAAAGT
Source organism: Chamaecyparis obtusa (assembly GCA_027943335.1). NCBI lineage: Eukaryota > Viridiplantae > Streptophyta > Pinopsida > Cupressales > Cupressaceae > Chamaecyparis > Chamaecyparis obtusa. The sequence continues at coordinate 820,546 of BSBK01001640.1, read as the reverse complement.
GTCAAAAGGGGTCACGAGAACTCCCTAGGGGTCCTAGTATGTGTTATCACGCGTTAGGACCCCTAGGGAGTCCCCATGACCCCTTTTGACACATTGGAATGCTCAAGTGTCTAAGAAGGGGTCCTAAGACCCCTTATGAAACACTTGAGCATTCCAATGTGTCAAAAGGGGAGGACTCCTTACGACACACTTGAGCATTCCAATGTGTCAAAAGGGTTCATGGGGACTCCCTAGGGATCCCAACGCGTGATAAGGCATACTAGGACCCCTAGGGAGTCCCCATGACCCCTTTTGAAACATTGGAATGCTCAAGTGTGTCTTAAGGGGTCCTATGACCCCTTAAGACACACTTGAGCGTTCCAATGTGTCAAAAGGGGTCATGGGGACTCCCTAGGAGTCCTAACACATGATAAGACATATTGGGACCCCTAGTGAGTCCCAATGACCCCTTTTGACACATTGGTATGCTCAAGTGTGTCGTAAGGGGTCTTTGGACCCCTTAAGACATACTTGAGCATTCCAAAGTGTCAAAAGGGGTCATGCGGACTACCTAGGGGTCCTAACGCATGATAAGGTGTACTAGGACCCCTAGGGAGTCCCTGTGACCCCATTTGACACATTGGAATTCTCAAGTGTGTCTTAAGGGGTCCTACGACCCCTTAAGACACATTTGAGCATTCCAAAGAGTCAAAAGGGGTAATGGGGACTCCCTAGGGGTTGTAACATGTGATAAGGAATACTAGGACCCCTAGGGGGTCCTCGTGACCACTTTTGACACATTGGAACGCTCAAGTGTGTCTTAAGGGGTCTAAGACCCCTTAAGACACACTTGAGCATTCCAATGTGTGAAAAGGGGTCATGGGGACACCCTAGGGGTCCTAACGTGTGATAAGACATACTAGGACCCCTAGGGAGTCCCCATGACCCCTTTTGACACATTGGAACATTCAAGTGTGTGTTAAGGGGTCGTAGGACCCCTTAAGACACACTTGAGCATTCCAATGTGTCAAAAGGGGTCATGGGGACTTCCTAGGGGTTCTAACACGTGATAAGGCATAATAGGACCCCTAAGGAGTCCCCATGACCCCTTTTGACACTTTGGAATGCTCAAGTGTGTCTGAAGGGGTCCTAAGACCCCTTAAAAAACACTTGAGCATTCCAATGTGTCAAATGAGGTCACGGGGACTCCCTATGGGTCCTAGTACACCTTATCATGCCTTAGGACCCCTAGGAAGTCCCCATGACCCCTTTTGACACATTTCAATGCTCAAGTGCATCTTAAGGGGTCTTAGGACCCCTTAACATACACTTGAGTGTTCCAATTTGTCAAAAGGGGTCACGGGGACTTCTTAGGGGTCCTAGTATGCCTTATAATGCGTTAGGCCCCCTATGGAGTTTCTATGACCCCTTTTGACACATTCTAACACTTAAGTGTGTCTTAAGGGGTTTTAGGACCCCTTAAGAAACACTTGAGCATTGCAATGTGTCAAAAAGGGTCACGGGGACTACCTAGGGGTCCTAGTATGCCTTATCATGCGTTAGGACCCCTAGGGAGTCACCATGACCCCTTTTGAAACATTGGAATGCTCAAGTGTTTCTTAAGGGGTCCTAAGACCCCTTACGACACACTTGAGCATTCCAAAGTGTCAAAAGGGGTCATCGAGACTCCCTAGGGGTCCTAGTATGCCTTATCACGCGTTAGGACCCCTAGGGAGTCCCCATGACCCATTTTGACACATTGGAATGCTCAAGTTTGTATTAAGGGGTCCTACGACCCCTTAAGACACACTTGAGCATTCCAATGTGTCGAAAGGGGTCATGGGTACCCCCTAGGGGTCCTAGTATGCCTTATCACGTGTTAGGACCCCAAGGGACTCTTGATGACCCCTTTTGACACATTGGAATGCTCAAGTGTCTCTTAAGGGGTCGTAGGACCCCTTAAGACACACTTGAGCATTCCAATGTGTCAAAAGGGGTCACTCAGACTTGCTAGGGGTCCTAGTATGGCTTATCATGCGTTAGGACCCCTAGGGAGTCCCCATGACCCCTTTTGACACATTGGAATGCTCAAGTGTGTCGTAAGGGGTCCTAAGACACCTTACGACACACTTGAGCATTCCAATGTGTCAAAAGGAGTCATGGGGACTTCCTAGGGGTCCTAACGCATGATAATGTGTAATAGGACCCCTAGCAATTCCTCGTGACCCCTTTTAACACATTGGAATTCTCAAGTGTTTTTTAAGGGGTCCTAAGCCCCTTAAGACACACTTGAGTGTTCCAATGTATCAAAAGGGATCACGGGGACTTCCTAGGGGTCCTAACATGTGATAAGGCGTACTAGGACCCCTAGGGAGTCCCCATGACCCTTTTTGACACATTGGAACACTCAAGTGTGTGTTAAGGGGTCCTAGGACCCCATAAGACACACTTGAGCATTCCAATGTGTCAAAAGGGGTCATGGGGACTTCGTAGGGGTCCTAACATGTGATAAGGTGTACTAGGACCCCTACGGAGTCCCCATGACCCCGTTTGACACATTGGAACACTCAAGTGTGTCTTAAGGGGTCTTAGGACCACTTCAGACATGCCTGAGCATTCCAAAGTGTCAAAAGGGGTCATGGGGACTCCCTTGGGTCCTGGTATGCCTTATCACGATTTAGAACCTCTAGGAATTCCCCATGACCCCTTTTGACACATTGGAATGCTCAAGTGTGTCTTAAGGGGTCCTAGGACCCCTTAACACACACTTGAATGTTCCAATGTGAAAAATAGATCATGGGGACTGCCTAGGTCTCCTAACACGTGATAAGGCATACTAGGACCCCTAGTGAGTCCCGATGACCCCTTTTGACACATTGGAATGCTCAAATGTGTTGTCATGGGTCTTAGGACCCCTTAAGACATACTTGAGCATTCAAATGTGTCAAAAAGGGTCATGGGGACTTCCTAGGGGTCCTAACTCATGAAAATGTGTAGTAGGACCCCTAGGGAGTCCTCATGACCCCTTTTGACACATTGGTATGCTCAAGTGTGTCTTAAGGGGTCCTACAACCCCTTAAGACACACTTGAGCATTCTAATGTGTCAAAAGAGGTCATGGGGACTCCCTAGGGGTCGTAACATGTGATAAGGCGTACTAGGACCCCTAGGGAGTCCCCGTGACCCCTATTGACACATTGGAACACTCAAGTGTGTATAAAGAGGACCCCTTAAGACACACTTAAGTGTTCCAATGTGTCAAAAGGGGTCACGGGGACTCTCTAGAGGTCCTAACAGCGTGATAAGTCTTACTAGGACCCCTAGGGAGTCCCGATGACCCCTTTTGACATGTTTGAACATTCAAGTGTGTGTTAAGGGGTCCTAGGACCCCTTAAGACACACTTGAGTATTCCACTGTGTCAAAAGGGGTCACGGGGATTTCCTAGGGGTCCTAAGGTGTGATAAGGCATACTAGGACCCCTAGGAGTCCCCATGAACCCTTTTGACACTTTGGAATGCTCAAGTGTGTCCAAAGGGGTCCTAAGTCCCATTAAGACACACTTTAGCATTCCAATGTGCCAAATGGGGTCATGGGGACTCCCTAGGGGTCCTAGTACACCTTATCATGCGTTAGGACCCCTAAGAAGTCCCCATGACCCCTTTTGACACACTGCAATGCTCAAGTGTGTCTTAAGGGTTCCTAGGACCACTTAACACACACTTGAATCTTCCAATGTTTCAAAAGGGGTCATGGGGACTCCCTAGGGGTTAGTCCCCGTGAACCCTTTTGACATATTGGAATACTCAAGTGTGTCTTAAGGGGTCCTAAGACCCCTTAAGACATACTTGAGAATTCCAATGTGTCAAAATGGGTCAAGGGGACTCCCTACGGGTCATAGTACACCTTATCTACACCTTATCACATGTTAGGACCCCTAGGGAGTCCCCATGACCCCTTTTGACGTACCCCTTAAGACACACTTGAGCATTCCTATGTGTCAAAAGGGGTCATGGGGACTCCCTAGGGGTCCTAACACATGATAAGGTGTACTAGGACCCCTAGGGAGTCCTGATCATACCTTTTGACACATTGGAATGCTCAAGTGTGTCTTAAAGGGTCCTAAGACCTCTTACAACACACTTGACCATTCCAATGTGTCAAAAGGGGTCATGGGGACTCCCTAGGTGTCCTAGTACACCTTATCACATGTTAGGACCCCTAGGGAGTCCCCATAACCCCTTTTGACACATTAGAACACTCAAGTGTGTCTTAAGGGGTCCTATGACCCATTATAACACACTTGAGCATTCCAATGTGTTAAAAGGGGTCATGGGGACTCCCTAGGGGTCCTAACATGTGATAAGGTGTACTAGGACCCCTAAGGAGTCCCTGTGACCCAATTTGACACATTGGAACACTCAAGTGTGTCTTAAGGGGTCCTAAGACCCCTTAAGACACACTTGAGTGTTCCAATGTGTCAAAAGGGGTCACGAGGACTCCCTAGGGGTCCTAACACATGATAAACTGTACTAGGAGCCCTAGGGAGTCCCCATGACCCCTTTTGACACATTGGAACACTCAAGTGTGTGTTAAGGGGTCCTAGCACCCCTTAAGACACACTTGAGCATTCTAATGTGTCAAATGTGATCATGGGGACTTCCTAGGGGTCCTAATGCATGATAAGGTGTACTAGGACCGCTAGGGAGTCCCCATGACCCCGTTTGACACATTGGAATGCTCAAGTTTGTCTTAATGGGTCTTAGGACCCCTTCAGACACACTTGAGCATTCCAAAGTGTCAAAAAGGGTCATGGGGACTCCCTAGTGGTCCTAGTATGACTTATCATGCGTCAAGACCCCTAGGAAGTCCCCATGACCCCTTTTGACACATTGGAATTCTCAAGTGTGTCTTAAGGGCTTGTAGGACCCCTTAAGACACACTTGAGTGTTCCAATGTGTCAAAAGTGGTCACGGGGACTCCCTAGAGGTCCTAGTACACCTTATCACACGTCATGACCCCTAAGGAGTCCCCATGACCACTTTTGACATATTGGAACACTCAAGTGTGTCTTAAGGGGCCCTAAGAGCCCTTATGACACACTTGAGCATTCCAATGTGTGAAAAGGAGTCATGGGGACTCCCTAGGGGTCCTAACACATGATAAGGCATGCTAAGACCCCTAGGGAGTCCCCATGACCCATTTTAACACATTAGAACACTCAAGCATATTTTAAGGGGTCCTAAGGCCCATTAAAACACACTTGAGCATTCCAATGTGTCAAAAGAGGTCATGGGGACTCCCTAGGTGTCCTAACATTTGATAAGGCATACTAGGACCCCTAGGGAGTTCCCATGACCCCTTTTGACACATTGGAACACTCAAGAATGTGTTATGGGGTCCTAGGACACCTTAAGACACACTTGAGCATTCCAATGTGTCAAAAGGTGTCATGGGGACTTCCTAGGGGTCCTAACATGTGATAAGGTGTACTAGGACACCTAGGGAGTCCCCATGACCCTGTTTGACAAATTAAACTGCTCAAGTGTGTCTTAAGGGTTCTTAGGACCCCTTCATACACACTTGAGCATTCCAAAGTGTCAAAAGGGGTCATGGGGACTCCCTTGGGTCCTGGTATGCTTTATCACGTGTTAGGACCCCTAGGAAGTCTCCATGACCCCTTTTGACACATTGGAATGCTCAAGTGTGTCTTAAAGGGTCGTAGGACCCCTTAACACACACTTGAATGTTCCAATGTGTCAAAAGGGGTCATGGGGACTCCCTAGGTGTCGTAACGCATGGTAACGCGTACTAGGACCCCTAGTGAGTCGCAATGACCCCTTTTGACACATTGAAATGCTCAAATGTGTTGTAAGGGGTCTTAGGACCCCTTAAGACATACTTGAGCATTCAAATGTGTCAAAAGGGGTCATCGGGACTCCCTAAGGGTCCTAACGCATGATAAGGCATACTAGGACCCCTAGGGAGTCCCTGTGACCCCTTTTGACACATTGGAATGCTCAAGTGTGACCCCTAGGGTGTTCCCATGACCCCTTTTGACACATTCGAATGCTCAAGTGTGTCTTAAGGGGTCCTACGACCTCTTAAGACACACTTGAGCATTCCAATGTGTCAGAAGGGGTCACAAAAACTCCCTAGGGGTCGTAATGCATGATAAGGCATACTAGGATCCCTAGGGAATCCCCGTGACCTCTTTTGACACATTGAAATGCTCAAGTGTGTCTTAAGAGGACCCCTTAAGACACACTTGAGCATTCCAATGTGTGAAAAGGGGTCACGGGGACTCCCTAGGGGTCCTCACACGTGATAAGTCATACTAGGACCCCTAGGGAGTCCCCATGACCCCTTTTGACACATTGGAACATTCAAGTGTGTGTTAAGGGGTCTTAGGATGCCTTAAGACACACTTGAGCATTCCAATGTGTCAAAAGGTGTCATGGAGACTTCCTAGGGGTCCTAAGGCGTGATAAGGCATACTAGGACCCCTAGGGAGTCCCCATGAACCCTTTTGACACTTTTGAATGCTCAAGTGTGTCCGAAGGGGTCCTAAGACCCATTAAGACACACTTTAGCATTCCAATGTGTCAAAAGGGGTCATGGGGTCTCCCTAGGGGTCCTTGTACACCTTATCATGTGTTAGGACCCCTACGAAGTCCCTATGACCCCTTTTGACACATTTCAATGTTTAAGTTTTTCTTAAGGGGTCCTAGGACCCCTTAACACACACTTGAATCTTCCAATGTTTGAAAAGGGGTCATGGGGACTCCCTAGGGGTCAGTCCCCGTGACCCCTTTTGACACATTAGAATGCTTGAGCATTCCTATGTGTCAAAAGGGGTCATGGGGACTCCCTAGGGGTCCTAACATGTGATAAGGCATACTAGGACTCATAAGGAGTCCCCATGACCCCTTTTGAGACATTGGAATGCTCAAGTGTGTCTTAAAGGGTCCTAAGACCCTTTAAGACACACTTCAGCATTCGAATGTGTCAAAAGGGGTCATGGGGACTCCCTAGGGGTCCTAGTATGTCTTATCACATGTTAGGACCCCTAAGGAGTCCCCATGACCCATTTTGACACATTAGAATGCTCAAGTGTGTCGTAAGGGCTCATAGGACCCCTTACAACACACTTGAGCATTCCAATGCATCAAAAGGGGTCATGCAGACTCTCTAGGGGTCCTAACATGTGATAACATGTACTAGGACCCCTATGGAGTTCCCATGACCCCTTTTGACACATTGGAACACTCATGTGTGTCTTAAGGGGTCTTAGGACCCCTAAAGACATAGTTGAGTGTTCCAATGTGTCAAAAGGGGTCACGGGGACTCCCTAGGGTTCTTAACACATGATAAGGCATACTAGGAGTCCTAGGGAGTCCCCATGAACCCTTTTGACACATTGAAACACTCAAGTGTTTGTTAATGGGTCCTAGGACCCCTTAAGACACACTTGAGCATTCCAATGTGTCAAAAGTGGTCATGGGGACTTCCTAGGGGTCCTAATGCATGATAAGGTGTACTAGGACCCCTAGGGAGTCCCCATCACCCCGTTTGACACATTGGAATGCTCAAGTGTGTCTTAAGGGGTCTTAGGACCCCTTCAAACACACTTGAGCATTCCAAAGTGTCAGAATGGGTCATGGAGACTCCCTAGGGGTCCTAGTATGACTTACCACACATTAGGACCCCTAGGAAGTCCCCATGACCCCTTTTGACACATTCAAATGGTCAAGTGTGTCTTAAGGGGTCCTAGGACCCCTTAACACACACTTGAATGTTCCAATGTGTCAAAAAAGGTCATGGGGACTCCCTAGGGGTCCTAGTATGCCTTATCACGCATTAGGACCCCTAGGGATTCCCCATGACCCCTTTTGACACATTGGAATGCTCAAGTGTGTCTTAAGGGGTCCTAAGACTCCTTAAGACACAATTGAGCATTCCAATGTGTCAAAAGGAGTCACGGGGACTCCCTAGGGGTCCTATTATGCCTTATCATGTGTTAGGACCCCTAGGGAGTCCCCATGACCTCTTTTGACACATTGGAATGCTTAAGTGTGTCTTAAATGGTTCTAAAACCCCTTATGACACACTTGAGCATTCTAATGTGTCAAAATGGGTCATCGGGACTCCCTAGAGGTCCTAGTACACCTTATCACATGTTAGGACCCTTAGCAAGTCCCCATGACCCCTTTTGACACATTGGAATGCTCAAGTGTTTCTTTAGGGGTCCTACGACCCCTTAAGACACACTTGAGTGTTCCAATATGTCAAAAGTGGTCATGGGGATTCCCTAGGGGTCGTAGTATGCCTTATCACACGTTAGGACCCCTAGGGAGTCCCTGTGACCCCTTTTGACACATTGGAATGTTCAAGTGTCTCTTAAGGGGTCGTAGGACCCCTTAAGACACTCTTGAGAATTCCAATGTGTCAAAAGGGGTCACGGGGACTCCCTAGGGGTCTTAGTATGCCTTATCACATGTTAGGACCCCTATGGAGTCCCCGCGACCCATTTTGACACATTGGAATGCTCAAGTGTGTCTTAAGGGGTCCATACTAAGATCCCTAGTGAGTCGCCATGACCCCTAGCAAGTCTCTCTCTTTGCCTCTAGTGAACTATTCTTCAAAGCCTCCATTTTTGCATAGCTAGGGTTTACGACACCTGTAAAAGGAATATTTAATACAAAGATTTAGCCGACCACCTTTAAAGACCTAAAAGAAATGAGAAAAAAATTTAGGCCAAGAATCCATACCACATTTTTGTATGTAGTACCGTAAGCTTCAACAATCCAGCTGGCTTCCTCTGCTAAGGCACGAAGAACTTCATTAATGTATGCTCTAGGAGGAAGATTATAATTTCCATATTTTTGCGAGAGATTCTCCAAAATTTGTAATATTATATATAATATATTAGTATATTTATTATATATATTTATTATATACATGTTAGTATATATAATACATTAGTATATATATAATATATTATATATATTAGTATATTTAATACATTAGTAAATATAATACATTAGTCTATTATAATAAATTATTGTAGATATAATATACATTATATATATCGTATGCCTCTTTTCTATATATATATTATATACATCAATATATGTAAAAGTTCAATTTTTTTCATTTGCTCCCACCCTTTTTTCATCAGCCTGGGAATATCGGGTACCCAATATGGAATCGGATACCCAATTTTTGCAAGGTAATATTTGACCAAAATATTCCCTGTCCCCACAGACCAGACAATCACAGGATTTTATACTTTTTTCACACGTTGCAAAACAAAAAATGTGATTTGGGGCCATTTGTTTGATTTTTGTGGACTTGTGGTCTCACCATGGGAAGCAACAGTCGTTGAAAGGATAAATGCAAGAGGAAGCTGACAGATGATGAAATTCAAGCATATAGGGAAAAAGATAAGGAAAATCACCGAAGGAGAGAAGGTATGTAAAACATTAATCAAGGTGACCCCGTAAATGTAGTTGTAAGTGAAGAGGATCTTCAATTTGAAAATGCACAGATGGAGATTGAAAATGTAGACTTTGGGAATGAAAATGTTGCACAAGAACCACATGAACGTTATACATCTCCAAATTATATGCGAAATGAAGTCCGTTGCAATAAAGATAATCAATCTTCAAATTTGGGGCTTTCAAGAACACCTAAATGGTTAATTGAAATTGAGGAGAACATTATGAATAATTGGGAAGGAAAGAGGTCACATAGAACCGTTAGGTTGTGGGCTTCAAGACTTTATGATCAATTTTTTCGAAACAAGACATTGGTTGAGAAATGTCAAATTTTTGTGCAATTGTTAAAGATGCAAAAGATGAGACCTGTGCTTGTGAAATTGAAGATTCATGTGAACAAGAAAATGGAGAGAAATTCCATTGTTGTGAAGAATCTTTTCAATGCTCTCAATAGCATTGGGAAGACTAGCAGAGAAAAAGACAAGAGAGTTGCTCGCAGGGTTATTACAACCTCCTTAGTAAGTCATCAGTTGAGAAAGGCTCGTTTGATGAGACAAACTTGTGTTGACTTCAATATAGACCATAAAACTTTGGGTAGAGCACTTGCAAGAAGAGAAATACTTGATGATTTGCTTCAAATTGATACATGGGCTTATGGTGGGAGACTTCCACATTTTGATAACAAGCTAACAAATTTTGTCAAGGATGAAATTCAACAATTTTGGGATGCTAACTCAAGAGTGTCACCAAATGTGAAGGATGTCTTGAAGTTGAGAGTTGGCAATCGAGACCGCACTCCACATCCTAAACATTATGTGGAGGTAATTCAAACAATGTTGTATAAAAAAAATTGTGATACACATCCAATATTGAAAATATCACAAAGGTCTTTTGAATCTGTGAAGCCATTTTATTGTGTACCCCTTAAGATTCAAAATACATGTTGCAAATATCATGTTGAGTTTTCAATGCATCATGAATTATTACGGTCCATTCATTCTACTTTGCATACTAATGAAATGCTAGAGGATTGTGGTGCAAATGGTCTTCCCAAATCATAAAGAGACTTGCTAGATCAATTTTTATTTCATAGAGATGATGGTTGTTTATTTTATAAAAAAGATTGCTTAAATGCCAAGTGCTCAGAATGTGGTGGCTTGTCCAAGTTTAGAACATGTTTTCATGAGGGTTTGGAACACAATTTTGGAAAGACACTCATCCAAAAAAAGGTATATGAAACAGTGAAATATACATTGAAGAGTGGAGGTGAAGGCTCTACATGTGAGTTAGTTGCAAAAGAATACAATGTTGTTGATTTTATCTCAGATTTCAAGACAAATTTTTTTACAAGTATGCAAGGCATAGTCATAGGTCTCAATGGTTGGATCAACAATTCAAGACATGTAAGGACACTTTCTCCATTAGAACTTTTATATCCGTTGTAGACTTTGTGGAGAACTATACATTGCAGCCCCAAAATGAGACTCAAGCTCAATATTACAATTCCATTCAGGTTGCTATTTTTGTACACATCACATATAGACATTCCCCTGATAGCACAAAATATGAGTGAAAGATAATCAAAGAGTACCATTTTTATATGAGCGATGATAGGTCTCACTCTCATGAGTTTGTTCAACATTGTTTCCAAAACTATTTTGACTTCTTGCGGGAAAATGGTATTGCTATGGATAGGCATCTCATTTGGTCGAATAATTGCACTGGTTAATTTAAGAATGCCAGAATGTTTTATTGGTTGTATATAATGCATGTGGAGAGAGGTGTACCTCATATTTGGAGTTTTTTTGAGTCAGAGCATGGGAAAGGGGAGCATGACGGAGAAGGTGCGTGTGTGAAGAGAGCCCTAGTTAAGGAGCAATTGAGGATTTCAAGTGCTCTACTTCTTGATGCTCATTCTATTGTTGATTGGTGTACTTTAGCATTGTCACAAGGGGGGACTCTTGATTCTAAAATGTGTAGATTCTTTTGGTTGGTTGAGGAGGGAACTATAGGAGATAGATTGGATTGTCAAATAGTGAAAGACTCTTAAAAAATGCATTCATTCCGAAGCTCCAATAGTAGTACATGGACCATTTGGACACAAGAGTTGGCTTATTTTTGCCCCATGTGTTTTCAGTATGATTGGGATCATTGCGAGTCAAGTGAGTGGGTGGATACATGGGTTCCACAGTATTTGACTCCTTTATTTTTGACACTCTCTATAAGAAATGATGATATGGACACTTTAGTTGACTATGACCATCTTTCAGATCTTCTGAAGCCAGGAGATGTTTTTGCATTGGTTGCATTGCAGGGGAATGATGAGAGGTCAGATTATTGGTTAGCACGTTGTGTACAAGGTAAACAAAATCTTGTACAACCAATGACAGATGGTGATGGGTTCACATATCCTACTGGTTCAGTTGTTGTTGCGAGAACATGGCTGCGAACATACATGATTAGAAAGAATGGAGTTCCCACCTTTGAAGACTATGAGAAGCACAAAACTATTCTCATGTATTCACACCTTGTTATAGAAACAAATGTCAAGTTGTCAAAGCATCAAGGAAGACCAAAGATAGAAGAACTTTGGACTATTACTACTGCTGATCATGAAGCACTATTGGAAACCCTGAAGCAAAGAGATGACCCTTCAGGAACACTTGACTAGGTAATAAGTTAACTTAGTGCATTATTTTCTAACTTCATTAAGCTTAATTTCAATACATTAATTTGACCTTTCTTAGATTGTATTTTGAGTCAATAAACTTGGTTTTGTATGTGGATTGTAACTTGTGCATGAGCACCTATGAAGATGCCTATGATCACCATGGATCCAATCAGAGATAGAAGGACAAAAGGATCCTTAATGGTTAATTAAGATCTTTTGAAGCCTATAATGGCAATTTGTAACAATCAATTTGATTTAAAAGTTAAATGTCCTAAAACTCTTCATAAGGACATTTGACCAAAATCATGTATGGGTGGCCAATAGTGCCAAGAAGGGATCTTACATGTCATATACTTATGTCATTTGCATGGTTTGAATTCTTACATGTTTGATTGTTGTTTCTAATGCTTTAAGGATATTATTTTTTATCATTTCAAACAATCTATAAAAGTTAAACCTCAAACATAATAAGCTCGACAGTTCAAATTTCACAAGCTTAATCATGATTAATTTCACAGTTCAAATTTCAAACATACCACTAACAGTCAGTTGAAAGTGGCTCAGCAACATATCTTTCAAACCAGCAGCGATCTTCCATGGCTCGTATCTCAAACCTCGTGATAGGTATCAAAAAACTATTAGGTTCTACGAGATCATGTTTCTGAGGTCTACAATAACCTCTCTTAGTTTTGGGTGATTCAACTTCATTTGCATTTGGCAAGGCGATCTTAGTCGATGCCAAAACTTGCAATGAGGGTCAGTTGAAAGTGGCTCAGCAGCGTATCTTTCAAAATGTCTGACCTGGCATCGAACCATCTACTCCATCAGCTCTAGTTGGCTAGGTAAGCACCATTGACAACCCCGTTCTACCCACAGAGTCACCGGAATGCTCGCGACCACGCTCGACCCAAGTGACCCCAAGGTGCACTAAGCATGATTGGGTAGTGATCTTGTGGGGCTCATATCTCGGACCTCGTGAGAGGTATCAAAAAACTATCAGGTGATACGGGATTGTATTTTTGAGGTCTACAATAACCTCTCTCAATTTTGGGCGATTGGAATTCATTTGCATTTGGCAAGGCAATCTCAGTCAATGCCAAAACTTGTAGTGAGGGTTAGTTGAAAATGGCTCAGTATTGTATCTTTCAAACCATCTAACCTGGAATTGAACCATCTACTCCATCAGCTCCGGTTGGCTAGGTAAATGCTAGTGACAACCCCATTCTTCCCACAGAGTCATCGAAATACTCGCGACCACGCTCGACCCAAGTGACCACAAGGTGCACTAAGCATGATTGGGCAGCGATCTTCCATGGCTCATATCTCAGACCTTGTGATAGGTATCGACAAATTGTCAGGTGCTATAGGATCATGTTTCTAAGTTCTACAATAACCTCTCAGTTTTGGGCGATTTGACTTCGTTTGCATTTGGCAAGGCGATCTCAGTTGATGCCAAAACTTGCAGTGAGGGTCAGTTGAAAGTGGCTCAGTAGCGTATCTTTCAAACCGTCCAACCTAGCATTAAACCGTCTACTCCATCAGCTCTGGTTGGCCAGGTAAACACTAGTGACAGCCCCATTCTACCCACAGAGTCACCGAAACACTCGCGACCACGCTCGACCCAAGTGACCCAAAGGTGCACTAAGCACGATTGGGTAGCGATCTTGTGGCGCTCGTATCTCAGACCTCATGAGTGGTGTAGGGAACCCTCCACTAGTAGGAATTTGAATTTCTTTTTGTTTTTAATAAATAGGATGGATCTAAATAGATCATCCTAATTTTGGTTTGAAAACCCTGATGTATGATCAAGGATCTTTTGGCAATGTTATAAGCCTAAGATACCTTAGGTCATAGGGTTTACCTAGTTAGTGATAATTTTCTAGGTTAGGCTTATGGAGTTTTAAAGGTTAATTTTAGATTATATTTTCTTTAAAAATCATGTTGATAGGTTTTGATCTCAAAGAGAAATCATAAACGCTATCGAGTTCAAAAAAATTACAAAAATGCAATAAAAGTTTCTTGAGAGATTGGAATTGGAAACCCAAGAGTCAAATAGGTTCTCCAATTGATATACCTTCATTTTGAAGGTTATATATGCTTTTCACTTTGAACCATAATAAAACTAGTGCCATAAATGAGGAATACAAACCATTTTTGAGCCATTTCTCAGAATTGTATGGGCATGTACAGGCTTACAGAGCTGATATTTGCATCTAAAAATATTGCATTGCATGTTATTTCACCTTACTATTGATTTGGTAGAGATTTAGATTCATTGGTTAAAGTTATCTCAGTTTTTCTCAAAACAGTTTAAGAAACAAACTTTTCTAGGGCCCTGAACACTAATGGCGGCCTAACTTGCATTCTAACCATAGGTTTTACCTAAGAATTTGGAAAATGAAAGTTAGGTCTATATTCCAATGGATTCCAAAGGCTCATGCATTGGCTCGAAGGGCAAGGCCCTCATGCATCAGGCCCTAGACTGAGTTCTTATGAGGATTCATTCTAGAAAGTAGGAGAAAATTGTAAAGAAGTGTATAGAGTAGATAAGTGAGTGAAGAAATGGTGGTTTTGAGTCATTTTGAATTGGAGAAGAGTATCTAAAGACCTGTATCAGTTCCATGAACCCTATACCTCATACTTTCTTTGTAAACAAAGCCTAACTAGGCCAATTAGGTCTGTGTCCAAGGTGGGTGTTAGGTGGTGTTGGAGTGGAGTTGGAAGGCAAGGATTTGGGATCTTAAATAACCTACAAATGGGTGTCTAAAAATGCCATGATTGTGTCAAGATACTCAGTTGTGAAAAATTTAGAAAAGAAAACCTATGTTGAGAAGGCTACAAGGAAATTAGCGTTTAGGTCTAGTTTGCTATGGTACGGTTGTGATGGGAGTAAACCAAGGGTTATTTTAGAGGCCTTAGTTCATATGAGGACCATCTAGATGCTTGGGAGTGGTCAGGAAGTCCACTGGTGAAGAATTCTAACAATAAGTTAGTTTTAGGCCTAGTGTCCCTAAAGCCAAAAAGGCATTGAAGTTTGATTGAGTGTATAACTTTGCAAAGGGATTTTATTGGGATAGAAGTCCATTTAATTGGTTGTGTTAGACCATCATAAGAGTTTGGGAATACCCTTAAGCCTTTGTAGTTGGTTGGTGAGTTGTGGGAGCTAAGAGAAGGGCACTCCACTTTCTTGCTGCTACCACTGCATTAGTGAGAGGTATCAAAAAACCATTAGGTGCTACAGGATCATTTTTTCGAGGTCTACAATAACATCTCTTAGTTTTGGTTGATTCGACTTCATTTGCATTTGGCAAGGCAATCTCAATTGATGCCAAAACTTGCAGTGAGGGTCAGTTAAAAGTGGCTCAGTAGTGTATCTTTCAAACCGTCTGACCTGGCATCGAACCGTCTAATCCATCAACTCTAGTTGGCTGGGTAAATTCTAGTGACAACCTTATTCTTCCCACAAATTAATCAGAATGCTCGCGACCACGCTCGACCCATGTAACCCCAAGGTGCACTAAGCATGATTGGGCAGCGATCTTCTGGGGCTCGTATCTTAGACCTCATGAGATCTATCAACAAACCATCAGGTGCTACAAGATCATGTTTTCAATTTATACAATAACCTCTCTCATTTTTGGGTGATTTGACTTTGTTTGCATTTGGCAAGGCGATCTCAGTCAATGCCAAAACTTGCAGTGAGGGTCAGTTGAAAGTGGCTTAGCAACATATCTTTCAAACCGTCCGACCTGACATCAAACCATCTACTCCATCAGCTCCGGTTGGCCGGGTAAACACCAGTGACAACCCCGTTCTACCCAAAGAGTCACCGGAATGCTCGCAACCACGCTCGACCCAAGTGACCCCAAGGTGCACTAAGCATGATTAGGCAGTGATCTTCCAGGGCTCATATCTTAGACCTCGTGAGAGGTATCGAAAAACTATTAGATGCTACGAAATCATGTTTTCAAGGTCTACAATAACCTCTCTCAATTTTGGGTGATTTGACTTCATTTGCATTTGGCAAGGCGATCTCAGTTGATGCCAAAACTTGCAGTGAGGGTCAGTTGAAAGTGGCTCAGCAGCATATACAGAGGAAGATCTATTCAGGAGTATACAGAGGAGTTCTATCGAATCCTCATCAAATCAATTCATGCAGAAGCTGATAAGGAGAAATTTTCTTGTTACCTTAATGGGTTGTGTTACCCTAATTTTCATATGCATTCAAATTTGGTTATCATCCATTCCAAGTCCTCTATTTTTACCTTGCCAAGCATCCTTAAAAATTTCATGGGCTCATGTTCTATTCTCTGGCCTCTGCAATTATTTCAAGTCCCTAGTCTGTAGGTCCTAAAATTTGAAAAAATCTAGCCGTTTGAGCTAAATACCCCTGCAAAACCCTAAGCCTCATTCTATTTTTGTGTTACTTTTTAGGCAACTTAAAGGTCCCAATTTCCATGTGCATAATTTCTCCCTTTGGTCGCCAGTTCTCTTATTCTTTCCGGCGGTCACTTTTTCTATCCAACGACCTAGCGACTATAGTGGTTCTCATAATCGCTAAGTGTTTGGCGGTTAGACCTTAACATCCCACAACCCAGTGAATGGTTAGCTTTTCCTTCAATCACGTAATTGCTATGTCTTCTGGCGGTCTCAGTAAGTGGGGTCCCCATTTGAGATGATCAGACGGTTGTCATTATTTCACAAAGGATCTATCAGAGCCTTGCGAAATCACGACAACCGTTGATCTTTCCTTCTCTGCAGCGCTTCAAAGCTTTGGTGGGTCCAGTGCCACGTATTTTGAGAGGAAGTTTCTCATTGGCCAGAGGTAATGACTTGTTCCAGTCTGTCAGAGTGGGCCCAGCAGACTTCCCAGCAAGAGATCTAATGGTTGTCGCATGATCGCAAGGAATATTCCTTGCCTTTGCGATCATGTGCCTGTCATTGATTTTATTCTACTATCAGACCTTCATCGGGTGGGTCCTCATTCGCTAACATGCTCATTTCTCATTGGTCCACATGTGCTGAGTTGGATTATTTTTCAGTGGGACCAAATTTCTTAGACGTGTCAGTGGGGTACCAAAGGAAAAGAGATCTACGGTGGTCGCATGTTCACAAGGAATATTCATTGCCTTTGCGATCATGCGACCACCATTGGATCAGAATCTAAGTTGCAGTGGGACCGTGTCAGAGCTTGCCGAAGTGTATGCTTACAGAGCAGTCAAGGGCGAATGAAAGGGTGACAGGTGGAAATGTGGACCCAGTTTTGTGGCTTCAGTCGCATAATCGCCAGGAAGAGCCGAGGTTAGCCAAAGGGTTAAGCGATTCAGTGACCAAGGAAATTGAAACCCAAGATAGACTTAAGGTTAATTTGTAGTCAAGTGCCGAGCTTGGGTAAAAAGGATAATCTAGCGGTTGCGTTTTAAAATAAGATTAAGTTTGAATGCCAGCCATTGATAGTGGAAAATCTTGGCACCACCTGGTAGCTGTTATAATATTTAAATTCAAATATCCAAGAGATCAGATTTTCACAGTTATGGCGAGCCCGAGTTGTAGGAGGGTAGATGGATCATGGCGGCTGGATTTTTTGCAGGTAAAAACATGAAATGGACACGCAAAGGTAGAAATCTAATGATCTAAGATATTTTTCATAGGCATTTATGATCAGGCATGACCAAATTAGGGTTTTATTATTCTATGCAGATATTTTTGTAACCCTAGTTATATATTTTGCTCTTGCCTGCGTGCAGTGAGATATATATAATGTTTTTAGAGCTTTAGAGAAAGAGGAGGAATTTTTTTTTTTTATAAAAGCTATCTATGGAAAAATTTTCTTTTCCTCTGGTTTTCTACAAGTTGTAAATCCCCATTGATAATTTAGA
Organism: Chamaecyparis obtusa; assembly: GCA_027943335.1. NCBI lineage: Eukaryota > Viridiplantae > Streptophyta > Pinopsida > Cupressales > Cupressaceae > Chamaecyparis > Chamaecyparis obtusa. The sequence goes on along the minus strand of BSBK01001640.1, from coordinate 802,520 downwards.
TATTGAAGACTTTTTGTGACATTCCTTATGTCCCCAGGCCTTCTTGTGTGAGTTATCTCTTAATAAATTCAGTGTTATATGTTTCTCAGTGATATCTTAGGGTTCTTGATCCTTCTTTCTTTCTACAATTTTGTGTACCATTGTGAATGATTTGATTTGAATGCTTTTTTGTGTATACTATAGCCCCTCAAATAATCTTGTCTCATTCCTGTACCTAGTTGCAGAGGTGAATGTTTGTTTGCAGGTCATAGATTGTTTGTCTAAACCTAAAGAGTTGTTATTATTTGTGAAAGAATCTTTCTCTTTCCCTAAATACCTTCTCTTATTTGCAGACCCTCCTATGAAATACTTATGAAAACCTATTCAGTGAATTGTGATCTCCTAGACCTAAGTTTATTCATTGGATCCATCTTCTATACTACAATTCATATCATATTTTTGGTGTATCACCTAGTAGGTAGTTTGCTTTCAGTCATTTCTCTTTCCAAGCATTTCTTCTATCCCTTTTCCCCTCAAGTTTTACATTTCTTGTCAAGAAGAAAATTAAGGTGATTATCCAAGAGGAACCAGCCTAGACCCTGGAGGTCTCATCTCAGTTAGCATAGGTCCCACAACCTGGAGATGATTCCCATGTTATACTAGGTTATCAAGACCAAGAGAGCTTGAGACAGTGGCACAAACTTAGTGTATAACAATTCCGGCACGCCCAATGGGACAATAAAAGAAGTTCATTTGTTGAAGTTATGTCATCTATGATATGCAGGTTGCATAATACAGACCTTTAGAGGTTTTTTTACCAAGTATATCTGGTGACTCCACTGGTTTCAAAGATTTAGGCCAACCTTGTTTAAGGTTTATGAGAAAGATTGAGACTAGAAGCTCAAAACCCACCAATTTTTTAGAGTTGCCTTCAAAAAGAAGTCACAAAGGTAGGTCAACTCAAAGAGAATCTCCTACAAGGAGAGTTCAATCTACACCTCCTAATACATTAGAAAGGAGACCTTCTCCCTTTCATTCCAGAAGAAGAGGCAGATCTCTAACCAGAGATCTAGAAGAAGATTCAAATCCAGCAACGAATACAGCTCATATAGTTATCAATCTTCAAATCACAACTCGTACAATGGCTAGAAATTTTTCCTTTGCACCTTTCAATCAAGGGAGTCCATTAAAATTTGCAGTGCATCATGATGTGCCCTTGGTGGCATTAAAGAGTATAACTGATTTTACTGGTGAAGGGTAGACAACTGCTTTTGAACACATAAGAGATGTGACCACCATCTACAGCATACACAACATTACTCAAGAAGATGTGGCCACAAAGTTATTAGCAGCCTCTTTAAAAGGTAAGGCTCTAGAATCATTTAGAACTTTAACTGTTGGTTCTATTACTTCTTGGGATGAGTTAGGGGATGCATTAAGTAAACATTTTGAGGATAAATTAGATAACTTGTCTCTAGTTGAGCAGTTAACAACTATTAAGAGAGACCCTCAAGAGAAAATGATAGATTACAATAGTAGATTCCTTAAAACATGGAATAGAATCCCAGTCTCAGCAAAACCATCAGTAGACCATGCTTTCCTTTACTATTTGCAAAGCCCGAATGGTCAAATTTCTATCATGATCCAGTCTATGGGTGGTACTTCTCTACCCCAAGCTTTTGACATAGCTGTCAGGGTTGAAAATTGTTTAATCCAAGTAGGCATGATTGCTAGAAGGCCTCCAATGCCCATTTTTCCTAGCCTTAAGCCCATTGCACCTACACAAGTACCCCCATTTACCCCTATCCCTAACTTATTAGCACATCAGGCTAGTACTAGCGGCCAAGAGCTAACAACCAATTTCTCTCAAGAGCTAAGGGAGATAAAAAATAGCCAAGCAACTAGTGTGCAAGAAATGACTAATTTGTTGTAGACCTTGACTAAAGAGGTCACAATTTGAAGAAACAAGGTCAAGGAATTAGACCACCCTTCCAACAACAAGGCCAAGGCCCTAATCAGCAATTCCAGAATCAGGGACAGCCTTATAAGCAAAATAGACCACCATACCAAGGAGGCTATCAAGGACAAAGGCAAAATTTCAATCAGAGGTTGTTCCAACCATACAACCCTGCACCCCTAAATTCTACAAACCTAGTCAGGGATATGGTTCCTAGTCAAAACAATTTGGCCATGGATAATAAATGGTGCTTTCCTTGTAACCAACCTCACAATCAGGCCACATGTTCAAATGGATGGATGAACCAAGCCTTGATGGTTTAGAATGCCTCACAAGCTCAATCAGAAAATTCATCTAGTGGGTCAGTTCCTCAACAAGAGCCACAAGAGAATGAGATGACTCTCTTCAATTAGGAGCAACCAGACTTCAATGGAGTCAATAGTGATGATGCTTTTATTGTGTTCACAAGAGCAAAAAGAAGAGCTCAAGACATGGAAAGAGCTGACTCTGGCACCCAAGCTACTTCATCTGTAGAGCCAGTATAGCAAGCCCATCCTACCACATCCAAGGAGGTTCCTACCATTACAAGTAAAGAGGTACAGACTCCTAAGGAGGCAGAGCCTGTCATACCAAAAGCACAACAAAGAGTACACACTGTGACACCTTATAATATTATGGACAATATGAAGAAGGTGAACATTACCATGTCTATGTGGGACTCTTTGGCCATTCTAGGACAACCTGAGATTTTGAAGAAGGCCATGACTGAGGCAGCAATTCCTCAACCTGCCAAAGAATCTACAAAGCCAGTGTTGGTTAACACTGATCAAGAAAAGGAGACTCCATGTAGCAACTCCAAGGCCAATACCATGCAAGGTAGGAATTAAAAGCCACCTCCCTTTTATGTATCTTAATCATTGGAAATTCTTTAGTACATAATTGTATGGTAGATAGTGGGGCTACTAGCACTGTAATGCCCAAGAAAGTGGCTGACCAATTAGGACTAAAATATGAACCCCTTCAAAAGAAGGTTACTCAACTTGATGGTTCCTCAGTCAATACTATAGGTGTGGCTAAGGGTACTAGTCTAATCCTTCATGCTAGTCCTAATTTCTCCATCCTTCTTGATATATATATCATAGATCTCCCTGCATTATTTGCTATATGTTTATCAAGGGAGTTTATAGCTAAGATAGGAGGCTATCTTTCTTCTGACTGGTCACACCTGCTCTTTCATACAAGATATGGTACCAAGGTCACCATTAAATCAGAACCATTGGCAGCACACCATATAGAGCCATATGTATCCAATGCCATCAATGTAAATTGCCCCATATTTGATAGCAATGATTTCCAAACCATTAGTGAAGCAAGCACTAAGATAGGAGATATCCCTGATATTTTTCTAGATGAAAGAGCTTCAGAGGCCCAAGAAAATCTTATTTGGGATTTTGGTTTGGGGAGTTATTTAATACAAGAAAGTGGATCCATAGAGCCAAGCCTTCTCAAAGAAGACAATGATTCAGAGGATCAGAGCAATCAAGTCTGGGAGCTATATTTTGATAGAGCTAGAAGTAGACATGGTTTTGGTGGTGGTGATATGTTGGTGTCCCCAGAAGGAGAAAGGTATTACACTACCTTTAGATTCAGTTTCTCCTACACTAGCAATACTGCAGAGTATGAAAGCCTAGACAATGGACTAGAGTGGGCTAGAAAAAGAGGGCTTAAGGCCTTAAAGGTTTATGGTGATAGTGAACTTGTTGTCAACCAAGTAAGAGGGATGAGTGCAACCAAGAATGACACAATGAAAGCATACAAGCATAGAGTTTGGGATGTAATTAAAGAATTTTGTGCTTTCAATATTGTAGCTATCCCTAGAAAGTTAAACCAAAATGCAGATAGGTTAGCTATTGTTGGATCTTAGTATAATATTCCAAATAGCATTTCAAAAGAGGTAGATCAATGGCATATCAAAGTGATTGTTAGAACTTCTATTCCTGATAATAATGTCAATTGGCAAGTGTTTGACAATGATGAACAAATTCTGCAATTCTTGTTTGAAGAAGATGTCTTTTCAAGGCATAATCAAAAGAGGTTATCACAGAACTATGGTGATTAGGTAATACAACTCAAGTCTAATAAGATGCCTAAGGGTCTTGTTACTTTGGAAACTATCTTCAACAAGGATGATGAAGTCAAGAAAAATAAAGCTAGCCTGGTAGTCCAACAAGAGCATTGTGTTGAACTAGAGTTGGAACCAGGTAGGAGTTCCATCAGAATCAAATGAAGAAGAGCTTTGACAAAAGAGCCAGGGTTAGAAACTTCAAGGTTGGTGATATAGTCCTTAAATAGGATGAATTTAAGTCAAGATCTGGCAAGCACATGAAATTTGATTCATTCTGGGGTGGACCTTTTGTTATTACAGAATGTAAGGGATCCAATGCTTTCCAGCTGTCAGATCTTGAAGGCATTCCCTTGCCTATATTAGTGAATGGTTTCCACCTAAAACCTTGTTTTGAGGTTAATCCCTCTTTGTGAATCTCTATATATAAGTCCCCTATTTTCTTTCTTTATTTTCTAGAGTAGTTTCCAGTTCTCCAAGAAGTGCCCTGAGCACAGTTCCTTTTCCATTTCTGAGAGAGTTATTTTTTATTTTTGACCCCATGCCCAATGGATATGTCAAGACCACTATCCATGTCTAGCAGGCTAACATCCAACAGAAGTCACCAAAATGTTAACCTAATTTTCATATGCATTCAAATTTGGCTATCATCCATTCCAAGTCCTCTATTTTTACCTTGCTGAGCATCCTTAAAAATTTCATGGGCTCATGTTCTATTCTCTAGCCTCTGAAATTATTTCAAGTCCCTGGTCTGCAAGTCCTAAATTTTGAAAAAATCTAGCCGTTTGAGCTAAATACCCTTGCAAAACCCTAAGCCTCATTCTATTTTTGTGTTTCTTTTTTGGCAACTTAAAGGTCCCAATTTCCATGTGCATATTTTCTCCCTTCGGTCGCCAATTCTCTTAGTCTTTTTGGCGGTCACTTTTTCTATCCAGCAACCTGGTGCCTACAGTGGTTCTCATAATCGCTAAGTGTTTGGCGGTTAGACCTTAACATCCTGCGACCCAGCAAATGGTTAGCTTTTCCTTCAGTCGTGTAATCGCTATGTCTTTTGGCGGTCTTAGTAAGTGGGGTCCCATTTGAGATGATCGGATGGTTGTTGTTATTTCACAAAGGATCTGTCAGAGCCTTGCGAAATCATGACAACCATTGATCTTTCCTTCTCTGCAGTGCTTCAAAGCTTTGGTGGGTCCAGTGCCACGTATTCTGAGAGGAAGTTTCTCATTGGCCAGAGGTAATGACTTGTTCCAATCTGTCAGAGCGGGCCCAACAGACTTCCCAGCAAGACATCTAATAGCTATCACATGATCGCAAGGAATATTCCTTACCTTTGCGATCATGCACCCGCCGTTGATTTTATTCCACTATCAGACCTTCATCAGGTGGGTCCTCATTCACTAACATGCTCGTTTCTCATTGGTTCACATGTGCTGAGTTGGATTATTTTTTAGTGGGACCGGATTTCTTAGACGTGTCAGTGGGGTACCAAAGGAAAAGAGATCTACAGTGGTCATGTGTTCACAAGGAATATTCCTTGCCTTTGCAATCATGCGACCACCGTTGGATCAGAATCTAAGTTGCAGTGGGACCGTGTCAGAGCTTGCTGAAGTGTATGCTTACAGAGCAGTCAAGGGCGAATGAAAGGGTGATAGGTGGAAATGTGGACCCACTTTTGTGGCTTCAGTTGCGTAATCACTAGGAAGAGACGGGGTTAGCCGAAGGGTTAAGCGATTCAGTGACCAAGGAAATTAAAACCTGAGATAGACTTAAGGTTAATTTACAGTCAAGTGCCGAGCCTGGGTAAAAAGGATAATCTAGCAATTGCATTTTAAAATAAGATTAAGTTTGAATGCCAACCGTCAATAGAGGAAAAGCTTGGTGCCACCTGGTAGCTATTATAATATTTAAATTCAAATATCCAAGAGATCAGATTTTCACAGTTATGGCGAGCTCGAGTTGCAGGAGGGTAGATGGATCATGGCGACTGGATTTTTTGTAGGTACAAACATGAAATGGACACGCAAAGGTAGAAATCTGATGATCTGAGATATTTTTCAGAGGCATTTATGATCAGGCATGACCGAATTAGGGTTTTATTATTCTATGCAGATATTTTTGTAACCCTAGTTATATATTTTGCTCTTGCCTGCATGCAATGAGATATATATAATGTTTTTAGAGCTTTAGAGAAAGAAGAGGAATTTTATTTTTTTGTAAAAGCTATCAGTGGAAAAATTTTCTTGTCCTTTGGTTTTCTACAAGTTGTAAATCCCCATTGATAATTCAGATATTGAAGAATTTTTGTGACATTCCTTATGTCCCCAGGCCTTCTTGTGTGAGTTATCTCTTAATGAATTCAGTGTTATATGTTTCTCAGTGATATCTTAGGGTTCTTGATCCTTCTTTCTTTCTACAATTTTGTGTACCATTGTGAATGATTTGATGTGAATGCTTTTGTGGGTATACTATAGCCCCTCAAACAATCTTGTCTCATTCCTCTACGTAGTTGCAGAGGTGAATGTTTGTTTGCAAGTCATAGATTGTTTGTCTAAACCTACAGAGTTTTTATTATTTGTGAAAGAATCTTTCTCTTTCCCTAAATACCTTCTCTTATTTGCAGACCCTCCTGTGAAATACTTATGCAAACCTATTCAGTGAATTGTGATCTTCTAGACCTAAGTTTATTCATTGGATCCATCTTCTATACTGCAATTCATATCATATTTTTGGTGTATCACCTTGTAGGTAGTTTGCTTTCAGTCATTTCCCTTTCCAAGAATTCCTTCTATCCCTTTTCCCCTCGAGTTTTAAATTTCTTGTCAAGAAGCAAATTAAGGTGATTATCCAAGAGGAACCAGCCTAGACCCTGGAGGTCTTATCTCAGTTAGCATAGGTCCCACAACTGGGAGATGATTCCCATGTTATACTAGGTTATCAAGACCAAGAGAGCTTGAGATAGTGGTGCAAACTTAGTGTATAACAGGTTGAGGTCGAGCATTTAGGAAGAGCTGAATCTGGTTTGAATGAATAGTATTGAAGAGGCATACCAGTTTTCCCTAAAAGTAGAGGAAAAGTTGAACAATAAGTTAGAGAGCAGACAAAATGAAAGAGGCCATGGTGGATGATCTGGTGGATGGTCATATGGAGGCCAAAATAAAGATCCAAAAAAGAAGGATGAGGCTAGTAGAATTCAAAATCAGAGAGGAAACAATTCCAATTGTTTCCATGATCAGAATAATAGAGATTAGAGAGGAAGAGGAAGAGGACAAGGATCTAGAAGAGGAGGCTTTCATGTTTTCACTCTGGAGAGGAAGGTCATACGGCATTTGAATGTCCTCAATTACAATGAAGGATAGATAGGAGGAATGAAGGTCAGGCCAAAGTTGCACATGTAGATGAAGATGCCAGATCATCAAATTTTGAAGATGCTAAAAAAGGAGAAACGTTGATTAACACAAGAGTCCTACTGAGTGGTGAGAATGAGCAAAGAAGGAGCTTGTTTCACACTAGATGAAAGTGTGAGGGTAAATGCTATGATGTGATTATTGATAGTGGAAGCACTGACAATTTGGTGTCAGGAGAGATGGTGACAAAGTTGAAGCTCAAGAGACAGAAACACCCACATCCATATCGGATTGCCTAGGTGCACGATGACCACAAGGTCATGGTCAGTGAACAATTCCTAGTAAAGTTCAAGATTGGAGGGTACCATGATGAGGTACTATGTGATATCATACCTATGGATGCATGACATATGTTGTTGGGTAGACCTTGGTAGTTTGACAGATGTGTTGTACATGATGGTCGTGTGAATACCTATTCCCTGACAAAGGATGGAGTGCGACATAAGCTAAATCCATTGAAGGAGACTGAAGAAAAGGTATGTGGTAATGCAAGAATAAATTTTGTTGATGGAAGAAAATTCTTAGATGGTATGAGGCATGAGCATGTGTGTTTTTCTTTAATTCCAAAAGCTGGTAAAGAGGAAGTAGATGATGTACCTGTAGAGGTTGCAGATTTATTGAATGAGTTTCAGGATATTGTATCTGATTATGTACCTGATGGATTACCACTATAAAAGAATATCAGTCATCAGATGGATTTGATTCTAGGAGCCAATTTTCCAAACAAGGCAGCACATTGAATGACACTAGCAGAAAATGCAGATTTGAACAGACAAGTACATGAGTTGTTACAGAAGGGATTGATTCAGGAGAGCCTGAGTCCATGTGTTGTACTAGCAGTATTAGCACCAAAGAAGAATGGAGAATGAAGGATGTGTATAGATTCTAGAGCAATAAACAATATCACAATCAAGTATAGGTTTCCATTGCCATGAATGGATGATATTATGGACTGCTTGAGTGGAGCTATGTATTTTTCAAAGATAGATCTAAAGAGTGGATATCACCAGATTCGAGTCAAAGAAAGAGATGAATGGAAGACTACCTTCAAGACAAAGGAAGGACTGTATGAGTGGTTAGTCATGCCTTTTGGGCTAACCAATGCATCGAGCACTTTCATGCGGTTCATGAACGAGGTTCTGAAAGAATTTTTGGGTAAGTTTGTCATTGTTTACTTGGATGATATTTTGATCTTCAGTAAGACATTGGAAGAGCATATGATACATATTTGTATGGTGCTTGAGAAGTTAAGAGAAGAGAAACCGTTGATTAATTTGAAGAAGTGTAGTTTTGTGAAAAAAGAGTTAGTATATTTGGGATTTGTAGTTTCAGCAGAAGGTTTGAAAATGGACTCAGAGAAAGTGCATGCTATCCTTGAATGGCCTACTCCAAGGAGTGCTATTGAGGTAAGATCTTTTCATGGTTTGGCTAGCTTTTACAAAAAATTTATTAGAAATTTTAGCAGTATTTGTGGACCCTTGATTGAAACAATGAGAGGGGATAGAAAAGAGTTCAAGTAGACTCATGGGGCAGAAAAGAGTTTTAAACTTTTGAAATAGAAAGTTATAGAACAACCTATTTTAGCACTTCCAGATTTTAATAAGGTGTTTCAAGTAGACTGTGATGCTAGTGGTACTGCAATAGGAGCTGTTATGCGCCAAGAAGGTAAACCTATTTCTTATTTCAATGAGAAGTTGAATGATGCCAAGAGGAAATATTTTATTTATGACCAATAATTTTATGTTATAGTTTAGGCATTAAAAAAGTGGAGACATTATCTGCTTCCTAAGGAGTTTGTTTTGTATACTGATCATCAAGCTTTGCAATATTTGAATAGTCAAGGAAAGTTGAATCAGAGGCATTTGAAATGGGTTGGGTTTTTGCAAAGTTATACATTTATTTTGAAACATAGTAGTGGAAAGTCTAATAGGGTTGCAGATGCGCTTAGCAAAAGGCAACTATTGCTGACAAAAATGCAGATTGAGGTGGTTGGGTTCAAGGAACTCAATAATTTGTATCTAGAGGATCCTGATTTTGGTGAAGCTTGGAAAGCTTGTAAAGAACTTGTTGCTCGAGACAGAATGAAGTGGCTGGATTTCATCATTTAGGATGATATGCTATTTAGAGGGAGTCAATTTTGCATTCCAAAAAGTTCTATGAGGGAGAATCTCATCAAGGAGAAACATAGCAAAGGATTGGCTGGACATTTTGGTCATGATAAAACCCTTGCTTTGGTTAGTGAGAATTATTATTGGCCACAGTTGCAACAATATGTCAAGAAATTTGTACAGAGTTGCAAAGTATTTCAGATGGTGAAAGGAGTGAAGCAGAATACAGGGTTGTATCAGCCATTACATGTACCAGAGAAGCCTTGGGAGGATATCAGTATGGATTTTATTCTTGGTTTACTGAGGACTCAATGGGGACATGATTCAATTTTTGTGGTGGTTGACAGATTTTTGAAGATGGCACATTTCATTCCTTGCAAGAAGACTAATGATGTTGCTCATGTAGCAGAATTATTTTTTAGAGAAGTAGTGAGACTACATGGTTTGCCAAAGATTGTAATTTCAAATCGAGACACTAAGTTTGTTGGATGTTTCTGTTGTACATTGTGGAAGAAGTTGAAGACAGATTTGAAGTTTAGTTCATCGCATCATCCACAAACTGATGGATAGACAGAGGTGGTGAATAGAAGTTTGGGAAATTTGCTTAGATGTTTGGTTGGAGATAAGCCAATAGGATGGGATTTGATTTTACCATAGGAAGAATTTGCATATAATAATTCTGTTAACAGGAGCACTGGTAAATCACCATTCCTGATTGTATATGGAAGTAGTCCAAGAAATGCATCTAAGTTGAGAAAGATAGATAAAGGAGAAATAAGTAGTGTTGAAGCTGAGGATTTTGCAGAATATTTGAAGAACATCCATGAGGAGGTGAAGAAGAACATTACCAAGATGAATGCGTAGTATAAGGTTAAGGCATATGATAAAAGGAGGCATAAGGAATTTCAAGTTGGAGATGAAGTCATAGTTCATTTGTGGAAGGAGTGGTTTCCAGTTGGTACATATAACAAGTTGAAAATGAAGAAGTTTGGGCCATTTAAGATACTGAAGAAGCATGATTCAGGAAATACATATGAGGTAGAATTGCCTACTGAACTGAATATTTTACTAGTATTTAACATTTCATATTTGACAGCGTATCATGAAGGAGGTGTTGAAGATGAGATCACAATAGCACAGTAGAGTATTCCAGCAACTAGTTCATCTATCAAGGAGATTGAGGATATAATGGACAACTGTGTTGGTAGAAGCACAAGGAACAGGACATATGAAGAATATCTAGTCAAGTGGAAAGGATGACCTATTGAAGATTCATCATGGTTGACAAGGGAGGAGGTTAACCATCTTGGTTTTCCTCTACACACCTGAGTCGTGACAGGGTCACTTCTCAAATTACCTTGGGTGTCTGATGTAGGAGCATCCTCGGTGTAAGAGCAATCTTGCATCACCCAAAAATATTTCTAGTTTCTTTTCAATAAGGGCTATCTTGTGCAGAGCTACTATTTATGGAAACTTGTTATTTTTAGTAAGTTGGTCATACGATCTCAGAATGTTCTGATTTCACATGTGGAGGTTCATCTTAGTCATATCTATTAATGGAAACTTGCTATTTTTAGTAAGTTGGTCATACGATCTTAGAATGTTCCGATTTCACATGTGGAGGTTCATCTTAGTCATATTAGCCTGCCAGTAAAGTTTCATTGCTAGACCAAGTCTAGTTTTGAAGATATTGAATTTTTTTGGTATTGGTAGCAGGGTACAAAAACTTTGAACTCAGTTTTGAAGGCTTTAGAGGCCCCATATGAGGTTGAAACTTGGGCTGACTGGAGCTTGCATGAGATAGGTGCTTTAGAGCACTTTGTGCCCTTTCCAAATTGGGGTCTTAATAGTCAATCAGGTCAACGAGTGATGACTTATGATCTCTGGATGTCGGGCCTCTTGAAATGGCAGAAAATAAATTTCCTTCAAAAATTTTGTTCGAGTTTCAAAAGTTATTTTGAGCCGACTATGATGTAATAAAATAAAAAATAAAATAATTCTAAGTTTGGTCAGCCCTAAGGGCTAAATTTTTGGAACCTTCTTGGACAGTGGAAATTGCCTATATAAAGAAGGCCCGTACTGTTGTCTAGGGCAGTTCTGGGAGATCGGGGTAATGATTCGAGGCTTTGTCCTACAAAATATTGTAAGGGGAATGCCCATGTGGCTTTGCATATTGTAATTCTAAAAATTTTAATTCCACACTTGTAGATATAATAAGAAGCCCATTTTATGTTCTTGCAAATTGTTGTTGTTTCTCTGTTTCTGTTATGTGTTTGTGGTATTAAGGGGAGCACCCTTCATCAATCATTGATGTCTAATACGGGATTTCTTATTCTAGAATCCTTTTGGAAAGTTGAACATATTGTTGCTTCTCATACAAATGGTGAAAGTCAAATATTACATTGTACTTTTAAGCTAGCTATTTGATAGTTTTCATGAACAAGTTTCTATGAGCTTTACATTTTTACAGTCGTTTGATATATTTGTCCATTTACTTATATTCACATGATTACTTTCTTGATTGATTGGTTTGACCCACAAATTACAAACTTGGGAGTTTGAGGGATTGTTCATTGTTTAAGGCTGGTGAGAGGGATTGTTCATTCTTAAACTAGTGAATCAACCTTTCACTCAAACATATCAAAAATTATGTTCAACTATTGTTCAAGAAAAAATTGGTTGAACATAATTTTTGCTATGTTTGAGTGAAAGGCTGATTCACTAGTTTAAGAATGAACAATAGTGAAAATCCTCTATCCTTTATGCTATGGATATCTATACCCTATTGTAGAGCTCCCATTTTAGCACAAGCTTTGAGCATGTTGGAAAATGTGGACTGATCAATTTGACAACCCATTTGTTGCATTTGGTAGAACAGTGTGACTGTCTCATGAGGACACCCATGGCTTTGATATGCAATAATGGTTATATTCCATCAAACGTCTCATTTTTTGATTTGGTCAAACACTTTAAAGAGCATCCACCATGCTTTGACACTTGTCATACATGTTAATAAGATTATTCTTAACCGTTGTAGCCATTCTACACAATTACCTCAAGTGCCATGTAGGTTGGTGTTCTGCAAGTTATATGGAGTAGCCCATCCCAGTAGAACATCTATATTCATATCTTCATTTTTTTCAAGTAACAATTTTTTTGACTTGAGATCTGTGTGATAAACCCCTTGGCTATGACAGAAATGCATTGCATTGATGAGCTACTTCAAATACATTTTGGCATCATGCTATTAAAAAATATATACTCCTAAACTTTATTAAAGGCCTCCTTTCATAACATGCTTCATGAAAAAATAAATCTTTATGTTGGAAGTCATGAATTCATAGATCTTAACAATATTAGGATGTCAAACTAGTCTAGTTTTCAAAAATTAGGGAAGACAAACATCATCCATCCTACTTCTCAATAGTACCAGATTGCCCTATATTTTCACAATCTTTGTAAAAACTACATTGGCAAGCTATAAAATTGGAATTATCAATACAGGGAACACAAGCCCCCCAGGCAATTAGTGCCTCACAAGGTTGTGGTGTCATTCATCTCCTTAGGCTTCTCCATCTAATTCAAGCTTGCACCACCATTATTACACGATTAGCATCCTCTCATATTTCAAAATTCTAATAGAAAATGCGCAAAAACAAATCCAAATTGGGCCACACAAAACTTATCAAAATGTTTAAAAACTAAAAAGTGATAGGAACTTGAACAACCCACCAATGCTACATGTCTACAATCTACAGTAGAATTTTTTATAATATCAACACAAAAACTAATGCTTCAGGTAAGAGGTTGAGTTTGTTTAAACAATGAACAATCCCTCAAACTCCCAAGTTTGTAATTATGGTTGAACATTTTACTATTTTTGAGTGCAAGGATAATTCACTAGTTTAAGAATGAACAATCCCTCTCACCCACCTTAAACAATGAACAATCCCTCAAACTCCCAAGTCTGTAATTTTTCTGACAAACCAATCAATCAAGAAAGTAATCTTTTGTCCTAAATACCTTCTTGCAAGAAGAAGTTGGATGGATCACTTCAACCTCAGCATCCATGTTTCCCACTTCTTTTGACAACACTAAATATGTCGCAATGTTGATAACATGAAAATATTAAATATAACATAAGAACATTAAATATAACATGACAACACTACAATATGTCATAACTAATTATGGTTGAATCAGCCTTGCCACTTTTTGTTTTTCTCAATGAATTTTGTTTAATTTTGGGATTATTGTGGCTCGTGAACTCTCAAGTATGAGTCTAATAGACTTTGTAAATGTAGAAAGTTGCATTATTGTATTGTTCTGATATAATTATGGTTGAAGCTCCCAAAAGGCTTCTTGGTTGATATAATAATCATGAACTTCTGCAACGGCTAAATGGTGTTGTTCATTTTTGGCATGGACATGCTTGGGTTGATGGTTGTAGGTTGATTATCAGTGATGAATATATTGAGAGAGTATATTCACAATAGTGGGGAATGTATAATTATTATAATCACATGATTATATGTTATAATATTTATGTAATAAAAGTAGTAAAGATGGTGCGGTGCATTATTGATATAGGCTCAATGGCTCTTGTCAATGTGCCAAATTGTCGATGTGGTGGTGGACAGTGTGTGTTGAAGACTTCACGGACACAAAACAACCCTAGATGATAATTTTGGTGCTGCCCAAATAGAAAAAAGGTTGCTAATGTGTATATATTTAATGTTTGTAATGTAAATATTTTTCATTATATTATAAGAACTAATGTAGATTGGGCATCACAAGGAAATAATGGTTGCAGATACTTTAGTTGGGGCAATGATAACTCATTTGCATCTATCCACCCATCTCCACTTATCCGTGATGAAGGATTTGAGTGTAAAATGTGTCAGACTAGGGAAAATGCGGAAATTATATTTTTATGATGCCTTCTCTGTATTGTAATTGCATATCTTTGTTGCGACCATATGCGAAGATGAGCTCAGGAATTAGTCAGTTTAGTATTTTAATATTGTAACTAGTATTTAATATGGATATGGTGTAACTTCTCTTTGTGTCAAGTGCACATATATATGGTTTCCATCTTTTTTACAATAATTCTTCATGTTTATGGCTCAGGTGAGCCCCAATCTGCTATCAGTCACATGATTTAACGTTAGTGTTTTCTTGGTTATTGCTTTATAGAATTCTAACCCAGGTTTGTAGAGAAAATTTGAGGTTAATAGAGATATATCATGTACGAACTCATTTAATTGGTCGTGTTTTGATCTTGACAAGCGTGGATCATTCAGGTAAGAATCAAAGGAGGTCATAAAAGGTAATAATAATTAATAAGTTTTTTTTTTAAAACTCATACAAAAGTTAGCAGTTGAATGTACTTCATTGGTGTACTAACAAAAGCACAAAGTAGTCGTATGCTCTATGTATGCAGTGAACATAGACAAAAACATGAGTTTAGGCATGAGAGAGCATCAAAGACTCATCAGATTATAACACTGTATCTGCATTATGTAAATGAGGAATGCCTTATTCAAGTTGTAATTTCATATTTGCATTATGTAATGAGGAATGCCTCATTCAAGTTGAAATTCCATATCTTCTAATCAGGAATGCCTCATCCATTTAATTGTAATCTTATTTTTTGGGGCTAGACCAGAGGTTTTCTCCACCTAGCTCTTTCCTACTGGTGCTCCTATTGAGCCGGATTGGCAACATTTTGCTTGTTTATAATGATGACTTGTGTATTTTGGAGTTTGTTATTTTATAAATTTGTATAGGAAATTTTTTTTTTAAAAAAGTTATATAAAATGTTAAAATTTTTAAAAACTTATAAACATAATTTTATTTCAAAAGATTATAAAATTAACCTTGATAGAAAAATAAAATAAATATTCAAAAATGCCTACAAAATGTGAAAAACATAATTACATTTGAAAAAAGAAAAAGTTATACAAAATGTTAAAAATTTTAAAAACTTATAAACATAATTTTATTTCAAAATATTATAAAATTAATCTTGATATAAAAATAAAATAAATATTCAAAAACGCCTACAAAATTTGAAAAACTTAATTACATTTGAAAAAATCACAAAAAAGTTATACAAAATGTTAAAATTTTAAAAAACTTATAAACATAATTTTATTTCAAAATATTATAAAATTAACCTTGATAGAAAAATAAAATAAAAATTCAAAAACGCCTAGAAAATGTAAAAAACATAATTAGATTTGAAAAAATCCAAATTGTTTATATTCAAAGAAATTAAATAATAAAACAAATTCTTATTCAGTGCATATTCCAATTCTAGATTGTGGTACCCAGACGCGGAAAATACATCTTCTCAGTCATCTTCCAGGTGAACCAAACGGTTCCAACACATATTTCGGGTATCATTTTGAGGATATGCATTTTCCAAAATTGCAGCATATTCCAGAATTGACTATATCCAACATTTTGTATGCCATGCACCAAACGAGCCCTTATCAATTTAGAATTAGGGAAAATAATGAAATCAAATTTTTCTCTTTTTTATCAGGAGTTTCTAGATTTATAGGGAAAATAATGAATTGACATCTTTTTCTTTTTTTTGAGGAATTTCCAGATTTATTTTAAAATAAGAGGTTTTGTAAAACAAATAAAAAAGAATGTCACATGATTAATTAGAATATTTTGTTAAAAATAGCTGCTCTCATTCTTTAAGGATGAAGACTTAGGGTGAGGTCTAATGGAGGTGGGCTTTTGTTATCTCATTCATTTTATTATTTAGGATATTCAATTCACATGAGTAATATATAAAAATTGAAAAAAATTAAATGACAATTTTGAACATTACCAAAAAAAATCCCCCAAATGTCCTACCCTCAAGTAATATCTAACCACTCTTGATACTGGATGATAGGATATTGCTACGTATTTCTATATCATTAATTTTGAACATGAGAAATAATAATAAAAACAAAATACGGATTCAACCTAATAATACTCTCTTCAATCACAAATAATATTTTGGACTCTACAAACACTTAAGGTGTTTCAAAATTCAAGTATTTTTTTACATAATTTTATTTTAATTTTCTCAACAATTAGTCAATTAGGCAAGGTTTGGTTATCTCATTCATTTTTTTATTTACAATATTAAATTCAGGTCAGTAAAATATATAAATTGAAAAAAATTAAATGAAATTTTTTTAAATTACAAAAAAAAATCCACCAAACGTCCTACCCTCAAGTAATTTCTAACCACTCTTGATACTGGATGATAGGATATTGTTACTTATTTCTATATCATTAATTATGAACATGACAAATACTAATAAAAACAAAATACACATTCTACCTAATATTAGTCTCTTCAATCACAGATAATATTTTGAAAAATAAAAAAAGTTACTTGGTGTTCCAAAATTCAGGAATTTTTATACATAATTTTATTTAAATTTTCTCAACAATTAGACCTTTTTTTTACAAACATATTCAAGTTTAACATATTCAAGTTTCGTAAATAATACATAGCTAACAAAAAAAAAATTACTTGTTTATGTGCTATATTTAAATTGGTAAAAAAAAATATTTTATAATTTCAACTGTATTCAATTTTAAGATTAAATGTAATAATTTTTTATCAAATATATTAGATTTAAAAAATCATTTAATTATATTCATGATGAAAGGTATTTGATTTTGACTTTTATTTACTATATATTATATCAAAATATAGAAGCTCAAGTACTTTCAATATTATTTCTATCATTCATTGTCAATATAACAAAAACCTAAAAATAATTGCAACTATACAAATACCCAAATGTTAAAACTAATATTTGTTTGTTCCTATCAACGCTAAAATCATTAACCTTTTCATAAAATTGATAATCAATGATATAATTAATTTCATTCAAATCATATCTTATATCTCAATCTCATGAATTTATTAAATTCTTATATTTTTTATATAACAACAAATAATTACATTATAAAAAATATAAAATAATTAGCATTATACAAAATTGAACAAAAAAAATTAAAATTAAAATCAATAACAAAACATAATTGAATATAAAAAATTCTATATAATCAATATTCACTCATATTTTATTCTTTGTTAACGAAAAAAAATAACACATAATAAAACCTAACAAAAAAAATAAAATTAACCACATTTCAAACATATAAGTCAAAGAAAAACGCAACTTCACATATATTCGGTGTACAAATTGCATACCAAGTTGCAATTGCTAGTAAATAAATACAATCTACTGATTTGCAAAAAATGCAAACATTTACATGTCTTTTCTCGCTGATAATTCAATGCTATCATCTTCTCAGTGAGATTATGAAATATTTTTCCTACAATCTTACTCCTTTTGTTGATAAATGAGCATTTTTTTTCTTAGTAATAAATCATTAGAAATTTTCTGATTAATGAGAACTCGACATTATTTTTCCCACAATAGCATGCTCCAAACATGTGACCGGTATCCTGCAATTATTTGATGAAATATTTTGTCATACATTTGTTGTGCATCTTTAATATTAGCATATTGTGTTCACAATTGACAATATAGTCATTACAGTTTTTGAGCTTCTATGGTCCATGATAATTGTATGAAGCTTTTGGAAAGATCCTTGTGTGTTTTAACATTTTTTAATGACATTTCAAATTGCCTTTTATTATTGTAAATCTAAGGCACCATTTATTTCCTTATAGAGCTATAAACTTTTTTTAATTTTTAAATATTTTAGTATCATTTATTATGTCAATAGGGATTCTATAGTGGTAGGAATACAAAATAAATGTCATATTATTATCATGTACATAGAAACAAAATGAAAGTATATATTGTAAGTTTCCCGAAATCGTTGGTGATATCAAAAAATGAATTCATGGTATACAATGTAATATTTTTCACAAATGTTTCCTCATCACAATTTGTTCTTTATGTGGCATAGAGTTTTATAGGTGAGAATCAAATGTCCTATCGGCTCATTGTTGCATGCACAAAAACATGTGACTGCTAGTATAAATTAATATGTTAACTTTTTAAAAATTAGATTTAATATTTATCTTAGAACATTGTGTGTGTCTGTGTGTGTGTCTATATATATATATATATATATATATATATATATATATATAGCAGGAGTAGGAGTGACAAAAGTTAGGAGCTACAACTGATGCAAACAGAGTTTTGGAGAATGCATGGTGAACCAAGCAACAAGAATTGGTGACACAATCAAAGAATAGAATGGAGGAGGAATTTTGATGCTAGAGAATGGGAAGCAAAGGTGAAAAGAGAAGTCTCTTTGGATGATCTGAGGACAAGGTGTAAATAGTATCTAAGAAACAAACTATGTTCTCTCCTTGGACGTAGGCCTCACCAATGGACTAAGGGATTCTTATGAAATTATTCGAGTAAAGGTGACCAATTACCACACCCATATCAACTTAGAGATAGAAGATCTCAATAGGCTAATCATCTCGCTCGTTTGTAAGTCTTTCAAACAGAGGCAAATTGCATCTCGTTGAGGGATTAATCTCGACAAGCAAGAGATGATTCCCAACTGCGAGTAAAACAACAATTGATGAATAACACTTTAGAAGAAAAGATACATAATGAAAACCTTTCAGAAATATCCCACCCATTTCAAAGGCAGGCATTGGTATGGATGGTTTTAGCAAGAAAAAGTATCATGGGCAGGAGACAGAAAATAAATTCTCTTGAAGTAGGAAACCTATAAGGATAGGGGCAAAAGAGAGAACACCAAAGATAAACTATGGAGAAGATTAGACAAAGTCCTTGATCGTGGAGCACAAAATTATACAAAAAAAGGTAACATAAAATCTACGGTTCCTTTTAAAGTCTTATATTTGGACAATAAAATTGTTGGAAATGAAGTAGCTAGGTGAAAAGAGGCAGGGTTTTCCATAAAATGGGGTGGAGGATAGACTACCCTAGAAAAGATAGATAGATGGTGCAAAATAAATTGGGGATCACTCATCAAGTTAAAATCCTTTTCCAAAAGATTTTTTTCTAGTCGAATGTCCATCTAAGGATATCAAAAAGAAAGTCATGACATAGGGTCCTCACATGATGGATGCATCAAGATTGTTCATCAAGGTTTGGGTGCCAAATTTTGATCCATGGAAGTTATTCTAAGATATGTGTAGATGTTATTCCTTTCCCCCGATGCCCAAGTCAGTAGAATTTCACTCAGACTTTTGAATTTGGAATCATGTGAATGTTCAAGAGAAGATGATTTAATTATATTCCCTAAATATGGATCAAAAGGACATTCTACCTTGGAATGCTAGAAAGAAATGAACGATCTAGATAATTTTAAAGAAAGTGCCCCTTTTATGAAAGAACAAAAAATGAGAAGAACAAAGGAGATAAAAGAAGAAGAAAAAAATTAAGAGCTTGAACAAGATAATGAAGAAGCTAGTAAATAAGGGATTAACACCACCCAACGGAAAACCTTGGGCTAGTAGATAGTGGATCAATACCTTGAGATCTATAAGTTTACCCCAACTAGGATAGGGGGAAAGTGTTTCACATGGGAAAACAGGGAGATCAATAGGATGCCACTGATGAAGATAGAAGAAAATAACTCTTGGAAACGAATTAAGAAAGAATAGGAGAAGGAGAATGCCTAGGGAATGTAGACTAGACATAATTAGAAATCAAATTCCAAAAGGTGAACAACTGTAAATGAATCCCAATGGTAGAATATATTTCACAAGGAAAAACTTGAAAAGTGGTCTCACAAATGGAGCAAGGGGCATATAAGAATCAAGAGGAGGATACAAACAAGGAATTGACAAAAAACCCAGATCAAGGATTTGGAATGGGAGAGGGAGTAGAGGAGAAAACTCTAAACAAAAATTTAGAGGCCGAGTATGGTTTAGAATAAGAAATTGAGTAGGAGGAAGAAAAAGAATATTCAATGGAGGAACAAACTAATGAAAAAAATCAGTCCAGGCTAAAGAAACCAAAAGGAAAAAGGAGAATGAAATCTAACAAAAATAAATTAGAAATAGAAAGTAATGCTAAGGGAAAATTGAAACTAAGATCTTGGAGAGAGATCCCCTCTCGAGGAACAATGATGGTAATAACATAGAATATTAGAGGCATCAAGCCCTTAACAAATAGTGCTTGACCAAGCATCAAATAGATTAGGAAAAAGTAGGATTTGTGTTACCTTAGGAAACAAAGTGGAGTTAAAAGAAAGTGAGAAAAGATTGAAGAATTGGAAAAGTTGGAAGGGAAGTTTTATTGGAGAAAATGAAGCTTCTAGGGAGTTAGGGTTTATTTGGAGTCCTGTGTGATTTGATAGAGAACTAGTGGGAGAGAACATGAGAATTGGAAGATAATAAAAAATGTTAGCCTCCAATATAGGGACTTCTTTATTTTTAATACATACAGCCCAATCACCACAGTGAGAAAAAAGAGGGTATGGAATTCCTTTGTTAGAAAAATATCATTATTGTTTGTTGTCATTGGGGTCAAATATTGTGTTCCATATGTTTTAGAGGAGCTTGGTGTTATTTCCTTAGGTTCTATGGTTTGAGAGTGTGTCATTCTAGTGATGGGGTATGTATGTTGAATCTGAACATTATATTAGAATTTAGGTACACTCTTAGTCTTGTATGGTCTCAAAATAGTGGAAGATAGGTATTTATCCTATGATCATGAGAAGATAGTGTTATATAATGAACCTACATTATATCCTTATGTTTGGATGTCTTTCCAGTCTGAATGTCTATTATACCACTGTGTCAAGTATTATAGTTAGCAATTTTTATAGTTACAATTATTTTTATTTTCGAAGCGATTCTATTCCAAAAAATATGGTTGGTGTCGTATTTTATTCATTTAGATGAATTCAATACTTGGTCTTGGTTGTAGCATTCTTTTTTGAACAGGAGTGTGTTCTTAATATTCAAGAGATTGTGTCATCCTGAGTTGTCATTATTTCTAGTTGTTGTTTTGATCCAAAAATTTGTGGTGACAACTTCTAATATGGCATGTTGACATGGCCCTTGATGTGGCACGCTGAGATGGATTCTGATATTGGATGTTGACATAGATTTTTCTTTTGCATATAGACCTCTCCATAGTGTGTGGAGATTTGGTTACAACTAGAAATTGGGTGTTTGCTTCTATATGTTTGATTTATCCTTGGGCAGATCTAGCATTAGGAAATGTGTAGTGTATTCTTGGTCCATCATTCTCTTGAGATGGATCATGCTTTCAATTTTAGATCTAAGTTCTATATTTATTGATTATTGAAATATCAAATTTAGGTCTAGATCTTATACTTAATGCTTACATCTTATCCAAATGGGTTCATGCTAAATGAGACCTATGTATTTAATATTTATCACTTATCATTTTGGGTACTTGGTTTAGATGCTTTCAATAATGATCTTGTTTCTTCCTTGACCAACATGGAACTCATTTGTAATTTCCTTTTTTGGTTGGCCAACCTTATTGTAATCTCCAATTATCTATTTTGTATATAAGGACTAATGGTGCATTGGAAAAAGGTAAATAAGGTGTAAAGTAAGTCAAATGTGCAAACTAGTTCAACAATCAACATAGAAGAGTGCACTGATAATGCCAGAGAAGAAAATACAATAATCAGTTTGTTGTTAGTGCACAAACAATTTTTTACAGATCAACTTCATGAGAAGGAGAATATTTTCATATCTACTTTTAAGAAGCACAAGTACATTGAGAAAGTGAGTCTTGAGTACTTGATTTTGTTATTGTATCTTGCTACTTTGGAAGTGAGCCTATGTATGCAAGTCTAGAGTAGTGAGCTCCTATTTGTATTTTAATGCATAGTGAGCCTTCTTCATTATTCAAATTCATTGTAGTATTGGTAGTGATCCTCTGATTGGTTTTTCGGAGAAGCGAGGTCATAATATTTTGGAATTATATTATATATACTTTAGTGATTTATCTTTGTGGGCAAGTGCTCACCATGCTTTTTCCTAGTTTGGGTTTTTCACGTGTATATTCCTAAAAAGTTAGCACCCATAATTTGATTTCTTAGGACCTATTAGACTCCATTTTGGTGACTTCAAGGTCTAAATGCCCATTATGCTTGATCCACATGACCCGGTTCTTATTTTCCCATACTTATTCATTATCCTTGATATCCCGGTAAAATTTCAGCTTACTTTGCCTTGTAAAGATCACCAAACTTGACTTATCCCTAGTATTTTGGGCCAAAATTTTATCCAGATCTTGATATCGAGGTCTCCCCTTAAGTTTTTCAATTGTGATCGTCCAAGATCAAATTTTAATCCTGAATGGAGAGAGTGAAGTATAAAAGGACCTCGTCTCCCCTCATATCATAATCAAGTGCAAGTTATCCATTAAGAAATCAAACAACCAAGTTCTGCAATTGAGGATTTGGATTCAATATTTGAAGGCAAGCATCAAATTCAAGATCTCCAAGTCTCCCTTTCTTCAAGATCTATCAAGTCAAAAGAAATATTTTCCAATTGATGCAAATTTATCTTCCATGATGGCCAAGTAGAGGAATTATTAATCAAGAAAGAATATTCATTCATCCTGTTGATAATATGATAGAGAAAACTAATGGGGGGTGAATTAGTTTTTCCTAATCTATCCTAACCTTAAAACCCTTAAACCCCCAAAACCCTTAATCTTGTGTACCCTTAAATCTGATATGATTAGATAGAGTATAGGAAATGCATACATATACAAATAAGAAATACATCCACATAAGTTGACACAATATTTTTAGCGTAGAAACCCTATTAAGGGAAAAATCATGGTGGGGCTAACTACCCACATTAAGTAAATACCTTGTTAGAAGTATAAAGCTATTACAATGTATGGGGAATGCACTTGCATTCAGGCTCACTACCTAGAGATCACTTGTCAAATAAAAATCTTTAGGATACAACCCTAAGGAAGGCTCACTACCTTACAAAGTGATCACTACAATGATCTAAGATCTTGTGAACTGTGAAAATGACATCCACCTCATGTCTGATATAGTAGTTATGATGTAGCACAATGCAGATCCTTGGCCAACCTTTTGTTGAACCACTTTTGATCATCCCTCAATCAAAATATTCCTCTGCTAGCACCCTCTAGCATCCACATTCATGCGCCACAGTTGAATTTTTCCTAATTCATCTTCTAATATCAAGCATCGGGTCTCCAAACCCTAACTCATCTTGTTTTCAAATAAAATATCATGTTCAAATCCATCTTTGACCATTAATTCTAAATAAAAACCTTTAGTACTCACATAGAGATCATAAATCTCTTAGATTTTATGGTTTACCTCTTTTGCAGTATGATTTATCAACCTAGTCGACCAAGAACAAGAGAAATAATAAAAAATATTATTATTGAAAAAAAAATCCACCAATCATATCCTTTTGGTCCATGAATATCATGAAATCATCAAGAAAATCCTTTAGCATCATGCTAAACACTCATCTACACAAATCCACCCCAACCATTGGATTAGCCAACCCTTTTTCACATGTTCCCCAATCTAACACTATCACACAACTCTGAGATAATAAAATTATTCCATAGAGACATTTGATGTACTAACCCTTTGAGTTGAGGAAACCCAAGTATGTCCTAAAAACACTCCTAAGTGTGCTCCAATAGACTCCATCTTGATTTAGCACTCAAGACCCTTTTCTTTCTACCTGTCAACATTATCTATCACTCTATTTGCTAGTCGCCAAATCTGATCTTGAATCATACTCAAATCTTCATGATATCCTCTAAAAATTTGAGTGAACTAAGTAATGACCTTCATCAACA
The DNA here is from genome assembly GCA_027943335.1 of Chamaecyparis obtusa. Taxonomy (NCBI): domain Eukaryota; kingdom Viridiplantae; phylum Streptophyta; class Pinopsida; order Cupressales; family Cupressaceae; genus Chamaecyparis; species Chamaecyparis obtusa. Next base: position 778,110 of record BSBK01001640.1, on the reverse strand, counting down.
ATATCCCATGTGTGTGACTTGATATCTTCAATACTCGGACCTCACTTGACCTCTGAACATATTGTTCCCTTGGCTAACTTGCAACAATTCAGTTAGCATCCAACAATTAGATCTTCTAGTCAATCTGACTTCTTCTAACATTTTGACATCCCTCTAATGCCTCTGATTTTTTGACATCAATGACAACACATCCAACATTCCAAATGCCTATAATATCCCCCTTTTAGCATTGATGGAAACATGTGATGGGAAAATCATAGTAATGCAATAAGAAACCAACAACCTTCCCTTTGAGACCAACCAATAATATTATCTTTTAAAGTCTCCATGACTCATCCTCCTCACTAATAATCTCCCCCTGGTGGAAAAATTCCATTTATTACAATATGATTACATACTCTTCTCTCTATCACCTTCTCCCCCTTTGATGTATTCCACTCAACTTCTTTCTTATGTGTATGTATGTGAACTTTCTTCTCTCTTCTAATCTTCTCTTCATCATTTGATCTGTTCTCCCAATCTTTTCTAAACTCTCATCTAATATTCTCTAATGTGATCTTAATAATTCTTCTATTGTTTTTCACATTTTCCTCTCTCTGTTAGAACAACTGAGAGGGGGGTGAATCAGTTAGTCACTTTCCCAAGTCAAAATGTATAATTCAAAACAAATACTCCAACTTCTACTACTCGGTAAACATAAAATAATTTCTCTGTTCTGTGTTTTTACCGATTGTCAGTCTATAACTAATAACAGTTATCGATCAAATCTAACATGTAATATGAAAAGTATGATAACAAACAAATATCACAATCAACACATAACACAAGAGATTTAGCGTGGAAACTCTGTGAAGGGAAAAACCACATGGGACCGGCAACCCAAAATATTCACTCTTCTGAAGTGAGGTTGGTGAAGACTCAACCCTGTTAAAGGTTACAAAAACACTGTTAGGTGTGACCTTGTTAGAGGATTTTAGACTTGAAGTTATCGTCCAACCAGTAGTCAGTCTGGGTTGACAGATTAACAATGTTCACTCTATGAATGAAACATCAAAAAGACTTTATAGTCCACTCGGTTAAGAGATTTGACTGTGTACAATGGTTAAATATGTAACAATAGATGATCTGCCTTAATATAACTTCAATTGCAGATTACAGATCAATGTTCAGCTCATTTAAATCTTTCTGACCAATATATCACTTCAGATTCAATACTGTATCAACTTACTGTTCGTCGGTAATTACTCTCTGTAGCTCGGTTCTTACTAACTAGTATGATTAGAATGCATGAAAAAATTCATTCACATGATGATTCTACAATATCTTCTTCTTCCAACTCATTCAACAATGAAACCAATGTCTCTTATATAGACAAGTAAATTGTTTTCTTTTCCTCATGAGATTTTGTCACTTAATCACCTCCATTGATTTTGTCGCTTTAAGCTTCCTCGACTGATGTGTCAATAACACATTTCAATCTACTCCATTAGATCTTTCTTTAATTATGTTAGTTGTCGATCTTTATAACAAACATTATCTGTTACCTAGAGTTCATACACTTTCTAATTCATCAATCTTATTGGCTAAACTGATCATTTAATTCCTTTCTGTTCTGCTCAGTTAACAAAGAAATGTGTCGGTGAACACAAGCTCGGTTAGCACTATGCTTGGTATACACTACACTCCGTCGGTGTATACTGAAATGCTTTATTTATTGACAACATTGCTTTGTGTCTTTCAGCTCTATTCTTCATCATAGATGAATGCAACATAATAAAGTCAATATCATATGGTCATAGACTCATCAACAAGTTACTCAATGTATTCCTTATCCTCATTTGACATATACATCTTCCTCATGTAAATATTTATGTTCTTCATCTCTTTCACCTTTCTTCAGATGTATTGGTATAGTAACTTACAAGATAAGTACTGTCAAGCTAGTTGACATCAATGACAACACAATACTGATTTAATCATCTTACATATCTAATCAAAAACTCCTCAATGATCTTAAATCACAGATTCTTCCATCAGTGTTCTAAATTAGTTGTAGTTCATAAATCTCTCCCTTTGGCATTGATGGAAACTCAAGTAATATGAAATGTACCATACACATACCAAACATGTATTCTACAACTCTGTAAACAAATGTTGTAAGTCAGATAGACTTAATATGTTTAATCACTACGTTACTCAATATTTGTTATGCTTCTGTTCTCAGTAACTGATCTTCAATGCTCTTGTTCCTTTCAGATTATCTCTCCCTTAGATAGTTCTCATCGGTGTTGTTTATCTCTTTGTTCATATTATTTATCTCTCCCTTTGACAACAATGCCAAAAAAAACAAATAAACAATCAGCTCTATAGTAGCTAAGTAACTCTCTGTTGTCCATTACATTCTCTGTATCTCAGTATACTGATATTCCAATCTGTTTCAGTTCTCCAAACTTAATCACAACCTTGAACATTATCCAAAGTGTGAACTATGATGCTTTAACATGTGTGATCTTCTGATAAGATTAGGCTGAAGCAACATCCAGATCACCTTAGTGACCAGTAGACATGGGACGGACCCCAAGTCTAGTCCTCAAGTATTCAAATGTGTCCTTTGGTAGAGGCTTTGTAAAAATATATGCAAGTTGTTCCTTAGATGTAACAAATTCTAGCTTCACTTGCTTCTCTTGCACTTGTTCTATTAAGTAGTGATACTTAATAGATATATGCTTTGTCTTAGAGTGCATCACTGGATTCTTTGAAATATTGATGGCACTAGTGTTGTCACAGTATATAATCACTGGGTCAATGATTACCTCATTCATTCCTTCCAACACTTGCTTGATGTATGCGATGTTTGAACAATTAGTAGCAGCAGCAACATACTCTGCTTCAGCTGTAGATTGAGAAATACAAGCCTACTTTTTACTTGTCCAAGTTACAAGTCTTTCACCAAAGAAAAATGCTCCTCTAGTGGTGCTTTTTCTATCATCTACATTTCCAGTCCAACCAGCATCGGTATATACCTTCAGCTCAAACTTACCTTCCTTAGGATACCATAAACCATAATCCTCTATCTTTTTCAGATATCTTAAGATTGTTTTGGTAGCAATCATGTGTGATTCTCTAGGGTTAGCAGAAATCTAGCAATAATTCTCACATCATGTGCTATATCTGGTCTACTATGAACTACATACATTAGCTTACCAATCATGGATTAGTAAAGTGTCTGGTTTACCTCTGTAGTTTCATCCTCCTTTTTCAGTTTACATCTAGTAGCCATCGGTGTTCCCATAAGTTTAGCATCTTCCATGCCAAATGTCTTCAATACTTCCTTTATGTATTTAGATTGTGTGATGAATATCCCATCACTCTATTGAATCACTTGTAGTCCTAGAAAGAACTTAATCTCTCCGAACATAGACATTTCAAATTCCTTTTGCATTTCATCAGCAAAGGCTTTACATATGTGATCTTGTCCTCCAAAAATAATATCATCTACAAAAATCTCAGCAATAAGAATAGTAATATCAGATTTCCACAATCCATTTTTAAACTACATGAGCTTTTCTGGATTCAATTGTGTGTGTTTTTTAGCATCAACGTTTCGGATCACACTCTGTGATCCATCATTAGGAAGAGAGGAGAGAGTGTAAGAATGGAAAAAATGATGATCCTTCATTTTTTCCATTCTTACACTCTCTCCTCTCATCCTGTTGATGGATCACGGAGTGTGATCTGAAACGTTGATGCTAAAAAACACACACAATCGAATCCAAAAACACTCATGTAGAATAAGAATAGTATCACCAGTATCACCTTTCATATATAAACTGTTGTTTTCACTTGTTCTTACAAATCCGATACTTAACAAGTATGCAACCTATCATACCATGCTCTCGGTGCTTTCTTGAAACCATATAAAGCTTTGTGTAGTCTACATACCATGTCTCTGTTGTCTAGATCAACAAACCCTTCAAGTTGTTCTATGTAGACTTCTTCTTCAAGTATACCATTCAAAAATGCTGACTTCACATCCATTTGATAAACCTTAAATTTCTTGTGTGCAACATATGCAAGTAGCATTCTAACTCCTTCCAATCTAGAAACAGGTGCAAATGTCTCACCATAGTCAATGCCTTCTTCTTGTGCATATCCCTTGCATACCAATCTAGCTTTATTTCTTGTTACTTCACCATTTTCATTCAATTTGTTCCTGAATATCCATTTAGTACCGATAACATTTTTATCTTTAGGTCGGGGTACTAAGGACCAAGTTTTTTTCTTTTCTATTTGTTCTATTTCCTCTTTCATTGCATTAACCCATTCATCATTTTCTAATGCAACTTTCACATTTTTCGGTTCAAATTCACAAACTAAACATGTACCTTGTCTTGCTTTGCTCCTAGTTTGCATTCCAGCTTGTTTGTCTCCAATAATTTGTGTCTCAGGATGATGTCTTCTGACAAAACTAGCCAGTACTCGATTTCTTCTTTCTTGTTCATCCTGTTCAGGTTCATGTGCTTGCTCGGTAGCTCCATCTTGTTCGTCGGTTTGTTCTTCTTGTTGTTCTGCATTATTTTCCTGCTGACCAGTTATAACAGGTTGTGACTTCGGTAGATAGTCAGGATGTTCAATGTAAGTAAATCTACCATAGTCTTTTGGTTCCTTTCTACTATCTTCTGTGTTCTTGTCATCAAACTCATCAACACAGACATTAGTACTTTCAATTATCTTATTTGTAACTTTATTCAGACATTTGTATGCTTTACTCTTAGTAGAATATCCTAAGAATATTCCTTCATCTCCTTTTGTATCAAATTTTCCATTTCTCTCATCTTTCAGAATAAAACATTTGCTTCCAAAAATCCTGAAATAACTTACAGTAGGTTTGTGTCCAAACCATAGCTCATAAGGTGTCTGGTTGGTGTCCTTCTTCAATTGTACTCGATTAAGCACATATACAATTGTACTGAAAACTTCCCTCTAGTATGTCTGAGAAACATTCTTTTGCAGCATTAGAGTCCTTGCATAGTCAATGATTGACTTGTTCCTTCTTTCAGCAATCCCATTCTATTGAGGTGTTCTTGGTGTAGAGACTTGTCTTTTGATACCATGCTCATTACAGAAATTAGTAAATTCATCAAAGATAAATTCACCTCCTCTATCATATCTGTTTGTGTATTGCACAATATTCTCACCTTCTTTCATCTTCATATCATCAAATCTACCTCTTAGGCTTTCAACTCTGGCTCTCTTAACATTTGCATCACCACTATAAACTTGAGCAAGTTTTTCCCACATTTCTTTAGTAGTTGCACAACCCTTAATATCTCCAAATTCAGCATCGGTACAGGCAGCAACAAGTTCCATCATAGTAATATTATGTTCATGCCTATCCTTTAGTTGATCAAGTGTCAGAGGACCTGGTGTCAGTTCAATGTAGCCATTCTCCATCATCTTTAGTGCAGAATTCCCAATACCATATATATGTAGCTTCATTCAGCTTTTCCATACTACAAAGTTCTCTTTGTTCAACTTTGGCACTTCCCTCTTATACATCTTGAGACCTTTGTGCTGAAGTTCTTAAAACTTTGTTCTAAGAAACCATAGCTCTAATACCAATTGTTAGAATAACTGAGAGGGGGGTGAATTATTTAGTCACTGTCCCAAGTCAAAATGTATAATTCAAAACAAATACTCCAACTTCTGCTACTTGGTAAACATAAAATATTTTCTCTGTTCTATATTTTTACCGATTGTCAGTTTATAACTTATAACAGTTACCGATCAAATCTAACATGTAATATGAAAAGTATGATAACAAACAAATATCACAATCAACACATAACACAAGAGATTTAATGTGGAAACCCTGTGAAGGGAAAAACCACATGGGACCGGCAACCCAAAATATTCACTCTTCTGAAGTGAGGTTGGTGAAGACCCCACCCTGTTAAAGGTTAAAAACACACTGTTAGGTGTGACCTTGTTAGAGGATTTTAGACCTGAAGTTATCATCCAACCAGCAGTCACTCTGGGGTTGATAGGATAGCAATGTTCACTCTATGAATGAAACATCAAAAAGACTTTATAGTCCTCTCGGTTAAGAGATTTGACTATGTACAATGGTTAAATATGTAACAGTAGATGATTTTCCTTAATACAACTTCAATTACAGATTACAGATCAATGTTCAGCTCATTCAAATCTTTCTGACCAATATATCACTTCAGATTCAATACTGTATCAACTTACTGTCCATCGGTAATTACTCTTTGTAGCTCGGTAATTGTTCTGCAGCTCGGTTCTTGCTAACCAGTATGATCAGAATGCATGAAAAACTTCATTCACACGATGATTCTGAAGTATCTTCTTCTTCCAACTCATTCTACAATGAAACCAATGTCTCTTATACAGATGGGTAAATCATTTTCTTTTCCTCCATGAGATTTTGCCGCTTAATCACCTCCATTGATTTTGTCGCATTAAGTTTCCTCGGCTGATGTGTCAATAACACGTTTCAATCTACTCCATTATATCTTTCTTTAATTATGTTAGTCATCGATCTTTATAACAAACATTATATGTTACCTAGATTTCATACACTTTCCAGTTCATCAATCTTATTGGCTAAATTGATCATTTAATTCCTTTACGTTCTACTCGGTTAACAAAAAAATGTATCGGTGAACACAAGCTTGGTTAGCCCTGTGCTCGGTATACACTACACTCTGTCGGTTTATACTGAAATGCTTTATTTACTGACAACACTGCTTTGTATCTTTCAGCTCTATTCTTCATCATAGATGAATGCAACATAATAAAGTCAATATCATACGGTCATAGACTCATCAACAAGTTACTCAATGTATTCCTTATCCTCATCTGACATATACATCTTCCTCATGTAAATATTTTCATTCTTCATCTCTTTCACCTTTCTTCAGATGTATTGGTATAGTAACTTACAAGATAAGTATTGTCAAACTAGTTGACATCAATGACAACATAATATTGATTTAATCATCTTACATATCTAATTAGCAACTCCTCAATTATCTTAAATCATAGATTCTTCCATTAGTGTTCTAAATTAGTTGTAGTTCATCACTCTCCCCCTTTGACATCAATGAAAAAGGTGTACCATCTGTTCTTATTCCTTTTCCTTCTTTTACTTAAGCTACCTTGTCAATCTTATTTACCTTCTTTCATACACACCTTTAGGCCATCCAAATATTAATTTTACATCCAAGTCCTAGCTCACTAATTTCTGCAAACTCATGCATCTCTTTACAACTACTTGAATCCAAAAACTAATCTAACTTACTTTACCATGCTTACTACTCCCCCTGAGTAGTAGCCTCCTTACATCAATCCAGCTTGAATGATATCTCCATGAATTCTTCTGAATTGATGTATTTTTTTGCATCTTAGTTTGGTTTGGGAGGAGAAAGTCCCTTTGAATTTCCTATGGATATTATTGAAGTAGATCCCATGTCTAAAATCTCTTTGATCTTCTTCCTTCTTGTCCTCTTCTTGTGCTTCTTCTCATTCTTCTCATTTTCTTTTCCTTACCTCTTCATATCCCTTTGATCATGATTTTATACCTTTTCATCTCCTTGTAAGATCCTATACATACTCCTATTCATCTTTGTAGTCTCAACACCTTGTATGTATCTGTAGTCTTTAGAATTTTGTGGATTCAATGCATCTAAGACATGTATATGACAATATTATGCTTTCTATTAACATTCCTCATCATAGAACAGGGAAATCTATCCATTTTCCTTCTAACAATATCATTTATCATTCTCACAAATTTGAATACATCAAGGACATTATTGCTTCTCCAACTTCTAAGAAAATGATTCATTCTTTTGAAATATGAGGCTCTTTGTCCATAACTTTATAGTCAAAGAAACTACCACTGAAGCTTTGAGGTTTAGAATTTATTACCACGCAATTATTACTCTAGTTCCTTTTTCTATCCTTGGAGTTCCTCTTCTTATTGTTTACTTTGATCTTCTTCTTTCCTTTATTTTTCTACTTGGCCTAATTCTTTAGTTCAATTTTTTTCTTCTTGATCTTTGTCTTTATCTTCTTCTTCTTTTCTATTTTTCTTTTGTCTGGACAATACTTTGAGAAATATCGATTCTTTGATCCAGTACCATTATTGTCTATTGACCTTCTCTAAATTAGTAATTCTTCAAGCTTAGCATAAGTAATCTTGAGCTTATCCTTTAAATCATGTGTAATTTTGAGCATTTCTTCCATGAATCTAATCCATTGATCATCTACACAATCTTTGTACACTTCTCTAGCTTCAACTTCATAGATTAGACAAATATGATCTTCTACAATTCTTTGATACCATGAATTGAAGTTTCCTTCAACTGACTTTTGGTTCTCATTCTCCTTAAGTTGTTTGACATCAGACTCCCTCTAATTTTTAGAATTGAGGTCGTAAAAAATTAGGGATGCCCTTTCATTTAATGCTTTATTTTCATCTATTTCCACTTTCTTTTTAATTAATGACCCATTTGAGCTATTCTTGATCTTATTCTCCATCTAGGGGTAAAGTGGACAAGGGGAAAACTCCCATGAGGGAGGGAGATTCAAGTAAGTATAAGGAGGGTTTTTCTCCAATTAAAATAAGGGCTAAGGGATGAGGTTAGAAGAGGGCCTTGAAGGAGAGACAAACTAACGAGGGATTTAATAGATTTGAAGTGTTAGATAATTTAGCCTTAGCAGAAGGGATTCCACCTAGTATCACTTCTGTAGTTTTTGGTGTGAGTATGGAGGTTGTACTAGTTCCAAGGATAGATCATGATCTTCATCAACCACAAGATCTACAAGAGAATTTGAATGATACTATGTAAGATGATATTATTTTGGTGGATTTGGTTAGAGAGGTTTTAGCTTCTAATTATAGTAACTGGTCTTCTCAATGCTTGGGGGTACAACAACACCTCCTTAAGAAAGGTCCTTTTGAAAAACTTCTCAAAAGGGTGTAAGATGGACCTAGAAAAGATTAATATAGGTGGAGACTTATTGGTGGAATCAGGGTATGTTAAGCCCATTGATGCTCACTTTTCTCAAATCACTCCATGATTATTCTCTCCTAAAATAGCACATCAGTCAAAATTCTATTCATGATTTGGTTGTAGTTCATTCAACGGATATCTTTTGTGTTCAGGAGACTAAGGTTTCTATTGATTTTATGCTTCAATAAAATTTGCATATTTGGTACTTTGGTGCAAGTGTCAATGCATTGGATTGCAGGGTAATTCTGGAGGATTGGCTTTTTTTTGGGACCCTCACAAGATTTATCTTTGGTGTTTTTCTAGTCATTCTTCTATCTCCATGGTGGCTTCGTCTTTGGATTCTAGTGAGATTATTCCAATTACGAATGTTTATGCTCCTACTGACATTCATGGTAAAATCCATCTCTAGGAAAATATTAGGTATGTCCTTTCATGTTCTCCTTATCTTCCTTGGATATTGGGAGATGATTTTAATTTTGTATTGAGTTTAGAGGAGAAAAGAGGGGGATTACCTAGGTTTTTCATGTTTCTGATCCTTTTCAAGCTCGGGTGGATGCTCTTTCTTTAGTTGATGTTACTCCCTATAATGAGATGATTGGAACAATAGGTGAAGTGGATCGGAGGCAATCTTTGAATGACTGGATAAGTTTCTTGTCTCCTATTTTTGGGTAGGCGGTGGCTTGGTTACTAGCTCTAAAATTCTTGATTAGAGAGGTTTTGATCATTGGCCAATTAAGTTCTATGATTTTTCTTTTGCTAATCCAAAGATTCCTCCTTTTAAATTTTAGCTTATGTGGCTTTAGGACTCTTCACTGTATGATTTAGTAGCTAAGTAGTGGTGAGATGGTGGACCTGTGTATGACACAACTATGTTTGTCTTTGAGGAGACAATTAAATATTTCAAATACCACCTTAAGAGATGGAATGCATCCTACTTTGGTAACCTTCAATCTAGGAAGATGAATTCTCTTGACTGTCTTGCAGTGATCAAATTTTGGATTCTGGAATCTCAAATGCTCTTGGAAAGGTTGAATCCAAGGCTATGCGAGACATGGAGGAATCAGAATTTTGGGAGGAGATTTATTGGAAATAAAAGGATTAGGTTGACTAGTTGCAATAAGGGGATACAAATACTTATTTCTTTCATCATAACCTTTAGATCCATCATAATAAGGGGTATATCTCCTCTCTTGTTACCTTTGAAGGGCTTTATCTCTCTTCTCTGCTAGCTATGACCCACGAGGCCTGTCATTTTCATTCTACTATTTTTGATGAAGATTCCCCTCTTTTTACCAATGCTATGAATGGTTCTCTCATCGATTTGATTATGATGCGTGAATTAAAACAGATTATTTTTGGGATGAACAAAGGTAAAGCTATGGGCCTAGATGGATTTCCTATAAAATATTTTTAGGAGTTTTAGGATATTATTAATTTGGATCTTTTCGAGGTGGTTAGGGAATCTCTTCTTAATAAGAATATGCTTTGTGCCTTGAATTCTACCTTCTTAACTCTCATTCCAAAGGAGGGTGCTAGCAAACTTTATTTTTTTTAGCTTATTGCTCTTTGTAATATGGTGTATCAAATTATCACTAAATTGATAGTAGAAAGGCTAAAAAATTATCTTCTTGTAGTGATCTCTGAGGAACAAGGGGGTTTTATGGCTGGTAAGAAGATTTTGGATGGGGTAGTGGTGGCTTCTGAGTTTATTCACTCAATGGAAACTTTAAAGAAGAGATCTATGTTCATTAAATTGGACATGGCCAAGGCTTATGATAGAGTCAAATGGAGTTTTCTTCAAAAGATGAACTTAGCCTTTGGTTTTAGTCCAAAATGGGTAAAATGGACTATGAGTTATGTTACTTAAACTTATTTATCTGTTATTATGAATGGAGAACCTTCAAATCCATTTGGTGCTTCTAGAAGCCTTCACCGAGGGGACCCTATTTCCCCCTACCTATTTATTATTTTGGATGAAGGTCTGGGGCATTTTATTAAATTTTGAGTTTCTCAGGGCTTGATTCATGGGTGAAAATTGGGCAATGGCTTGCCACAACTCCTACATCTCTAGTTTATGGATGACACATCTCTTATGGGATTGAATCATCTTTGGGACGCTGATTATTTTCTGTAATCCTTAGATGTTTACCTTGTAGCTTCATGTCAGAAAGACAATGAGCATAAATCCACTATTTTCTTCTTCAATAATCCTCAAGCAATTCAGAGGTGTATTGTTCACATTTTGTGGTTTTATATTGGCTCTCTTCCCTAGGTTTATTTGGGCATTCCTCTTGCGATTGGCAGACATCCTAGATTCTCTTGGCAATTTTTTTTGAACAAGATGCATCAAAAGGTTAATTATTGGACTCACCATTAGTTATCGACTTCTACTCGATTGACTCTTTTATAGCTGGTTACTCAAGCTCTTCCTATATACATGTATTCTGTTCAGGCTACTCCCATGTATTTTCTTCAAGAATTTGATGCCCTCTCTTGTCAATTTCTTTGGAGTGAGATTTTATCAAATGCTAAATGGAACCTAGTTAATTGGGATACTGTGTGCAGATCAAATAATGAGGGTGACCTTAGATTAAGTTCTAGTATTTTAAATGGGAAATTTATTGTAGATAAATTATATTAGCATGGATGTACTAACCAGAATCATCTTTGGGCTTGTATTCTAACCCATAAGTATCTTCTAGGTGTTAATGTGTTATATGTTCCTTGCTTTCCTTAAGAGTGGAGAGGTTCTATGATCTGGAACCCTTTGATACTTGGGTCTCAGTTGGTTAACAATGGTCTCTTTTGGATCTATCATACGGGCTTTCAAGCTCTTTTTTGGCTTGACTCTTGGGATGGTCATCCCTCTATTCTTTCTACTCATCCTCATATTCAAGCCCTTTTTGATACTTTTATTGCTGCTGGCTGGGATACTATTGATCATTATAATATTGTCTATACTTGTCGGTTGGTAGTTCTTTTGGTTTAGAAAAATCCTTCTAAATGTCCTCTAAGAGGATCTAAGGAAGATAGGTAGGATATGGCTTAGATTTTGCAGTCTCAGGACTGTACTACCTTGGTAGGGAAGATGTTTTAGCTTGGGAAAGTAGTGATTTCTTTGGGAAATTTTCTATTTCTCCAGGTTAAGTTGAGTTTCTCTGACAGACTTTTTGGCACATTCAGGTTCCTTGGTGGAAGAAAGTTGGTACAAATTCTCATGGCCCAAGTACAATTTTTCATGTGGATGGTCATCCATAATTGGTGTCTTACTTGGGATAATTTATGTAAGTTTGGATTTCAAGGCCCCTCGATGTGTGTTCTATGTTGTAATAGTGAGGAAAGTGTCTCTCATCTCTTTTTCCAATGCTCCTTCACTATACATATTTGGCATTTTTGGTGGGATGTGTGTAATCAAGCTTGTTGGAATGTCTCTTATTTGGTTGAGTTCTTTTTTTAATGGGGAAAGACTCCTATCATGACTTCTCTTCTTCAAGTTTCTTGGAATCTTGGTGCTTCTTTTATTATTTGGCATATCTAGTTGGAGAGAAACTGACATATTTTTCAAGATGTATTGTTGGGGGCTCACCACTTGTGGTGGAAAATTATCCATTCTTTGGGAGAAACTATTTCATAAAAATGTGACTTGGCCAAGGTTGTGATCTTGATGACGTTCTTTACCATAATCACCTCCATATTCCTCCTCACAAGGAAAGCTCATGAGAAATAGATGCAGACACCCTCTTCTGAAGATAAATAGGGTGGGGAGGTGGAGTCCTCCACTACAAGGTATTCTTAAAATCAATATAGATGGATCTTCTCAGGGAAACCCAAGTCCTGCGAGTATCGGTGGATTTGGTAGAGAAAGCTTCGATATTCTTTAGTTTATGTTTTCTATTTATAAAGTTCATCATAAGAATAATCCGATGGAGGATATTTCTATTTTTCATGTTGTAGAGTGTGCTTGTGCTCTTGGCTGGAACACGCTCATTTGTGAATCAGATTCGTAGGTGGTGGTTGACTCGTTGACTCGTCAGCATTAAGAGGATGCTAGTTGGTAGTTAGATTTGATTGTTGACCAGATTCTTAATTTGTGTGCCACTTTGGATTCTATCACTTTCACTCACATCCATAGGGAGTGGAATGGTGTACCAAATTGTCTAGCCAAATGGACTGCTGATCACATGCATAGTTAGAATATTGTGGATAGGGCTCAATTACCTTTGGGCTTGTCTCAATAGTTAGATCACTTAGTGGATCTTGATAGGGTTGTTTGATGCTCCTTCTTTGTACTTCTCTCTTTATATGTATAAAAATTCTTAGACAATTTTATTAGAGATATGCTAATTTATTTTTAAATGGGTGTTATATTTTGTGTATGACTATGTACCTGTACATACTATGTACCTGTACATTGGTCTCCTCAAAGGCTGATAATGAGTATCCAACCTATGGCAAAAAGGTGAAGAACTGGAGAGATTAGATAACAAAACAAATGGTGAAGGTTAGTGGCCAATCCAAGCTGAGACTTGGGCATGTTGTAGACTCTAATATTAACAATGGTGAAGGTGAAGATGAATTTGGATCTTATGTAATCAAATTTGGATCACATGTTAAAAAAGGAACTCAATAAAGTGGCTTAAAATATAGCATTTATATAGAATGTTGGTGGTCTTACATTATAATTTGAGGTGTTAACTAAAGAGTTCCTCGATATTTTGATAAATAAATTGGCAAGTGAAGACAACTAAAAGGTGGTATCTTACATTATAAATTTTGAGGTATAAATTAGGAAGAGTGCCTATATTGTTTAATAAATAATTGGAAAGTGAACTTATTTAAGTAGGATTAGATTAAACAATAAGAATGGTATGTCAATTAAGTATAGTTGTCAAGTTTAGAAATCATGTGTGGGTGTTCATGAAAAATTTAGTATTCTTAATGACAATTAAGGTGATGGAACTTATTCAAGCACTTGTAGTCAAAGCTAATTAATGTACTAAATGAGATGTTATTCAAAATAAGTTAGATTTCATTTGTCATATGATACCTTAATATAGATAAAAGAGAAGTCAATAATTTCCCTATATGATATTCAACTGGTTTGGGAATTTATCTATTATATCTATTATATCTAATTTATCTAAGTTCTAACTATTAAAATTCATCATTCCAGATTTAAATCCATCTCTCAAAATTCAATCTAATATTTAAGAATATGTAACTTCATTTTGCATATATCTACCAAAACAAAATTCATCTACCCTTTATGCTTGGAGTGATGTCCATTTAACCTATTCCAAAACTCCCATTTGGGACAGGTTGTGACTATTATCCTCCCACTATAAAACAATATGGTTTAAGACATATCATTGACCAATACACTCATAAATAGAATAACATTTATCACTATGTTAGTAAATCAAATAATAAATAGAACAACATTTAACATCCTTAATATAAACATATTAAATCTATATAATGATTTATTTTTTAAGACAATTATATTTAATTCATAAATTGCTACTTTATTATACTAGAATTTATTTTTTAAAATTAATGATACTAGAAGGTTTTATCTGATAAAACAAGATTGATCACAGTACTAATAATTTAGCACCTATTCCATTGAGTTACTATTTAATCTAAACATCAAATCATTATTGACCGACTCTCTACCCTATCTACGCTAACATTGTGGCAAGTGATTATTTCAACAAGCCATTTCACTTGAGGAGAGAATTAATAGATGGTTTAATTACAGGAAAGAAAATAGTTTATTTTAAATGAGCACAATCCACGGGAGGCTTTACCAGTCTTGTTTGGGTAATGGCCATGGAAGATGTCCAGGCTGGCAGTAAAATCTAAATTTTTGGAAGGCTTGAATGCCATCCATTGAAACATTGAAGCGCCACAATGTGTCTCTCAGTTTAATCCATTCTTCTCGCTCCTCAGCCGCTGAGTACTGTTGCTCTGAGATTTCTCCTTCCATGTCTTCTTCGCCAATGAAAAATTTCTTGATGATTATTGTCTGATTCTCCTTAGAGCTTTCTCCTTTGTTGTCTTCTTCCTCTATGAAAATATTCTTCTTGACCACTTTCAGCGTATCCCTCATCTCCTCCTTCACTTTTAAAACTTCCCTCATCTCCTCCTTCACTTTTAAAACTTCCCTCATATCCTCCTGAACCTTTCTCAGAACTTCCATCATATCTTCCTGAGCCTTTCTTAGAGCTTCCTTCATATCTTCCTGAGCTTTTCTTAGAACTTCCTTCATATCTTCCTGAGCCTTTCTTAGAGCTTTTCTTCATCTCCTTCTGCTCTTTCAAAACATTTCTTAGATAATCATCTCCCTCTGTGTCCTCCTCCCTGGAAATTGTTGTCATGTTGGCACTTGTCTTCTCCAATTCTTCAGGGCTGCTGCTGTCAATGGCGTCATCCTCCCTTTTTGTGGAGTCATCCTCCTTTTTGGAGTCATCCTCCTTGTTTGTGGCGGTCTTCTTCTCAGCTGGCCACTTCTCATCGATATAATGTTCAACAATCTCTCTCAGAGAAGGCCCCTCTTCGCCTTCCCAGTTTCTTAAAACCTCGAGCTTGTTCCAATCCTGCATCAGTACACAAATAATTTTTATTTTTCGTTATAAGTAAAATTTTGTGCTTAAGAAAATAAATTAACCATCGCTATCTTACTTTTATCAGAACTGTTATGAGGTTCCTCCATTCCCAGCAGACGAAAATCCATGCAATAATTTGAACCTGCCATCCTTCAACTCGGTTAACATCTTCCTGATGAAAGATTAGATACAAGATATTCCATGCTAGCCGATGGTATGCCATGAAGCATTTCCAATCTCGGGGAAGTTTTCTACTGCGTGTGCACCGACTATGAAGAAAGCGAAAAGCACTCCTTTCTCCTGGGGTATACTTTGGGATGAGCATTGCATTAATTATTGTGGAGAGATCATCCATAAATCCTCTGTCTGCCATTAGAAATATATTAGTCTACTCGTTACTTGCTTGCAGTTTTTTAAATGGAGATTACACAAACATAACTAAATGCTAACAAACATTTTGAATGAAAAATGATTGTGAATAGTATGATTGTGCATTGCACAAATCACCACTAGAATGATGTGTGTATTTGAATGATA
This sequence comes from Chamaecyparis obtusa, assembly GCA_027943335.1. Taxonomy (NCBI): domain Eukaryota; kingdom Viridiplantae; phylum Streptophyta; class Pinopsida; order Cupressales; family Cupressaceae; genus Chamaecyparis; species Chamaecyparis obtusa. The sequence goes on along the minus strand of BSBK01001640.1, from coordinate 761,921 downwards.
TATTCGCCTTCGTTTTTGTTTGGCTCTTCATTGTCTGGCGTCTGATCCACATCAATCGCTCTTTCTCCAACTCCGGAGCCATCTGCTGACAAACATTTTGAATGAAAACAGATGGTGAATTATGTGATCGTACGTTACATAAATCATCGTCTGAAATGCTGTGTACTTGAATGATATATTACCTGTTAATTGTATACTTACGATGTTTGGTATTTAGGTTAAAAATGTTTTAACCACACGTCAAGGAATGAAGAGTTTGATTGTACTCTTTTTTAAGTGGCTGCTGTAAGTGATTTATCACTGTTCTTTTTCTTTTTAAGGATAAAAAATTAAATGAAACATTATTAGAGAGAAATTAGATAAGGATAAAATATTTTAGAATAGTGAAGATATAAAGATAGAAAGTGAAAAACCTTTGTTTATAAGAGACAAGTCGTCTAGGTTCTAGATTTATCATAAGACCATTATATAATGAGACATTTATGTAAGGTTTTAGCATCAGGTATTTATCTGATCAATGTATATCCTGAGTAGATATTTTATGTTCATAATGAAAGAATATAAGGTCTGTAGCATTTTATGTGTTGTCATCCACTGCCAATGGGAAACTCAGAGAAAAATAAGTAAATATAACATAGCCAGCTTATTAAACTTGAAACCTTCACCTTGTGTCTGCTCATTGTCCGTTGTCTCTTGTATCTCATTCTTTACTCCGGAGCCTTCTGCTAACAAACATTTTGAATGAAAATCGATGGTTAATTATGTGATCTTACATTGCACAAGTCATCACCTAAACTGCTGTGTATTTGAATTATATGTTCACCTGATTCCGCAGTTTTTTCTGGCTCTTCCGTTTGTCCTAATCCTTGTTGGGCCGTATCTAAATCAATATCAGTATTTGTATCTGTTCTCAACAATAATGTTTAGATCATTAGTCTGCTAAAATAATGTTTAGATCATTGGTCTGCTATTTTTTTGTTTAGCTTCAAAGGATTCATCTCAAATATTTTCATCTTAATTGGCGAGGTCTTTTTGTAGTTTAGCTACAAATTCTTCAAAATATTTCCTTCTTTCTTCTCCACCTACAACAAAATTAAATTGGAAGAAAACGAATTCCCACTTATATAGTCAGAAATAATCACCTTGTTTAAATTTATATGGAGTTGCAATTACAATGTCGAACTTTGGACTCACTTTTCTATGCCCATGAGCAGTGCGGTTTTTTGTTTCTGTTGCTGGCTTAGCAGACCCTTCTATACTATCCCCCATACCTAGCTGCCTTTCTAAAAATTCTTTGGACTCTGAGTCGCTAGGATCTGGTAAGTGCAGTGGCAGCTGAACTATCTTTCTTAAATATTTCTCTGCTAACTCCTCATTGGACCTATTATTAGCATTGCTATTGTTGTTTCCATACTTACTTTTTATTGCCCTTTGGATCATGCTGTTTTCCATACTCAAAATAACGTTGATCTCACAAATGGCCAAAACTAGATTCACTGCTGATAATATCTGCCAGTTAAAAGTTATTGAGGAAATTTAGAAAACTAGAGATTATATTTGATAATTATAGCACCTGCAAATAGATGGGTTTTAAAAAGTTATACCTGCAAAATCACATTTTCTTCGCAACGATCGAGATCATCAACAAAGATTATCATTCTGAGATTATTACCAGAAGAAGGATGCATCTTGGGAATCTTTGTTTCTCCAACATAATTCTCATTCCATCTCCATGTAATGCAGCACCATATAAAAGAAAATACCTCCCACTTCCAGGAATATTTATAATACAGATGTTCTTTCAAAAAGTTGATATCATCAATAACCTGCTGATGATAACCAAGCTTTTGGCTATGGTCTGGGAGACATATGAAGTCCACAACATGTGAACTAATTGGTTTGACAAAAGAGATGACTGCTTTCCCTAAACCCCAAGCAGCTACAATCACGGATGCTGGTACACCTCCATATTTAAGTATCTTTATATATTTATTATGGGTTGTACTAAATACCAACCATAAAATGACGCTGACAAAGATGGCCACCACTAATGCAAGAAAGAATGCGAGGATCACTTTAAAACAGATTGTGTTTCTATGATTTCTCCAATTGTATATCCTGCTAGTCCTCAGCTTGTGTGCCACTGTCATTGTTGCTTCCAATTCTTTTGTGATTTCTACTATGAGACCAGCCCATGCTTCGGTCTCATTCCTGTAATGCCAGGCATTATATCGTACAGTCAAAATAGAAGGTGTGGTCCCCTGCAACAAGTCTTCTTCCCATAGCATTTTACCGACTGTTTCATTTCCACGTCCACTTTCTTTCTCTTCTTCAAACTAAATCTCACAAGACCCAGAACAAATACGAATTGTTGAAATAAAAGATGTTTAGAAATGAAGATAGATTGATCATTTCTTGAGAAATTTATAAATTTAAATGTTTTATATAAAATATCTTAGTTACCGGATTCGTTTGGACAGGCCTGGATCCGGGTCCGGGTCCGATCCGGGTCCGGATTCGTGACGGATCCGGGCAGGGTTCTTCCAAATGCCTGTGGATCCGTCCGGATCCGCAGACGGATCCACAAGCATTTGGAAGGACCCTGCCCGAATCCGGCATGAATCCGGGCGGATCCTTGAGGATCTCGCACGAATCCTCGTGAATCCTCAAGGACCCACGGGTGTAGGAGGCAGAAAAGTCAAACAATGACTTAAAACACATTTTTATATTCTTTTTTTTGCTTATAATCCATTGATACAGATTTTTTTGATAATCCATTTGATTGATGAACCATTGAACATTGAATCATGTCTCAAACTTTAATGAACAATATTTTCATTTTGAATTGTCATTTTGTAATTCAGTAAATTCAATGTGCTGATTTTCTTTAGAATCGCCAACATAGAATCATAGATCAATGATCAAGTATGCTATTTGAAGTTTTAATGATCAAGCATCATAGATTCATAGTATGAAATGATTTAGTTTTAGAATTATGTATATTTCTCTTATATTTTTGGATATATAATGCATATATATATATATATATATATATATATATATATATATATATATATATATATATATATATATATATATATACTCACGAATCCTCACGAATCTAAAATGGGAAAAAAAAAAATTCATGAATCCACGAACCAGATTCGCAAACCCGAATCCGTCCCCGAACCCGAATCGGTAACTAAGTAAAATATATTAGAATATCCACATCAAATAGGTCAAACTCTCTACCATATCAAACTCTTAAAAGTTTGAAAAAAAAATATAAAATAATTGGAACGTCAACAGAGCAGTTATGTAGATGAGTTGGAATATTGTAGTCTCGCTTACCATATCACTCCGGTCCATGATGGCTAGGCACTTGAAAATTTGATGATGTTTAGGTTGATAATTTTCTAAGAATTTACTTATAATCTTGTTTGAATTTTCAGTGGAAGGTGCGGGTTTGTTCCACAGAGCTTGAAGAGCCTTCCAAAATTTATGCAACCATGGAAAATTCCAGAGATATGTCACCTGCAACAATCAGTACAGTTTGGTTCAAGATATTAGCAGAGAAAAAATGTTTCAAAGATGATCAAACAACTTAATATGACTTGATTCAATTAATTTTCACCGCACTGAACATTCCTCTAGATCATTTACTTCAAATTGAATAGAAAATAGATTATAAAATCCAAAGAATGTTCTATCCATGTCATTCTATAAATTAGACAAAGATCGACAAAAAAAAATGGAGGATTCTCAAAGAGGAAACCACACACTCTACAAGACTATTTATAAACTTAATGTTTATTACAAAATTATTGATATTAATGATGAACTAAAGTAAAAAATTTATGATTAAACCAAGTAAATTATTTACTTTGGAGGATTTTTGTAAGGACATTATAATTATATCAAGTAAATTATACATCTGGGAGGGATTTTGTAAGACTGTTTGTTGGGTTGCTTGTTCTTTAATTACAATATTATTTTGGAAACAATATAAACATGTCATAAGAAATCAAAAATAAGTTCATTAATGATATTGTTAAAAGAATATTCATAATACTCTTTAATAGATTATATAACACTTTACCATAAACTAAGTACAATAAAAAGTGAACAATTAAAACACAAGAAAATATCCACAAACTCATAACACCATGATTTTTGCATGGAAACCTGGTTAAGGGAAAAACTACAATGGGGATGGAACCCACACATTGCTTCTGCACAAATAATAGTAATAACCCAATTAAGGGCAATAGTAAGAAATAGAATGCACTTGCATTCAGGCTCATTGCCTAGAGCTCACTGCTCAAATTACAACATATAGAGGCTCACTAACATACAAAATATTTAGACTACAATCCAAAATGGCGAACTGAGAAATAACATCAACTATACCAATACATTTCCATTCATATACAATACAAAATCAGCTTCCTAACCTTAGTAATTAGGTTCTTCCCGTATGCAACATATCATCTCTGTACTTCACACAATATGGACTATTTCAATCACATCACCAAATCTCCACAAAAACTCGGCCTCATATACCCAATTACAAAAGTAATATTCAACCTAGTCAGCCTTAAGAATAAAATATGTAGCGTGTAGAACCTTGACCAAATCAACAATTAAATCTTCATGCTAACCTAGACCAAAATCATAGATGTCATCAATCATCTTGGCTCTACCAATAATTACACTCAAAATGACCAGCTCATTGATCTGTTAGGATTACTGATTGATCCAAACTTTCTGTATACTCGATACTCAGATCACCACAACTCAAGAAAATGATATCATAAACTAATGTGATCATAGATATAAGTAGAATGTGACCTGTAGAAGCTTCTCCTAACTTCGCACTTCAAAACTTGTTTGCACCTGTCCATACCGATCCTTTCACCGAATCCTATATAATGTTTCAGTTTTGTCATACTTAGCTAAATTATCATTCTAACCTTTAGTAAAACAAAAATATGTCAAGTAGCCATAAGAGACATATGTAGTTTCCATCAAATACAAGATACAAATCATCCAATGCTATGTCTCTTTCCAACAATCTCCCCCTTTGGCATTGATGGCAACACTTAGTGAAAAATGACGAAGTGTCCAAGCAAAATGTCAAACACCAAGAGGTCTCTCCCTAACCAAAAATCTATGCTCCCCCTGAGATAAATAACTCAATTTCAGACCTTATCTCTCTCCCTTTTACATCAATGGAAAAGATTGGGATTATCCTCAAAATTCAACTACCAAAATCCTATATCATCCTCCTATATACGTAAGTATGAAAAGTATAATTACAATTGTTTAAATATATTTGAGAAATTGCTGCTCAGAGCTGTAAAATCCATTTCCAAACTTTTCTTAATGCTTTATGCAATCTAAATTTATCCACAAACTGCACATGCCAACTTCTCTTCCTCAACCAAACTCGGTGCATAAGGGAATTCATAGGTTTCAACAACTTACTTTATACCTCTCAAAGAAATATCAAGTTTAGGAATAATGAGGTTCATTAGTTCTCCGATCCTTTCCTTTACTCTGTCTTTCTCAGTGATAAGAGTTCTGATTTTTTAATTAAGTTTTGTCACTTGAGTTGGATGAACTGATCCTAACTCCTTCAAGGGATCAAATCCTTGTGATATTTCTGATAGTTTAGCTTTGCTTTCCTTAAGGATTTTATCAACATCTTCTACACACTTAGGATAATCACTCAATATTTGTAAACATTACCTCCTTCAGACAATGCATCCTTTAGTCTCTGAATTGAAACTCCCAATAAAGTCTTATCCTTGGAAATCAAGATATTCAACTGGTTGAATCTCCTAGCATTGAAATAATTTTGAACTTTGATCATTGCATATTTATCTAAGGATTCAAAGTGTGTGTCAAATACATCCAGCAAATCTTCAAGTTGACTTTATGAAGAGTCATCCTGATTAGATTTATGAGATAGCAAAAATCTTTCCCAAAATTTTTGTGTCTCCAGATAGTAATCTATTGTCCTTCTCATGGGCCCTCAAAATTTGCTCTCTTTCTTTGGCATGAGCTGCCATAGCAAGTGCCATCAATTGATCTAAGTTGAGAGTGTCCAATTCAATTGGACCTTGCATAATCTGCACTGCAATGATGTCCTTTCCCAAGAATTTGGTCACTACTTCTACAGTGACCCTTGCCTCCTCAACTTGATCATATTTCACTTCCTCAATCTTCTCAGAAGTCCACTCTTTCCTTGAATCATTTTCTTCCCTAACCTCATCTTCCTTCTGATAAAATCCTACATTATCTCTGCCTTAGCTTCTCCTTTGTCTGATTCCTCATGTGTTACTTTTGACCTGTCATCTGCACTATCTTTTTCTACTTCTTCTTTCATAGCATTATTTTTATCTTTTGTTACATTCGCCTTCAAATTCCGTACTCTAGGTATGTCTTCCTCATCATCATTCTCTACAGAAAGCATAACTTGAACATCAAAGATAAAAACATCTGACTCTACATCTGTTTTCTGAAAATTTGTATCCATTTTATTTGCATGTGTCGCTTTCTTCTCTTCCTTAGATGGTGCTTCATACCGATTGTACAACAAGATTTTTCTTATTACTTCTTCAGTTTCCTCAATAACTTTATCTATTCTCCCACTCATAATCATATTCACCCTTGTTTTTAAAGACAATTCCTGCTTGGCTTCGTCAAGAATGATATTCAATTCATCTTTTTCTATAACCAAACATAGTATGGTTATGGCTTCTTCTCTAGATAATTCTCTTATCTTCTTCAACTGCAGTCACTTTTCTTGCCTCAAGGTTATCAAATAGATCTTCAGGAATATACCCTTTAATCTCAACCAATTCTCTATTATATTTGTTCAAATACACTATGACTCCATGTTCTAATTTCGTCTTCTCTTTCTCATCATATCTATGATAATATATATTTAACTGAGCTAGAATTCCATGCACAGTCATATTCGTTAATATATCATTCATAATAAATTCTGGCTTACCACTCTTGCTACCTTGGCTCCTTCGGTCCTTAGTTTCTTCTTTGAATCATATGAATCAGTAGACTCGTCTCTATCATCATCCTTTGTCCTTTTATGTTTCCTTTTTCTCTTTGCCTTTACCCTTTTGCTTGTTGATTTAGAAGCTACCTTCAGTTTGACTGATTTAGGATTTGTATCCTTCGGTGTAGACGTCCTAACCTGTGTCTTAACTATTGTCTTCTTCTCTAATAGACTGACTAATGTCTTCACTGAGATCCTATTAGATTTTTTGAAGCGAATGTATGGTGGAGGTCCATCATCATTCACATTAATACACTTTTTTACTTAATATTTCTTTTTTTCTTCCTCTTCATGCTTCCTTCTTTCTTCTGCCATCTGTTCCTTAGTGAAACCCATCCTTTCATCCATAGCTTCAATTTCATTTCTTACTTTTCTCTTCATGGTAGGTTTTTTAAGTTCTAAGTGCACTTTTAAACTCTTCTCTTTGTAAGTACTGAACCTCTCCTCATTAGGATCAATCAATTCGCCCAGTACATCTTTCACATATGCTTCAACCAAGGAAAGGCCTACCTCATATCTCATAGCAATGATCCAGTGATTCCTTGGTTCAAGTACCTCCATTAGGCATTCATCAGTCTCTACCATGAAAAAAAAAGAATCTTCATACTTTCCACAAGATTCATCAGGATTGTATATTTGTTCCACATTTCCTTCTAAAAGGCCTGAAGTATCCCCATAAGTTCCTTGTCACGGATTGATTATCCTACATGAGATCTAGTATTCTCTGATCTAAAATTCCACAAGTACATCCTTCTTCCATGTGATGTCATTGATTCTTAGAAATTAATTCATGAAATAAAAGAATATATGTGTGATCAATGATCCATACTTAAATATCTATTTCTTATCTTTCTTAATCTTTCCCAAATTATCCTGAAGCTGCAATCTCAGAGCTTAAAAAATATCATATTGATCTCTCTCCTTAACCATCCTATATGTAGTATAAATTATGGTATTGGAAATGTTGTTCTCTCTGCTAGAGTGATAGAATTTGTAACCCAATATCATCAAAGAAAACTTCACATCAAGCTACTTAATGTCATCTCATAGTCCTCTTGTCCCACTGAGATTCTGTTAGTTTAGTTACTAATTCCATTGTTATTATTAGGGAAATAAATTCTCCAGTACTATTGAATCCTATTACTACCTCCAATACTTATGTGGTAATCTTGTAGGGTTTGTCTATCCAAAAGAACTAATCATGTATCCTACTAAGAACAAATCTTATCCATTCTAGATCATCAAAAGTGTGGAACTTACTTCATAACCTAAGCTAACTTCATATTTTCTAAAACTTTAAATTCTTTGTTCAATTGACCATTGCCACACATGGATTCATACATGTTTCATATATATAAGATTGACCTAGTTCCTCAATGTTGTAGTGAATGTATGCCCTAATATCTTCTACACGCAATACTCTATAAGGTACACAAAAAATGCACCGTCAGGATCATCTTCCATAGATTTATATGGGTGTTTCTTGAATTGAGGTCTTGGTGTATCCTTGACATCAATTACCATAAGTGTTATCCATAGTTGTCGATTTAATTCACCAATTTGTGGAGTGATCAATACCTCTTTAGGACAATGACAAGGGTTTGCATGTTCGATCTTTAAAAATGATTTCAATCTCTTCTCAAATCTCTTCAAAACTCTCGGCAAGCTCATTCTCAAGATAGGATGGTACCAAATAATGTCATAGAATGCTCTTTTAATCCTTTACATGCTTCAAAAAGCAATCACAATAAATGTACCAAACCCTAGGTCAAAAAACTGAATGTAACCAGTGATAAAAGAATTTACCTACGATCCTAAGAAACTTATCATAATCTACCAAGAGTGTTTCCATTAAGATTCAAATTCAATTATGCATCTAATTGTATTGATCGCTTCCACTGATCCTTCTGATTCAGGGGTAAGGTAAATATTTTCAATAAACACTCCCCCTTAGATCCTTGACCTATTGAATTTATTGATGAGATATTCACACCAGAATCTAGTGCGATCTTTCTAGTAGTATCAATTTGTTCTTTTCTCACCCATGTCTTTCTAATTCTTTCTTAAGTTCTTCTACATCAACAATTTTCTTTTCCTTATCATCCTACACTCTTCTTGATTCTACTAATCCTCTTGTATTAACATTAGCTTTTTTTATCTACAATTCTTAGCAATGTGACTAAAATTATTTTAATCGAAACACATCACATTTGGATTTCCATACCGTGGATTCTCTTGATTTGTCCTTTATTTTCACTACTTCGCCAAGTGTCCAAAATTGTTGCATTTGTAACAGGTTACATTTCTTTGGTTCACCTTTGCTCTACATTCACTTGATTTGTGTCCATAGTTGTAGCAAGTGTAACAGTAACCAGAAAAAGTTGTAGCATTATATCTACTTCTAAACTCCTTTGATCTATGGCCAAATTTGTTGCATGTAAAGCATCTACCATTGGAATTTGGTTTCCTCATAGGTTGCTTCTTAGGTTCTTCAATCCGATTCTCTAATGAATTGATTTTTTTACCTTATCAAAAACTTTCTCCCTTCTCAAAGCCAAGTCCTTGTGTATCTCCTTTTGGTCTTTGACTCTCAAGTTGTGCATCAAGCTTCACCGAACTAGATTTGAAATTTTCTTTGAATTTATTATAGATCTCTATAGTTTTGTTGACTATTAGTGACTCACACTTAGTCATTATCTAGGCAATGATGGTCGGTCATCACTGCGACCGAGTCATCATGTATAGGCCGAGTCATGCAATGTATACTTACCGAGCAGTAGTACTGCCGAGTAAACCAATAGTCACTATGTATTTTTGTATTAGAATGTAAAGATACAATTCTCCAAATTTTAGAGCATCTAGAGTTGGGGGCACCATTAAAGTCAGTGGAAGCACAATGATAATTTCAAGGACAAGGCCCCCTACTCCGTTGACTGTCATCATGCTTAAAGAACATGCACAAAGAATCTTGGACACTCTAGACAAGATACCTTTTTTGGATGTTTATAGTGGAGAAAAGTCAATCACTTTCTTGTGTAGGACCTCTGATTCTAAGAAAATATTTGACGATAGGCATGTACTGATGTGGATACTAATAAGATAGAAGAATCTTTCAAATTTATCTATATTCAGTTTGCATTCTTTAATATACTTATTAATCATCAAGTTCAAATAGGTATACTGTTGACACAACCAAGGATTATTTTTTTATATCTCAACCATGCAATTAGTTTTTCAAATCCTTGGACTTCAATCTTTAAAGGTGCATCTGGCTTAGGATTCTCAGGTAAGTAAACTTGATCTCCATTTGCCTTAAATCTGTTCTATAAGACTTCTTTTCAATTTTTGAAAGAATAAACTTATGCCTGATATTCAGTTAGCCTTTGCAAGTATCTCTTTATCATTGAGAGTTCTTTCACGAGTCCATTTTCTCCATCTCACCCCCCTCAATTTAAATTTTTGAAATGATTTATTTAGCTACCACTAGAATTTTTTAACCAAAGCTTTAGCAAAACCTATAAATGCATCCATGGAAGGACCATTAAATGTATTTAGTTAATATTAATCTTAATCTGGTGGAACCAATAAAAATATTACTTGCGCCTCATATTTCTAGGTGTTAAAGTGTAGCATTTTGATATGGTAATGCTACCTATTGAAAAAACTATGTTTTGCAAGTTAAAAGTTGAAAGATTTTCTCAAGAAGATATTCATAGGGAGTTTTAAGAAATCCCTCCAGTTGAAGGTCATAACTTTTGAAACAAGTGTCAAATTGACAAACCCTTTGAAGCGCCAAAAAGCTCATGACATGGCCTATCACCTAATAGTATTATATGCAATTTGTCCACATTTTAAGACATTTCAAATCCTATAAACCTTTAAAATTGAATTCATAATTTTTTTCAACATTTCCAAAAATAAAATTTATATATTTTTAAATCGAGATGTGATCTTGCAATGAAAATTTACCAGCATGCTTATCTAGCCCATCCAAAACTTGGGTAAAAGAATAGGGAAAATTTGTGCTTAAATAAAAAGTTACCAAAAATAGTAATTGTAAGGTAACATAATTGCATATTGATTATCAATTTCTTTTTGTATCGTTAACAATTAGCTAAAGGGCATTGAAATCACAAATCAATCACATTAGCTTTGAGTTTTCCTTGTGTATGAGTTTCATTAAACATTTTCCCCAATCCAATATCCCAGTGACAAGATGTTAAATACTAGTTATGGCCTCTCAAGGTTTAAACATTAATAAAATTGTGTTGGAGTTGACTAACCTATTCCTTGGGAGTTTAGGTGAATCATCTTCTCTTATTCAAGTAACAACCATGCGTACATTGTTGAGAATCCTACCCTTCATGCTTCTCATCAGGAGGATGAATCTTCAACTCAAATATCTAATGAATAATTGGAAAAGATCAAGATAAGCAATTAGAATAACTTCAGCTATTTGTGAGTCAAGAACACTTAGGTGGAGAGACAATCCCCTTGATTGAAGGTTTAAGGAGGTTGATTAAAAATGATGAATATTGTGGGGAATTTTTATATGTTATTACTTACACAATGGATGAAAAAACTATGAAATTGGCTGGTTGCATTGAGGTGCTTGGGCATTCCAATCCTTCAACCCAAGCTAAGATTTATATTCATATTCCTACATCTCTACATAATGTGTCTACATATACATTTTTCATCATAGATACTACAGCAAAAAATAAAAGAGTAGAAATGGCTAAATATAAAATATGATATAGTCAAATTTAATTGGATGCTTTGAAATTTTGAATGCAAATAATTTGAAAGAATTATATTCCTATAAATAACTACCCTACAATTCCCCTATAGGAATAACTAATAAGTAACTAACTAATTCTTAATTAATCTAAACTAAAAGCTAACCTAATTTAATGAAATATGCCAGCATTCCCCTGCCCCCACCCCCTCCCACCCCCCCCCCCCCCCCCCCCTTATTACATTAATCCGAACAAGAGTGGAAGATACAAGGGTTTTAAACCCAACCCTTTGGAGACTTTGATGAAGTGCCTTCACCAATCCTCCTCACTCTCTCAAGAAACACCAAACTAACTGCATAAGTGGATTTTATGACCACAAAACCTGAAGTTATCTGCACAACATGAGTGTTCCTACCTCCCATGTACAATGAGATACATTTCCTCTAAAATTCCACATCTCCTCCAAGTGTTACTAATGCCTCCTCAAGTGTTGTGGAAACAACCTCTCCTCTGCTATACAAATCACCACCGACATGCCTGCACATGAGACACCTTTTCTCTAAAAGTCCACATCTCCTCCAAGTGTGTCTAGCACCTCCTCAAGTGCTCAAAATATCACCAACAAAATCCTGCCCCCCCCCTCCCCCCCCCCCCCCCCCTGCCCCCGCTCCTTGAAGGGACAATCACGAAGCCAAAAAGTGGTGGACACTATTACAAAAATAACATAGTCCATAGGTTTTCATCTACTATGAATTTGAGAGTATGTATCCTTATTTGCACTTTTTGGATCTACTACTCTCTTATCTTTAAATTTTTTACCTACACATAAGAGAGATTAAAAAAGGTGTTGAGTTATTTAGTGGATTGCCTAATTCAAACCATGAGTAGGAATTAACCTCCCTTACAACAATGGTGTATAGAAAAGAGAGCTCGCGCTTGGAAAGAAGAAAAATTTAAGTAAAATATTGAATTGACACTGTTATACCCTTGCTACGAATCTTTTTGCTTTGAAGTCCCATGAAACGTTGATCTTGTTAGATAAGAGCTCATGAATATGTTCACTCATGGAGAAAATGCATAAATTTTATCATGGATGTTATCTTGAATGTTTGAATGCTTGATCTTGCCTTCATGCCTTGAAGATGACTAAAGAACTGCTTAATTGGACTTGATGTGAATTGAATTCCTTGATGAGAGATGATCAAATGAGGGGGTAAGGGTTTCTTTTAATACCTGGCCTCATGAAACATGTTGAAAATTTGATTAAGGAAGACATCAAGGTGCACTTTCCTGCCCAATATTTTTTTTGTCATTAGAAGGTTCAAATTTGGGCCCTTTTCGGCTGGACAATGGTGCTATAGCCTAGGGGGGAACAAGGCACTAGGTGCCTTTATCTAGACCTACCGAGCTAAAATTTGGTTAGGGAGCTAATGCTTAACCCTCAGATTTGGTAGTATCTTGAGTAGAAATAGTCAAGTTCTAGGGCATGAAGTGAAAAACATTGAACTAAGTCCCAAATGAGTATCAAATTGTATGAGGATACAATTTATGACACTACAATGAGATCTTTAATAAGATATAGCCATTGCATTCAATTTTTACATCTTTTAAATGAACCAAGTGAATTATCAAAAAAAAATCTTTATGAATTTGGTGCCTGTAATTTCAATTACCAATAGAGAAAGGTATTTAAGTTTATTTATGGATGTGACAAGATTGAAGGCACCTAAATAGAGAGTGTAAGTGCTTATTGTGTCATTTATAAATACTTGTGTTGACGCATAGGTGTAGATGGATTTTAATAATAATTTTATATGTTTTAACAATTTGATATGTTTCAATAATTCCATTGGCTTCGGGCTTGTTTTTAAATAAAAGACCTTGGGCACTCAATTTTGAATAGTTGGCATATGAGTGAAGAGGTGATATCCAAAGTATTTGTAAAAGGTATAAATTAAGGCGGCAAGGTCATCGATGCAATTATGTCTAGAGAACATATTTACACACATCTAATTGAGTGCTAGATGTATTATGAATCATTTAAGAAAGAATTGACTCAAACCATTAGATATTGAGCTAATGATTTTATTTTCTTATACACAAAATATGACAAATTTTTTATTTAAAATTCATTTTCTTCTTTATAATATATTAAAATTTTATTTTAGTCATTTTATGTATAATTAAAATTGAGTTATACATTAAAAAAGGAAAAATGATTATTTTAAGTAAACAACAAATTATATATCACATAATTGTAAATAAGCACATCTAATCTGTGAATGTTGTGAATGTAGGGTCTGTGTCTACCTTTGCATCTAACCTCTTTATTGCATTTGCTATTTTCTTATGCTTGGTTTGCCCAATGACAGATAAATTGGATTTGCCTACGCCTTTTCGGAATGGTAATCGTGCCGCTGCCTTTAGAAGATTGCTCTCTGTCTAAAAACATAGTAAATCTGATAAATAGCAGATCTATTAATGTGAGGTAAACGGGCTAAAATATGTAGAAAGGATGATTGCCTGAAGCATGACACTTGATTTGCCCATTCCCCATTCTCCCGAGATTCCCACGGTAATAGGAGATTTCACAAATGGATTTAAAAACAATGCAGCCAAACCTATGGCAAAGGGACTTCGTCCTGTTGTAACACAAAATGTCAGGGAATTCTAGTCAAACTAATTGAACTAGATAATTAAGGAATCCAGACAATTGCACCTACCAAGATTATCCTCCAGAGATGGTCTGTCGGTCCCTTGTTCCACAATACTCTCTACTTGCTTCAGAACTGTGTTGAATAAAAATAATAATAATAAATATTATTCACAGCTACACACTCTTTTGTTTGATAGGGAAAAGAAAAGGTCTAAGCGAACATACCATATTGGACATTTTTTTCTTCTGTTGTTGAGAGAGTATTTCTCCATTCCCGATCGCGAATGAGAGAAATATGTGCACCCCTGCTGACGCTCTCCAAAGTCATATCTATATCACCTAATGTTGCCGCCACCTTAAGCAAATCCTCCTCCGTCCTTGGTGTTTTCTCTATTTTGCTATTTTCCTCTTTAAGATATTCGTCAAGCAAAGGATTGGGTAAAACTTTTCCAACAGGAGAAGCAAGCAAAAGCAGGCTTTTATGTTTATCTGATTCACAATTGCCCAGTAGTAATTCAGCTATTTTCACGGCATCTTCACCATCTGCTTCAGCCGCAAAATGCAGAGCTGTTTTGCCGTTGCAGTCACGCTCTTTCAACGGATGTGCTAGTCCCCCCTCAAGAAGCTTTTTGACAACTTCCACGTGGCCTCCACTTGCTGCTTTATGCAGTGCCGTTTGACCCAGCACGTCTGTTGCCCTGACGTAATTCTTCTTACACTCTTCTGAAATCCATTCAAGAATCGTTCTCACCATCTTTAGGTTGCCTCTCGCAGCAGCCACGTGCAAAGGGGTTGTTTGGCTGAAATCTTTGACGAAAACTTGATTTCTATCTCGATCTCTTGGAAACAACTCGTCTAAAACACTGAGATTTTTATCTCGTTTTCTTGGAAACAACTCGTCTAAAACACTGGGATCATCATGAGATCCAGCTACTGCATAATGTATAGCACTCTGTCCATCACGATCCTTGGTATCTATCAGATTGATGTTGTTCTCTAGAAGCTCTCTACAAAGTTCTTTGCGTCCAAGGAAAGCTAAGACGTGAAGCACGTTTCTTCCGTATTTATCATCACAAGCTGATGCTTTCTCCCAGTTTATAGTTCCTTGCTTTTTAGCATAAAGCAGTTTTCTAATAATTTCCCATGCCACATCCTCGTCTTCACACTCGGCAGCGTGATGGAGTGCGGTCTTTCCATCATCGTCTCCTTCAAAAGGATCGGCCCCTCCATCCAACAGCTTTTGAACGAGACGCAAATACCCAATTCGCGAACTCTCGCGCAGATACGTTGACAGTGGGTACTGTAGCTTGGCAAAATAATCTTCTGGCTGGCTGGAGTTTGACAGCAACAACAGCGCCCTGTTCACAGCTTCGTAATTAAGCCCAAGAGTATATCTACGCTCAACCTCCCAATCCAAAGGCGTGCTTCCACTATTGTCCTTGATGTCCACCAAGAAAATGCCGCCTCCTTCCGAAATTAGAAGACTAACCACTTCATAATGCGATGTCCCGATTGCATGGTGAAGCGGAGTGTAACCATAGGAATCTTGGATGGTCAAGCTTGCGTTATGGTTAAGAAGGAGTCTGCACATTTCGAGGTCGCCATTTCCAGCAGCATTATGTAGAGGAGTCCCCTCCTGCCCAACTGCATTTGCACTGCTTTTATCTTCTGTGAGCAGCATCTCTGCGATCTTATATCTATCGGAATCTTTCTTCATCTTTGTTACATAGTGCAATACTGTATTTTCATCACTATTATTTTTTGCAGAGGGCTTTACGCCCCTCTCGATGAGGCGTTTTACCAGACTCAAATCATTGTACTCGGCTTTCCAGGCATCGTATGCCGCCATAAGAAGACAAGTGCTTAAAACATCAGGCGTTACTATCTCTAAAGGAAAGTTCATCGCCTGTGTTCCATTGTAGCCCTCTACGCCAAAGTTCAGCTGTAATCCTTCACAGTCGAACATTGGGAACCGGTTGAAATCGCCGTTGGCCTCCTTTGCCGCTGCTTCTACGCCCCTCCATACTTCTGTTAGGGCTTCCCCTATAAAATCGTTGGCGTAGAGAATCATGTTTCTCAGAGATGGATCAGAATGCATCACCAACTTACCATATAAGTTTCTTGACAGAATGTTGAATGTTCGCCAAGCCATCTTTTCCACCGCAACATACCAGACTGTTTCCGCAACGACCTCCTGTCCAAAGGCTTTAAACACCTGCTCACTTCCGTTGATGGCAGAAGATAGTTCTTCTAGAATCTTATCTATAATATTTCCTTGCTCTGAATCTTGGTTGTTGATGACCAAGGCTCTCAAAGAATTTTCGGTGTCTTCTAGCAAGCCTTTCAAACACTCTTGAAAGTCTTTCAAACAATCTTCCGTTCTTGCTTCTCTGCTCTTTGCGTGCACACCCTGCCACTTCCTGGCTATTGCGCTTACTACTTTGCTTGCCTCTATCGTTCCATTACCTTCTGTCTTGCCTCTCATCAACCAAAAAAGGACCTCTTCATTCGAGTCTTCACAGCATAACAAAACCGCAGCATTCATCCCCTCTTCACTCAATTTAGGAACCTTGGAATACAGGGGCGCATTGCTGTCATCTTTTTCAGACAAGATAAGAGCGTCAGCCTAATTTTTACATTGCAACATCACCACTAACTTGAGACCTTGAAAATTTCGGTAACCATATTTTGTCATGTGTATTCGGAACTAGTTTATTTGAAGTTAATCAAGCGAAAAGACGTTATACAGACCTGCGTCGGATATCTCTGGAGTTGGTGACTCGACGACTAACATGTATCCAAGACAGCTTCTGAAACCCACTTCGACATTGAGGGGGTCACCATAAGCAGAGCCTCCGATCCAGCCATCTAGCAGACGGACTCTGTCCCATGCCTCTATCAGATTGTTATTATTTATCCATTCCAGATGATCTTTGGCTTCTTCCGCAGTTGCCAAACGCCATCCGAGTGGAGTTTGGGAACTCCTTTCCAACTTTTGGAAGGCCATAATCACCTGGTTATCACACCCAAGACATCATCTACGTATATAACAAAGAGAAGCAGCACCGAACTAAAACATTCCAAGTTACCCTACCACCGCAAATGCTTATATACAAATGACGGCAGTATTCCAATGTGAAAAACCGTAAAAATATTTATTAGCAACTTCAAATAAAGTAGAGTGGGAGTAATTTGGTTAAAGAAGCAATCCCGAAACAATTTTGTAGACTGTGTTTCATGAGACAGCGAAAAGCATTTCTAGAGCTAAATTTAAATTTGAGTAGAGAAAATTATTTTTAGATTCTCGAAGCTGTTTTTCCGATACGACTTCTTTCCATTTCTGTCACTTTTTTCTAAGAAATTTTTTTATTCTAATTAGTTTTATAGCGAGACTACTAACTTTTTAAAATATCTATGACATTTTCACATTATTTAGTAGATTATTACATTATATTATTTAGTAGATTATTACATTATATATCTATATTGTGTACAATGTATTAAATTATATGCAAATTGATCAAAGTGGTACATTTCATAGATTGTCTATATCATATAGAACACTATTATACTACGGCATCACATGATTTCTATTGCATGGTCATTCATAAACCTATATCATGTTGCCACATCTTTTTATAACAATTATCAAACAAGAAAAAATTTTAGCATTTCTTTATCTTTTTTCTCATTTTTAATATAATTTAAGAAAAAAACAATTAATATAAAGTACAAAGATTAGAGATCAAACAATGTAAAATAGGGAATACAAGATCATGTGATTACATAATCAACAAACAAATAAGGGTTACCAAGAAATTAGACTATATCCACTTTAAGTGCTTATAAGTAGCTATTGTTTTGGCTTAATAATAATGACAAACTTTGTGAGATCTATTAAGTACACAAGGATCAAAAAGTGGTCATTTTAAACTCTCTCTAATACCTACTTAAAGATGTTCTAATAACCATGCACCACAATCACCTCAAAAACTTGCACAATTAATCCACTCAATTACATATTCTTCTAAGAATCCATGTCTCAATAATTGCACACTCCTCCCATTAAAATTTAATTACTAAAATATAATAAATAGTTATTTAATAAACTTTTAACTATTATTTTTTCAATATCTTCAAAATTAATAATTAAAAATTTGAGTAAATAAAGAAAAATGGTAATTAAAATATGAAAGGAACCTTCCTTACTATTTACATCATTATTTGATTAAATTTTTTGAGCGATTAAATCCATGTTGACTTTTCTCTCAATGGTAATATTCTTATAATACTAAATAGATTTTAATTCCTCATTCTTATTCGAACTTTTTAACTTCCCTTCGGCAGGTCCAGTCGACGTCAGATTACATTTTAACCAACTGAGCTACATTTTTATCTTTACCGTCAACTGTTAATCCTCTGAACATGGGCAAACTCAATGACATGCAGGTACATAACTACTTGAAGAAAAAAACAAATCAAACTTAACGCTGGCCTTGTTTGTCCGTCCAATC
Source organism: Chamaecyparis obtusa (assembly GCA_027943335.1). Taxonomy (NCBI): domain Eukaryota; kingdom Viridiplantae; phylum Streptophyta; class Pinopsida; order Cupressales; family Cupressaceae; genus Chamaecyparis; species Chamaecyparis obtusa. Next base: position 742,931 of record BSBK01001640.1, on the reverse strand, counting down.
TTCGCGCTGTAGCTCTGGTCCATTTTAGCCTTCTCTGACCTGTAGTCTTTTGAAATTTATTTTAGAGGGGAAAGAGATTTTTTATGGGCACTCAAGGAATTGGGAAAAGTTGGGTGTATGTTCTATTATAAGGTTTGGTGAAAGAATTCCTAGGTTGGAGTTACAAGTAGGAGCTTAATCTGGATTATTTTGCTAGATTAGATATGTAATTGTTGTTGGATTGTTTTTTTTACATATCGCTATTAGTACATGTGTCTTTTCGCATTTCATCTAATAGTTGAAGTGAGCATGTGTCTTTTAGCATTTCACTAACATATATAAATACTAGCAATCGCACTTGAGTGTGCAATGGGTATGCCATAAGTTATGGAAATGTCATTTAAGTATTTGTTCCTTTGTTACTGACAAAAATATGTCTTATTGTCTGACATGCCAACTATGCACGCAATGAAATCTGAGTTTCGTTTCTCTGTCATGCTAATGTATAGCCAATCAGAAGGACGAATATCAAACGGATTAAACACTTGCAATGGTCATCCATTGGTCGTGTTTAATTCTCAACCATTTATATTAAAAAATAGCTTGTTCATTTCAAGTAGTAAAGATCTGTAAAGTTAGTTTATCCACGTCTCACATAGAATCGATGAACAACTCAGATAATTTCAATGGTAGTCATTTTGCCTACACAATCTCATACCGTTGGATACAAATTTTAGCTCAAATATTGTATTAATCTATATTATTAATTAAATAAAAATATATTATTCATTGATAAAAAAATCTATAATATTATTAATACAAGACCTATTATGTCTAAAGATGACCAATGATGAAACTCAAGCTGAAAATCATCAAATAAAAGCCAATTATACGGGTTATTTGAATCAAATAAAATAGAAAACTTATAATATTATTTTTTTTAAATTAATAATTATACCATATAAAATATAATATATAATACAATTAAATTTGTATTGTATAATTTCTATTATATAATTATACAAAAATATAATAAGAATATTTTCTAAATTAAAAATTGTATAAAATAATAAACATAATTATATTATATATTATGTAATTATTTATTATTTATAATAATATTTTTAAAATATGATATAAAAGTAATTTAACCAAATTATCAAAGGTTTATAAAAGTAATATCATATAGTAATTTCTATATATATAATGTAAAAATAAAATAAAAAATTCAACTTAGTATTTATTATTTATAATAATATTTTTAAAATATGATATAAAAGTAATTTTATATAGTAATTTCTATATATATAATATAAAAATAAAATAAAAAATTTAACTTAATATTTATGAATTTCTCATGCACTTAAACTTAGAAGTCCGTATAGAGAATAAAAGTACATGCAAACATTAATCTTTGATTCTAACTTTGAATGACTTTTCTAATTAAAATAGACATTCAGAGTTTGTGTATTTCTGTATATTTCTAAGATTCAAAGTGTTTTTTAAGTAATATCCATATTTAATTGCCTTATAATTTAAGGCGAGTTCATCAAAGTAGGCGTTTGTGCATTTTTACTTGATTTTAGCTAGATTAGGTTTTATGCATTGTGAGATAATTTGTGATTACTGCACATTTTCTTACACTTCTGCAACACCAATGTTATCTATTAAAATCATTCAAATCTAACAAGTTTAGAATATACTCTACCAGTTTACAAATTATGATGTAATCTTCTAAATAATATGTGTGCCTCTCCAACGCATTAGATGTTACAAACGATGTGAATGTATTTTATTGGTTAGCGTTGTATTTTATTTGATTATTGGTTAGCGAAGACGTAATTCTTGAACTTTTAGCCGCCTTCCAAGATTTAGTGGCACCTAAATAAATGCTAATTTATAAGTAAGGGGATCTAGACTCCAAGGCAAAAATAACATGTTAGTGACCTATTGGTAGGTGGTTCATACTTTCAAGGATGAACAAACAAATTTCATTCATTCATAATCAAAAAATAAACCAGCTGATTGTGGAGTAACAATAATGGAGAAATTCCAGTGTTGATCTAGGTCTAAATCCAAACTTGTAGCCCATAATGCTAGTGGAATATATGAACGTGATATAAAATGAACCTATAAATTACATTCAAGACTGAACAATATCTATAAAATATCTCAAATATGAACACCCAAGTTACATTTGGGACTAGTACATTTCTACAAAGTCTCTCCAATATTACTTTTTTCACCTATACAGATTAAAGACACCCTATTACCTAATCAAAGCTTTACAAGATTAAATACATGATATGATTTTTTTAGGGAGAAGATATAACGTGAATTGTATTGTGTGTATGAAAAACTCACGTCCACGCATTGAGGTTCTCATTGTGGATGGCAAAAATGGCGAGGAGTGTATGCTTGAAAGGCATTCCAACCTGCAATAGTCAATGATCTATTCATTTTCTCGCATGGCTGAGGCTCATTTTATTGCATTGATGCTCACCATCACCAAAATGCATCCCACTCCATCTCTAGATCACCACCATTATGTGTGGGCTTCTACATGTGGGCTTAACTTTATGTCACTTCATTTTGACAAAGGCTACCACTGGATTCTATAATTAGTTCCAATTTGTTATTTTTTTTATTTAATCTTCAGTTGTCCCTTGATCAAATAATGCAAATCCCATGCATAATGTATAACTGTTATTAGCAGAATAAAACTAATGTTAGTAGTAGCTGTCTTTTTTTTGAACCTCAAGTCTTTATTGAATCAATGAACTCTATTTTACAACGTCCTCATTTTTTTGGTATGCTGTCAATAAAAATGAGCTTTTTTTTTTTTTTTAAATACATAGAGAAGTTGCAATAAAAATTTGGAACTGCAATTCACTCTAAAAACAGAGCATCCTCTGTCATAAAAACAGTTTCATAGATGGTGCCAATAGTTTCCTTGTTTAAACAGAGACAATGATTCTTGAGGAGTTTACTGATGATGCAAAATAGAAGAATCCAAAAAAAACACCATGTTTATACTGTAACATAAAATAAATGTTCAACGTGATGGATATATAGTCTTGATGAAAGGTCTCCCATCTAAACTCAATTTCGCAATCATGCCAAAATCCAGATGTGCACCTTCTTCAAAATATTATGAAAAGGGGGTTTTTTTTGCAATGTATTATATTCAGAAATGTTTTTGATAGTTGTGTATGCAAAATAAGGAATAATAGACCATAAATAAACTATTGGACAAGTTGCATCACGGAAATGTAGTTATATGAACCTGATGATTACAGAAAATAAGCTAGAAGAAAACCATCCAGAGTTTGTAGAACTTACAAGGTAGGTGTAGACATGAGATTAATTTTCATGATGGCATGTGTAAAGCTAGATTCAACAACTATTGCCAGGGTCCTCCAAAAAAATGCAAATAAATCCCATTTGATAAATTGATCTTTTTCCAAAATGCAGATAAATCCCATTTGAGAGAAATCCCATTTCACAAAGTGATCTTTCTCCCACAATGCAGATAAATCTCATTTCATAAACTGATCTCTTCTTAAAAAGCCGAATAACTCTACCATTCGGGAAAAAAAAAACCATTTAACAGTCAAATGCAGACAAATTCCATTTCACAAATGTTATTTTACAAAACAGATAAATTTTATTTCAAATTATCAGATCATCAAAACAATCTTTACATAAAATTATAATTAAGTGATCCATATCATATAACAATGGACGGCGTAATAATGGATCTCAAAGATCTCACAGAGTGGAATCACCAGAGACAAAGGAATAATACCAGTGTATGTCTAAAAACATCATCAACAACAGAACAAGGAGAGATGTCTTTTATGCAGAAAAAAACCTAAATAACCAGCCAATGTTGTGTGACCTGAATGAAATCACAAACAAAAATAAAAATAGCGCATCTAAAACCTAAAATCTAACCAGCTACTGAAACAAAACTAACACGAAGGAGAAACACTAAGTGGCATGGATCACGGACCTTAGAAAAGGAAGAAACCAACAACGCTAGCAGTTGTAACGAGGATCATTTTCTCCAGAGTGACCATGAATCCACCACTGACCAAAAATATAATGTTTGAAAAGTTGGATCAAGGAATCCAACGACTATAGAAAATATACTAAAAGAAAATCGTTCAGAGGTTGCAAAACTTACAAGGTAGGGGTAGATGAGAGATCAAATTTATGATGGCGAGTGTAAAGCCAGATTTCAAAAGTTGTTTCTAGCATCCTCCAATGTGATAAAATGGAACCTTTCCAATAGGTTATGGATCTTCCTCAAAGCGTACTAAAGGTGTGTTTATGTTCCCCCTGCTCCATCAAAAAATGTTGTGGCAGATATTTACAATAGAAAATGTAGAAGCACAAACAAAAGAAGTGAGCAATTTGAAAAGATGCCGTAGAGAGATATTACCTCTAGGTTAGATTTCTTTTCAATATCCTCCCCGTTGAAGTGCAGTAAAGACCTTCAAAGGGATTTCTGTGCAGACCTGTGATATTTTTTCCCTCTTTTTGGAAAGAAGGAACTAGGGTTTTAAAAAAACAGAGCATGAGAACTCATTTTCAACCTCGCATATACTTCTGAAAAACTCTCACAAACCCAGACTTTCAAGAGGTGGATGGGCAGCTGTGACTTACATGTCATGTCAGCAATTGGAGAACACTCTAGACCACAGGGAAGATATATATCAAAAATGGCGATTTGAGATAAAAATTGCAAGCCAGACGGGTTAAAGACCATTATAGTCATACAGGGAACGATTATAACACTCAGATTAAAACTGTGAGTGTGCCTTACAAAAACAACACAGGTGTAAACAAAGTGGCCTTACAAAGCATAGCTATTTAAGATTGATAAAGACTGCAAGCCAGAGAGGGCTTACAAAACACTATTTGACAACAGAAAGACTCATGTGATGATTTATTGGGATTCAACTGTGCAGTTTGGCGTAAAACCAAATCGACTTGAAAAAATTAAAATGAGACGGGAAAAGATTTGACAACAATTTTGGGATACAAGCAAGGCATATAGGCTTTTACCTGACTAATTTTAACAGTGGGCATGGCATCAACAGCGCTACGAGCGGCAGGAAGAGGGCCGCATCTGGTCATATCACTGTGACTACCGCTGAAACCGGCGGTGACACCGTTGGTGGCCAGATGCTGAATCAGTTGATCGAGGCCGTAATCAACCATGTGAGCGTGGCTATGGTGGTGCCTCCGGCCAATTCCAATGGAAAGGGCAATCCCCTAAAATTAGCCCCAAAAATTCTACTTGACCTTGTTTGGCGTGGAATTGCGGGTAGCACTACAAATCACATGGGCAACTCAATGACATGCAGGTACATATTTTAAAGACCAGGAGCTGAATAAAATCATTTCAAGACCAAAAAAAAACAAATCATACTTCACTTTGGAGCCAGCTACCCAGCCGACAGAATCCCCCTTCCATGCTATGCCATGCCCTCCATCCATCATCCACCCACAGCTTTGTACTGCTCTAAAAGTACGCACGGTAGCCTTGTCAGTTTGTCCGCAGAGACTCTAACTTTAGCAGTACTCAAAAAATAATTACTGTTGTGAATGTTTTTTTTTTGACTTATTATAATATCTAAAAAAATATTGAACTAAGTATATTTGACTAATTTTTAAATTTTTTTAATATTATTTTTCTAAATAATTTTGAAATAATATTAAATAGGTAAAAATATTATTTATTTTTATTTTTAATTTTTTTTTTTATCGGTAAAAGGCCAAAGCCAAAGATTTTATTAATAGATTAAATTATAGTACAAATATTCCATTTTGTGCGGGCACTGGTAGGAAAGAATGGAGAAGAAAACCTTTAGTCTAGCCCGGGACCTTGGTCTAGAATTTCTATTACAAACAATTTTATGATGGCATTCCCTCATTTACATCAAAAGATGAAGGCATTCTTTCATTTACAATTACAGTTTAATTTATCTCCATACTCGGTTCTAGCTTGGTGTTAATTACATTGATATATCTCTGTATCGATAGAAGGAAGATCGCCTCATATACATTAAGTGTTTAAAGATGTCCCTTCGCTTATAGTTACAGTTTTAATTTATTCCCCATACTCAGTTCTATCTTGTTGTCAATTATCTTTATATATTTTTGTATTGATGAAATGAAGATCTTGTATGCTTTGATTCCTTTGTCTCTGCTATCCTGTATACATACAAAAACTATGCGCCAAATACATGCTTGTTATGTAGTTAGAAAAGAAGATTCCTACTAACTCAGAAGTTATATATATCCAATACTTCAAACTTGATATTGTTGCTATCATTAAGAGTAGCACCATACCACTATTTTGTGACTTAAGATCTTGTGTTTAAAAATAAGAAGTGTTCAATCAGTAAAAAAGATTAGGCTGATTAAGAAGAGATACAATTTTTTATTTTATTTTAAAAACGTGAAACCCCACTCCCTTATTATCTATGCTTCTATAAGACCCTTACTTCCTCTAGAAGGATATTTCACTATTAATCTAGACACTAAAGTTAAATTCTACCATTGCCTCTAAGTCTCTATAGTTCCAAGAGATACCATCTTTATATCTATTTATAGAGAGAAGCTTGCTACTCTGATATTATAAGGTGATGATTATTTCAGGACCACCTTATGCACTTCATTTTTTGGCATATTGGGCATAATAAAAATCTATAACCCAAGTATAAACTAAGATGATGTGTTAAAAACTATGCTTATTTGAAACATTTTTCATGACTCATAGAATGATACTTTAGAAGTCAAATAGAGATACAAACGATTGAGCTCTCAGCTTATTTAAACAGTCAGTACACAAGAAACTATGCAAAAGTAATACCATCCTTTGATGTCTGGCCATAAGAAGTAATAGAATGAAGGCTATCAGTTTAGCAGGAAGATACATACTAACCCTTGGAGATGTTACTATTTAGTCTAATATACAATTCTTAGCAAACATATTTTGGATGCGAGGAGTCATCCGGAACCAAACTAGTATATCTATTAGACATAGCATAATTGGAAATTTAAATAAACCAGAGACTTAAAGAAGCAGCTTTTATGCAAGTCATAGTAGAACCAAGACAAAGGAAAACTAAAACACTGAAAACTAAGCATAAGAATGCCAGGGTAATCTATTTCCTGAAGCCAATATAAGGTAAATATATATTGACTTCAAGAAGACAGATTAGCTAGGGATTCTTCACTAAAAAAGATGAATACAAAGCCTAAAATGAGATGCTAGGAAGGATTGCAAAAGCTTATAAAGAGAATACCATTCCTAATAATAGGTTTACAGAGCTAGAATAAATCCATTTGTCACGAAGGATAAATTTAACATAAATGCATTGGAGATGTCAAACCTCTGGTTATTAATGCAAGTGACATTTGTATACCATCGTTTTAACCTTACTATTATTATCTTTGTTTCTTGTATTACTAAGTGCGGGATGTTAATAGGATCCAGTTGCCATATATTCCTAGGATCAGATCCCATCTATTGGTCTAAAACTAGAGATGCCATATTTAAAAGGGAGACGGTAGCATATTTCATAGTAATGCAGAGTAAAAAGCATCGAAACTCAAATATGGAATAGCCAGGGTACTATAAAACTTCTGAAAGTATAGCAGGTTCCACCAGACTCTTCTAATTCTAGTAAAGGATCTTGTTTACTAATTAGAAGGGTTGCTACTCGGTTGTCTGATTTAAGTATTTCCTAGGGAGAAAAGGGTAGCTTGATAAACCAAACAAAAGGAAAAATGAAGTATGCTATATGTATTATAAATCAAAAGGAGCCTTAGCTACTAAGGAACTCAATATAAGACTAAATAGGACTAACAAACCTTTATGAATGCTGAGAACTTATATCTATGGTATAGAAACTGTTTCAACGATCCATACTCTACTTTATGCAATATGTATGTGGTAGGAGCTAATTACTACCTGGCCCATGTGTAGTTGTAACACGTACTTTATTCTGGTCCTGAGAAGTAGTTGTTAGGATATAGCATAACATGGAGTTAATTGTAGGTTTACAAAAAATTGTAATATAGTAGTAAATCCTATTCAGAATGAAAAGCAATTGTATTGATTCTAATTAGTCTGAACTACCTGTAATGCTAATGTTTGGTTTTGTCAAATGTTATTAATATTTTCCTTATAACAATTCTTCTAAAAGATGCTATTGAGTACATACCACTTGAATGTTAAAAGCTACTTGTACCATAGATCACAAAAGGTTATCCTCATAATAGATTTCTACATAAGTCCAGAAGCGAAAGGTATACATAAATCCACTTTCTTATTGCCTTTGTTGTTCCTGCTTTGTGAGTTTGAACTTTCTGAGTCGAGGGTACGAGTTTTCCTTTTTTTGTGATGCTTCCCTTCTTCCAACCAAAGTTTGACAAGATTTTCTGATTTTGAGTCTGAAAAATAATCCATGTCTGCAATACCGACCTCATCCAAATGCCAGTATTCATAAAACCAGTCTTCCTTAATGGGTTTCCAAATATGGAGGTAAAGAAGCAAAAAGTTAATATTTCTTTTAACAATATCTTCTCTATCCTTGAAAGCATCTAGGTTCTCGGATACTATAATGTGGAGAGAAGGAAGATGATTTCCTTTGGAGGATACCTCATCATAAAACTTAGGTCTTATAGTAGTCAGGTCATCTTTGATACTACGAAGGGCTTTATCTAGATTGCCCAGATATCTTTGTTTGAAGATTCTGAAACATAGTCTCCATATTTCCTGTTTTGGACATCCCCAAAAGAGAAGGGTTGCTACAACCATGGATGCGATATTGGGTAGGAATCTATATCTATCCATGTTATCAAGGAATTCAGGTCCAAGGGTGTGGAGGGTTGCCCTTATGATCAGGGCATGCTTATTTATCAACACCTTCTTAACATGCTTAGGCGTAATCCTTCCAACAAAGGCCATTTGACTCCTATTACAAGTAAGCAATATTGGGGTCTCCATGCTTACCTGAACAATAGAGGGGGAATAAGGTAATCAGTTAGTGGTATAGCAGGGATTTAGTTAAAGGTGGGAAGGCTATATATATTGCAGTCAACAGCTAGGGCGTTTGGGTTTCTATGGCTAAAAGAAGCGAGTCCCTTCGACTACTAGAGGGGATGCAAGAAGTTATTCTAGAGTAATTGAGGATTATCTTAATGTTTCCTTTGGAGTTTCTCTGAATGTTTGATATTCTATTAAGAGAGCACACATGGGACAAAGTAGGCACCTTAATTTCAATTCATCGATGGAAAAGAAAACATATAGTGAAAATACATATTTGAATTAGACCAAACCAGTGAAAAGAGTTATTGAAATAAATTTTTCCACAATCTATGAAGATTAAAGAAAACTATCTAAGATGTTAGTAGAATATACAATACTATATTCACACTAAATTGAAAGGTAAGTACAAGTAAAATACTATTTTTAATTACATTTAGCATTATCTTCCTTATCTCCTATTGGTCTGTGAAATAAAATCCTATTTAGTAAATTGTTAAACATATGTTCACTGTAACATGTTTTATAGTTAAACTATATAATATAAGTCCTCAAAAGATAATTGAAAACCGCAAGTCATATGTTTTCCTCTTTCTGGATCATCTGAAAATTCCAAATCTTCTCGTCCTTCTTCATTAGTACAATGAATTCTTCTTCAGCTACCATCTTTTTTGAATGGCGTGTGCATTTGGGTATCTCAAGGGCCATAATATGAAAATTTGCAGCATCTACTTTGTCTAGGTCTCCTGGGATGATGAAGCCCTCATGTCTCCAGTAGTTGATTACTCCAATTGAATCTAGCTCTCCAGGGAGGACTTTGTTATAAAGGAAATCTAAGTTCCTAAGCATCTCGGGTCAGTGCTTGTCAAAATGTTCTTCATCTTTGAATGAAATCATGGGTATGCATTGGGATTGTGGGATTGCTTCAAGCTTGGACGCTTCAGTTTTCATGGTGATTTCAGGGTAAGGAATGGTGAGTTGGTTATCTATGCATAAAACCATATTATCTAGTCCTTCAAGAAGATCTTCATTGAATATGGAACTAGCAACCTAGATAATATCCTCTTTACTCTTACTTGCAAAAACTAAGAGAGCTATAAACTATCCAATGACTGCGCCATTGGTCCTGAATGTGAATGCATTGTCAAAATGGTGGTCTCCCAAAGCTCTCTCAACTGCCCTCCTGGCTGAATTCGACAGTGGATTAAGGACTTGATTTCATCATTCTGGTAAGATACAACCTCTGAACACCATAGCTTGACTGCCCTTGGTTGCAACAGTTATCAGTTTGGTTTCCATTTCTACAGGAGGTTTAAACTTACAGAAGATGAATTCTAAGGGGTTGTTAAGAAGACAATCTAAAGACATCTGTGTTTATAGTCCCTATACCTACATCTATACCATCTGTCCTCATGTCACCTATGTAGACTAGTGTTGGTACATGATTGAAAGACTCCTGTACGATCTACTATTTTCATCATTATCGATCACTCCTTCAGAGATAGGGTTGTTCTAGATAATCTAGAATGTTCACTCCTTTAAGAGAGTGTAAAAGGTGAATGAAAATCATTGATTAGTTGCGTGAATATTGTTTATAGTTTATTCTATAAGATGTCAGTATTTCCCAGTATTAAGAGTGTATGATGATATTTAATAATTCCAGGGGTAAATCATTGGCACTACAATCTATCACGGGTTACCCTGAAATGATTTGATTTATATTGCTTCACTAATTTGCCTAGATTATGCCAAAATTATAAATCTATCTATGAGTGGCGGGAGATCTATCTTATACTAGAGGGTATCCCGCTTGAAACTATGCCTATTAATAAAAGGTTAGTGTCAGATAGAGACATAGTATTTAGAGGAATAGTTAGAGGACTCCTACAAAAATCTAATGTCATAGATACGTTAGGAAGATCTTAAAAGTTTTAATATTGCTTAATTTAAGTGGAATAACAAAAACTATAGTTAACTCCCTCTAAATTTATCCATATGGTACCTTATGTTTAAAGATTTAAATTAATCTGACTATTATAAAGAGGAGATACATCTTTAAAAATTCTCCTACAGGTGTAAAGGACTGGTATAATAGGCCTCTAAAAAATGAGGTCTAGTTTCATTAATGTAAAAAAGATGGAAAATAAAAGGATCTACTAAAAGAAGGTCAAGTTCTCAGAGATATAAGGAATTTTGCCAACTGAGTACACATATCTAATAGTGTAAATATATCTTATATCAAGCCTCTCTAGAAGTATATCTATTCAAGGAGAAACATATATAATAGTTAGAGCCATATCTGCCTGTTTCATTAATAGATAATATATCTATATATGCATTGAAACCCACTTTAAAGTGTTATATAATTTCTAACTAACTATTCTAATTACGATATCCTAAATCCAAAGGGTGATGAGCAAAAGAATTTACCTCAATATGCCTAATGTCTTGGTGGCCTATAATTGGAATGAATTTCATAATTCTGGTTAACTAATAAGTATCCGTGTTTAGGGAAAAATAATGTTTTTAAGATTTAAACAGGCCTTGGCTCTAAATACTACACATTTTAGATTTAGCTATTAAACTTTAGTTAATGATATAGGATGTATAATAAGGTTCTAGGTGATTGGCATTAAATTCTACATTTATTTATTTTTAATTTTTATAAAATTATCTTAATAGATAATTGTTATATTTTATAGTTTATTTTTGAGAAACATCAAAATTTATATATTTAAAAAATAATATATTATAATTTTTATGTTTGTATTTTAATTTTTTAAACATATTTTAATAATTTGTAATCATATTATTAAACAAATATATTTAGTTATCTTCATTTTTTAACAAATAGATTCCTTTAAAGAACTTAAGTAACTTTTTCCATAAATAACAATATTAACTATATGCAAACTAAATATATAATTAAATAATAAATATAAATAAACCTAATGCATAATATTATATATTTATTATATTAATTTAATTATAATAATTATATTTGTATTTAATAATTTTTATTATAAAATATGATATATATAATAAGAGTGTAATTTTTGTGAATTTTTTTTGGTCAACTTTTTGAAGCAATTTAAGATCACATTATTAAATAATTACATTTTAATGTATTATAATTTTCAATTAAAATTTATAAAATAATTAACTCTCTATTAATATTCTACTTATGTTCATGATTAATAATTTAATAATATCACATCAAAATACATATAACTTAAATAAATATATTATATGACGTGATTTGTTGATTGAAGAAATAGACAAACCCACTTTGCAACCAATCAACAATTGGTTTGATTGAGCTTTGGAACAAAATAGAGAAGCATTAGTCAATCAAACCAATTGTTTATTAGTTGCAAAGTGGATTTGTTAAAAGAATAATTAACTCATTCATATATTAAATATAAATTTAATTTTTATAAAAATATTCTAGATGTAATTTTATTTAAAATACTAATTTAATTTTATAATTTTTTATTCAAAAATTATAATACATTAATAATATAATATTAAATTTCGTCATCTTAAAAATGCTATATATCATCTTCACTATAAAGTTGATGGTAAAAGCACACATTTTTTTATCATGTTCATAAATAGAAATATTAAAATATTAATATTTCTATCTATGAATATGATAAAAAAATGTGCACCATCAACTTTAATATTTTAATATGATTAAAATATTTATATTTATTTAATATTAAAATATTTTTTTATCATGTTCATAAATAAGAATATTAAAATATTAAATATAAAATATTAAAATTATCTATAAAGATAATATTATAAAAATTAAAAATTATTTAAATGAAATAATATTTTTAGTATCTAATATTATTTCAAAATTATTTACAAAGATAATATTAAAAAAAATATAAAAATTATCTATAAAGATAATATTATAAAAAATAAAAATAAATAATATTTTTACCTATTTAATATTATTTCAAAATTATTTAGAAAAATAATATTAAAAAAATTTAAAAATTAGTCAAATATACTTAGTTCAATATTTTTTTAGATATTATAATAAGTCAAAAAAAAAACATTCACAACAGTAATTATTTTTTGAGTACTGCTAAAGTTAGAGTCTCTGCGGACAAACTGACAAGGCTACCGTGCGTACTTTTAGAGCAGTACAAAGCTGTGGGTGGATGATGGATGGAGGGCATGGCATAGCATGGAAGGGGATTCTGTCGGCTGGGTAGCCAGCTCCCTTCACTTTGGCCCTGTTTGTACGTCCAATCTTCGTGCTGTAGCTCTGGTCCATTTTTTATCTTTTCATGTGATGTGGTACAATTATTTGATATGAGAAATCTTTACATAGTTTTGTGAAATGTCCACAATGGCTCATAGTAGTATTTTAAAGACCAGCAGCTGAACAAAAGGACTTATCTAAAATCACTTTAAGTACAATTATGATGTGGGACCTTTGTGCTAAGTGCAATCATTTGATGGGAGAAAGCTTTACTTCGTGATGTGATCGTCCACAATGGCTTATAATGGTTAAGTTCGTGGAAAATGCAAGCTACAGACAAATCACATACATCTTGCACATGTGAACACGCAGGTTTAAGTGTACAGCTAATCTTTTGGCGTGTTTAGAAAATTTAATTTGATTTGAGTGAAGACCGTTCGCTACGTACTTACCCAAATAAAAATGAAAGCGACAACAACATCACAGCTACCCGCATGCAATACATAAAAGGCGCGGGCAAAAACATAACAATTTTTTCACACGTTTTTTGTTGTTTTCTATCATAAATCTTTTCGATTATGAAGAATCCATCCTAAAAATTTCATAAAATTCTGTTGTGTTTTTCGAATTTCCAAAAAAAGTCAACAGTGCATTCTATTAGAAGGAGGGCCGCATCCATACATGAAATGGGAAGTAAAAAATGGTACAAAAGGCATGTGAGAGGCAGTGACTGGCATCAGGGACAGGGTTGGCAATGATTAGGTGGTACGATGATGGAAAAGTTAGCACTGGGAAGATGAGACCATGGGGATAGCGACCAACGTCATTAACCAGCACTAACCGAGCTCTAACACTAACCACGAATCACTAACCGGACTCACTAACTGCGGATAATGCATGCACTTATGAGTGGTTTTGTCATGTGAGTAAATAGGTTTTTGGACCTCGTCGGGATTAGGTAGCGGATAAGCGAAACTCTTGTCTTCATACTGAAGAGGTTATTCTCTAGTATTTTATGCATTTACTTGCCTTTTTCTTTGAGAGGTTGAGTGAATTTTTTTCCTCTATCCTATCACTATCTTTCTTTCTCTAAAGGAGCGTCTTCCATCCGAGTTCCAATTTTGAATTTCAAGAAAGAGGTTATCTTGATTCTTCTTTTTTCCCTTTTGAGGATTTGAAATGATTATGTTAATAAAATCTAATTTTTAATGTTTCATTTGTTGGCATCCCTTACTTACTCTACAATCCATTGCTAATTCTTTGAACTGAGACTGAGAATCATTAAGATCCTTTGAACCCATTCCCCTGATTTAGATAGAATTTTGATGGAACGCAGAAAGGTTTTGGTTGTACAAAAAAGTATGCAAATTCTTGTTGAGAGAATAAAATTTTCCAAACAGGGTGGATTCAAACTCAAGAATCCCCAATTATATAAACTCCAAGATGTTTTCCCTTCTATATTGTATATGTAGATTTTTAAAGAGAATCAATCTAATAATTAATTTTTGTATAGAGAAACTAGGGATCTACATTTGCATATGAAGGCTACAACCTTTAGAAAAATAACACTTATTTTTAAAAACCCCGTCCCTACCTTCGTTTGAGTTGAATAATACTAAAAATATCATTTGGCTTATCTAAAATGGTAAACTTTTTTATTTCTAACCAATGTTCTTTTATCCAATTGGAAATCTCTATAAATGAGATGAGGATATTCCAAAACTTACACATTAGAGCTTTGTGAGTAAGATTTTTAATCCTCAGTTAGATAATCTCCTTTGCTACTAGGATGAATGGCTGAATATAGTTTGAAGATTCCTTTGTATTCATATTAGGCTTTGGTTCTTCTTGTTCAATTTCTTCTTCTATTGGATTTGGTGTATATCCTTCAACTTCCAAAACTCCATGTGTTCTCTATCCCTTCTTGGAATCATTAATTTCCTTTATCAATAAATGTCCTATCTCCCGTTCACAATTATTACCCATGTACTTTTTGGAAGACCACCCTTCTGGGAAGCCCACTGCTTAGAGTAATCCATTTTAATGTAATTGATTTCCTTTTCCCTTTTATATTCTGTTGAAAAGCTCCTATGACCTTTTGAAATCCATTTTTTCCTTGAATAAAACCCATTTAGATTGTCCCCATAAAATCCTACCTTGAATTGTTTCTAGAGTTGGTTTCTTGTAGCTTTGATTTCCCAACAAAGCTACAACCATGCTTTCCTTGGAAGCTGGGTGTCAAAAGGGGATCTAGACGTTTAGTGGTTAGAAAGATAGGAATGTTGTTGGGGAAGGAGGAATTCTATGTATTTATTCCTACTATCACTTTTTTCCCTTTATATGTTCCCCTAGGTTCTTTTTCCGAATAATTTTTCCAAATTTTTCATCTATTCTACCTTTCAATTCACTTGTTCTTGTATATGACAAAGAAAAGTACTTTGCAAGTGAGAAAGATCTTCTAAATTAGAAACGATCAAGGTTACTTTTCTCCTTTCCCAACCATATACTTTTAAGATGTGTAAAACTTGATATACGAGGAGATTTACTTCTGTTATTCACATAAATGTTAGGATTATTGATCAATCCCTCTTTGATTTCTTTACAAGCTTCCCCGAATCCATTGTTGCTTCTCCACAGTCTATCCCATGTTTGTGAAATTTCCCTTGAAATGGTCTTACCCCAAGGTTCTATGAATTATAAATATTTATTCCCCATCTAATGATACATATTTCTATTTCTTGCAACCAACACTTTGTTTTTTCTGTGATTGTAAAATATTTTCGATCAAAATAATTTATTCTTCCTGTTTAAGATTTCACCGCAAGGAGTTCTGTGTTCTTGATGAAATTTGGCCAACCTTATACTTTCAAACACTAATTTCTCCAATATTTTCCTTCTATTAAAATTTAGCATGTTAACTATAGAAAAAAAAGTCATTATTTACCTATAGAATGATTAGTCCATGTGTAAACCACTTTTTGGGTATGCAATAAAAAAAAATTCCTCTAAAAAAGCACAAAAGTCTTGTATTGCTCTATTTTCATTTTTTAAGCCTCCAGACTTACCTTTAGATCCAAAATAGCATTGAAGTATCCACCTAGAATACATTTTTTGCTTCCATTTGCCTTGATACATCTTCTTATCTCATTCTAAGTTACTATCTTGTCCTTGGAATTGGCCCATTAGTTTTGAAGAGGCAAAATTCATCTTCCAACTATAGTAATTATACAAAACTAACCACCCACTATTATTTTTTGTTAATATTATTGACTGTGACCTTTGATTCATTCTAGAAAACACAAAATCCACCAAATGAGCCATTGGCCTCATAGAGTTCATTGGTCCAATTTTTTTTTTTAAATTCAAGTTATGCATCTTCATCCAAGTTCAATTTCATCTTTTGCATCAAAATAATATTTCATTTCGTTCCAAATTACACTTAACCAAACATCATTTATGAAGAATGTTTAAGCCCAGACATTCCATATTATAATTTTTAATATTTTCCAAGAGAAGCTTCCCATCTCCTAAATCTTGTCATATATTTATTTATGCTAGATGTACCTAGTTCTAATTTCTTCCTATTTTTTCTTTCGTATTTCCCTTCCATGACCTCTCCCCTTCCTTATGCTACGGATTATATGAGATATAGATTGACTTATTCATCTTGTATTGACTATACCTAAATCATCATAATCAGACATGTTGTCATTTAAGTCAACCTCATCCAATGATTGAGTCCATCTATTAGGGTTTTCCTTAATTTCAATATTCTCCTTTAATTTTGTTCCTATCTTCTTAGCTTCTTTTCGTCTAATATCTTTCCTCAAATCACAAATATCTGTAGATGCCATTTCTCTTTTAATACTCGAAGAGGAGCATCTAAACCCTAAACCCTAACCCTATGGAAATGCCATTTGTTTGTACCTTTATATCAATTTTAGTGGAAATAGGAAATGCAACATTTTTATGGTTATCCTCCTTGACGGGTCATCTTAATCCATAGTTTACAAGATCCTATGAACCACTTGAAGAATTGGGTAGATTAAAAAAACTTAGTCCACCTAAGTTATAGTGTGACATAATAAGTTTTCTAACAGAGCTGTGTTGTGTGTTTCTAGAATTACTTACATATCTTTGTGGTTTAAATTAATAATTACTCATTTCCTTGTCTTTTAGTATTCAGAAAGCATTTCTGCACCATTTCTTTCCTAACAAGTGGTATTAGAGCCTGACTAGTTTTGTTATCCTTGTCGAATAGGGTTTGGTTTTTTGTGCCAATTTGATTTCAGTGGGAGTTTACAAAGTTTTTTTTGTCTGTAAGCAGAGATGGCTGGTACATTAGGAAGAGTGGACATTGAAGAGTTCAATGGCACAAACTTTGAGTTATGGAAACTTAAAGTTGAAGATTTGCTAGTAGATCGAGACCTGTGTAACCTATGTCTGGCACCAAGCCTATGGGTATGAAGTAGGAAGATTGGGATCTAGCGGATCGGAAGGCCAGAGGCTGATAAGGCTAAGTCTTGCAAATTCAATTTTATTGAATGTTCATGAAGAGAAATCTACACATGCGTTGTGGAAGAAGTTGGGAGAAATTTATCAAGTAAAGTCCTTGGTAAACAAACTTCTCCTCGGAAAGAAATTATATCCTTTGAAGATGGATAGAGGAATGACTATGGCTGATCATCTAAACTCATTCAACATGGTGATCGCACAGTTGACATTTGTTGGTGTGTTCATTACTGAAGAAGAGCATTGCATTTTATTGATGTGCTCGCTGCCAGATTCATGGGATCACTTGGTAATGGCCATCGGAAGTATGACTACCAAGCTTAAAATGGAGGAGGTAGTTGCTTCACTTCTGTTAGAGGAGATGCGAAGGAAGTCCTTTGAAGTGGCCAAAGAAGCTCTCATTGTAGGAGACAAATCTAAGGATAAGGGTAAGAAAAATGACATGAACTCAAAGTGTCAGGAGTGATCCGCCACTCCTAGAAAGAAGTCCAAGGTGAAGTGTTGGAACTATGGGCATAAATGTCATATCCGAAGGGATTGCAAATAGGAGAAAAAGAAGAAGAAGAATTAGTCTTTCAATAGAGAATCTTCTCAAAGTGATGCCAAAGCCTTTGTAGCAACCTTGGTAGAACATGTGTCAGATGAAGTATGGTTAGTGGACTTAGGAGCATCATTCCACATGATGTCTCATAAATAATGGTTCTCAAAGTATGAACCGTATGATCGAGGGAAGGTGTTCTTGGCGAGTGATACCACACTAGAGATCATTGGAAGAGGAAGAGTCAGAATTTAATTCCCCTACGATAGAGTAAAGGGAATTGATGGAGTACTCCATATACTCGGTCTGGCCTGAAACCTACTTTCAGTCAGTAAGTTGAATGATGTCAGATTCCAGGTAAAATTTGTCCATGATGGTTGCAAGATGACTAGGGGTTCTATTATTTTAGCTAAGGGTGAACTCATTGGAACACTGTATAAGTTAGATGCCAAACTTGTATGTTGTAATAGTGTCTCTATAAAGTCTAACAAAATTAATATGGAAACACTTGTTGTCAATACGATGGAAGTTAAACTTCCTATAGAGAAAATAATGCTTTGGCATCATAGGCTTGGCCATATTGGTGAGAAAGGATTAAAAACCTTGAAGAATAAAAACCTGGTTGAGGGTTTGGTTGACTATAACCTTGAATTTTATTTCTACGAACATTGCATCTATGGAAAGCAAAATCGTGTTTAGTTTTATTCTAGTTCTCAAAAATCTTCTGGTTTGTTGGATTATATTTACTCTGATGTATTTGGTCCTGTGAATGTTTCTTCTTTGTCTAAGTCAAGATATTATGTATCATTTATTTATGATTATTCAAAAAGAACATATATTTATTTTTTAAAGAGTAAATCAGAAGTGTTCAGTTGATTTAAGGAATTTAAAAGTGTTGTTGAAAATCAGACTGGGAGAAAGATTAAATGCTTAAAGACAGATAACGGTGGTGAGTTTTTCAATGCAGATTTTGATAAATTTTATGTAGATCATGGCATTAAAAGGCATAAGATGACTTCTTATACTTCGCAACAGAATGGAGTAGCAGAAAGGATGAATTGGTCGTTGATACATATGTTTTGAAATTGAGTAGTTGTCACCCAGAATGTAGTACCAGAAATATCACTATCTTCTCTGACAGTCAGAGTGCATTATGTTTAGTAAAAAATCCAACTTTCCATGTGAGAACAAAACACATTGATGTAAAATATCACTTTGTAGGTGACATGGTCAAAGATGGAAAGGTAAATCTAGAAAAGGTTGGCTCTCAAGAGAATGTTGCAGATGTCCTAATGAAGCCGGTGAACATAGCTAAGTTCAAGTGGTGTACAACCTCCATGGGGCTTAAAACCCCTGACTCTTATTGGTTGTGTTGAGTGACTCTGTACTCATCAAGTGGGAGATTGTTAAGAAATGACAAAGTGGAGTGAATCGTATGGTGGAGGCAATCTCATCATACGACAAGACCACCATCTAGATGAGGCAATCTCACTATGCGATGAAGAGACAAGGTGTGTAGATTTGTGACCATTGTACAGTGGAGGAGATCTCACCATACAATAAGACCATAGTACGACAGAGGCAATCTCACTGTGCAGTAAGGAGACAAGTGTGTAATAGAATGTATGCCATTTAGAGACTATTGTGCGAAGGCAATCTCACTGTGTGATGAGAAGACAAGTGCTCGGTGGACCATATGAGACTACCATACATGAAATTACTTCACCCTACGGTGTGACAAGTTTCCCATGGTCATAGTGCAGGTACAATGAAGGAGGAATTGGTTTGGCAGACCATTTTTCCTGTAACGGTTTCTTTACCAAATTCTGTAATGAATTGTAGCATGCATAAATGGCTACAAGATTTGTGAAGAATTGGTGGTTGAAAATCAAGTTGATTGTAAAGGTAGTCGGAGCCTCTGAGAAATCCAAAGTCTTGTATGTAAATTTTTTACAGTAATACAAAATTTTTGTTAGTGTTTTTGAGTGGTGGGTTTTTCCTTGAAAGGGTTTCCCACATTATATCTGGTGTTTTCTTTGTGTTGTGTGTTTATAGATTTAATTGCATATCTCTATGGTTTAAATTAATAGTTTCTTATTTTCCTATCTTTGGCATTCAAAAAGTATTTTCGCACCGTTGCTTTCCTAACAAGTATCACTAGAACAAGTCCTTCACATTGACTGGACTTGTCTGCCATACAATGTTATGTCATCTTGGAATTGAATGGCCTCAAGGAAGTCACATTTCTCTTTCCATTAAGTTTCCACCTTACAATTTTTCTTGCATTTTCTTCATCGTGTACGATTAAAATATATCCATGTACCAAAAGCTCACTTGGTGATTCCATATTTTTCTCTCTTTGCTCTCAATGTCAATGGTTATTATTATTTTGGAGGATATGATGACTTACATTAAAAGTGAATGGATGTGTTTTGCATGCAATTGCATCATGGTAGAACTTAGTGGCCTCGTCGAAGTTTCTAGCTTGGAATTTCTCTTGTAATTCCTATTTTTAGGAGGTTTGTGATTTCAGAGTAAACTTTAACTTCAGAATGATGTTTCAACCTTTGAATTTCTCTTGTATTTTTAAAGTAGAGGGAATACACTAGAAAGTATAACTTTCCAAACTTATTTCAAAGCAAATATTATTTACTAAACAGATTCTTATTGTATCATGTTTTCCAAATTTGTTTTTGTTAATATGATTTAGAACAATAGAGAGGGGGGGGGGGGGGGGGGGGGGGTGAATCAGTTGTTCTTAGGTCCTGATGTATAAAACAACTTCAAAAAATTTTACTTAAATCAGATCAAGTAACCAAAACAAACTCGGTCACCACTGATTCAATAATAGAAACATATAACTCAACAGTTCACTACCTTGCTGTAACTAACTTGTAAAACACTTAAATGTTTAAACCAAAACATTCACACAATTATGACAACATGATTTATAGTGGAAACCCAATATGGGAAAAACCACTTTGTAACATGCTACTATTATTTTCACTCTTCTAAAGTGAGCTCGGTTAAAAGCTAACCTTGTCAAAGGTTACAATACACACTGTCAAGTGTGACTCGGTAAAAGGATTTCAATCACCCTGTTAAAAGTGAGCCTGGTTAAAGGACTTACATACACTCCATTAGAATGCAACCTTGTTCAAAGGATTTAACATATGACTGTTAGGTCAACCTCTATTAAAAGGATTTTGACTGTTACAATGGTTAGAAAGTAGCAGTAGTATTGATCTGAAAAACATACAACTCACTTTGCAAATATCAGATCCAATTCCATATACAAATGCTGGTTTATTGACTTTGAAACTTTGCCATCTCCATCTCTGATCTGCTCGAAACTTTCCTTCAAGCAATCACCACACTTTTCCTTCAGCCTTTTCGCTTATACAGTCAATAAAACTTACTATTCTTCCAGCATCTCCTTCACCCATGCATACTCATACCTCATGCTTTGGTTCCCTTAATACTTTCCTCTGTTAGGTTAACTTTTACTTTGCCGCTCAATCTCCTTCGTAGATCTTAGGGTTAGGTCAGATTCATTGAATCTACCCGCTTCATGTTCTTCATTTCCTTTTCTAGAATCATCTCAAATCTCATAAAGATTTACAATAAAATGTTATACAAAGCATTAAATGCTTCCATACAATCAATAAATAAAGTCAACACGGTTTACATAATCCAAGAATTCAAACAATGTCATCCCCAAAATGAATTCTCTTCAAATATAAAATTGCTGATGCTCGGTCAATACTGTGATCATTCACTCGATCTCCATGTAAAATGCTCGGTCACTATTAAAACTGTTTCCTCAGCAAATATTGATACTCAACAGTTTACTGATACTCGGTCGACACTAGATTTTTCTCGGCATCCACTAACTCGGTCGACTCTGTCATAACTCGGCTTAAACATGATTTATTCATTTTTGCTCAGTTAAGCCTACTAGTTTAGTCTTCAAATTTTACTAAGATAAATAATACATTATCTCATCATTGTGCAACATAGTCAAGTACACTTTGTAGTATCAAGATAACTCAACCTTTCCCTAGGTGCTATTGTTACCAACCTTGCTCCATTCTTCCTCAACAATTCAATAGATATAGTACTTTCCTAAGTAGCAACAGTCTTACCAATAAGGTTTGACATCAATGACAATACAACAATTGTTTCAATTTCAGTTTCCAACAATCTCCCTCTTTGGCATTGATGGCAACACCATATGAAACTACCTGAATAACACATGGATTACCAATCAATCCCAAAAATAAAACTTATCTAACCATCAGAGAAAATTTATAATATCTTTAGCTTCATTCTGATTCAGAATTAGTAAATCTCACTTTTGTGACCGTCAGAAGTATCTGGTTCTCCCTCTAACCTTATCTTCCATTCCAGTTCATGTGTTATAGTATCATTTCAGTTCAATCTCCCTCTTTGATGAAAATGCCAAAGCAACAACTAAAACATACATCCAATAGATGTAGATATATCTGTTCAGCACAATGTTTCTCCCTCTATCATCTTGCTTATGACTGATTTGTTATCTTTGCTTCATCTTCTTCATAGCTCTAGGGCAGTCCTAAAGTGTGACATTCTTCTACATCAATGTGTCAAATATTCTGTTGTAGCTTATTTGATGCAGTGCTCCTAGCTTGTCTAGGCAGCCTCAGTTAGGGGAAGGACCCCTAATTGACTTCTCAAGTACTCATGAGCTTCTTTAGGTAAAGCTTTAGTGAATATGTCTGCCAATTGTTCTTTTGTATTCACATATTCCATTCAGACTTCCTTGTCTTGTACTAGTTCCCTCAAATAGTGATACTTGATTGCTATGTGCTTTGTCTTTGTGTGCATCACTGGATTCTTAGAAATATTGATAGCACTTGTGTTGTCATAGAAAATCACAACAGGCTCAGTGATTTCTTCTTTCATGCCTATCAACAATTGTTTTATCCATATCAAATTTGAACAATTTACTGTAGCAACAACATACTCGACTTCAGCATTAGATTGGGAAATGCAATTTTTCTTTTTGCTTGTCTAGGAGACTAAACTCTGTCCAAGAAAGAAAGATCCACCACTAGTACTCTTTTTGTCATCTACATTTCCTACCCAATTAGCATCAGTATATCCTGTCAGTTCAAATTTACCATTCTTCTTATAGTATAGCCCATAGTCGCCAGTCCCTTTCAAATATCTCATAATTCTCTTTATAGCCATCATGTGTGTTTCCTTAGGATTGGTAGAAAATCTTGCCACAATCCCAATAGCTAATGCAATATCAGGTCTATTGTGTACAACATACTGCAATTTTCCAATCATGGATCTGTACAAGGTCTGGTTAAATTCTGTAGCATCATCATTCTTAGACAACTTTTGTCCAATAACCATAGGAGTTCCCATTGGTCTAGCATCTTCCATTCCAAAAGTTTTCAGTATTTCATTAACATACTTAGACTATGTAATGAAAATACCTTTCTTCATCTGATATACTTGTAAACCAACAAATAATTTGATCTCACCAAACATACTCATCTCAAATTCAGTTTTCATTTCAAGTGAGAAAATTTTACACAATGCATCTTGTCCACCAAAAATAATGTCATCAACAAAGATTTTGGCCAACAAAATACCTTTTCCTTCTTCATTCTTCATATATAGGTTGCTTGTGTCATTTTTCCTTGAAAATCCAATCTGTATTAGATAGTTATGCAACCGCTCATACCATGCTCTGGGAGCTTGTTTTAATCCATATAAAGCTTTGTTCAGTTTTCATACCATATGTCTTCTATTTGGATCAATAAAACCTTTTGGTTGTTCTATGTAAACTTCTTCTTCCAGTATACCATTTAAAAATGTAGACTTTACATCCATTTGATATACCTTGAAATCTTTATAAGTAGCATATGCAAGCAGAGTTCTTACTCCTTCCAATCTAGCTATAGGGGCAAATGTCTCCCCATAATCAATTCCTTCTTCTTGTGCGTAGCCTTTGCATACTAGTCTAGCTTTGTTCCTAGTGATTTCACCTTTCTCATTCAACTTGTTTCGAAATACCCATTTTGTTCCAATAACATTCTTATCTGCAGGTCTCGACACTAAAGTCCAGGTTTCATTTTTCTCAATCTGGTCAATCTCGTCATTCATCGCTTGTATCCAGTCTTCATTTTCTAATGCCTCTTTAGTTGTCTTAGGTTCAAATTCACATAGTAAGCATGTTGGATCCTTGGTCTTGCTTCTGGTCTGAACTCCAATATCTTTATCTCCAATTATCTATTCAGGCTTGTGATGTCTTCTTACATATTTTTCCAAAATAGGTTCAATATTTTTCTCTTCTATTTCATCAGGTTCCCTAACAAGATTGTTAGATTCAGCTTCTGAATGCTCAACAACCTCTTCCAGATCCTCAGTAGCATTATCATGTAGCTTGACATGTTCTTGTTCTCTCTCGACACTATTTTCCTGATGCTCGGCATCATCTATCTGTCGCTTGGCATTGCTTACCTGAGACTTGGCATCAGGTGTAGGTTTGATACCTGCCTCATCTATTTCCTCAATGTACACAAAAGATCTGTAATCTTCTGGTTCTCTTTTACTATTAGCCTCATTTCTTTCTGCATACTCATCAATTTTACATTCATACTTTCCACAATTTTGTTAGTGTTAGAGTTCAAACACTTATAAGCTTTACTTTTTGTGGAGTATCCTAGGAATATGCCTTCATCACTTTTAGCATCAAATTTTCCATTCCTATTGTCTTTCAATATGTAACACTTGCTTCCAAAGATTCTAAAATATTTAACACTCGGTGCATGTCCATACCATAATTCATAGGGTGTCAGATTTGTACCTTTCTTGATTTGTACCAGATTAAGAGTGTAAACAGCTGTACTTACAGCTTCTTTCCAGTATTTCTGTGCCACATTCTTTTCAATCAATAGTGTCCTAGCACAGTCCAAAATAGATTAGTTCCTTCTTTTTGCTATACCATTTTGTGGAAGTGGCCTAGGTGTAGACATCTGTCTTTTGATTCCTCTATCATTGCAAAATAGATTAAATTCATTTGATATAAATTCTCCACCTCGGTTAGATCTAAGACATTTCAGGTTCTTACCTGTCTCCTCAACCTAAGCCAAATACCACTTAAAAAATTGAAAAGCATTAGATTTTTCTTTTAGAAACATTACATGCATCATCCTGGTATGATCATCAACAAACAAGATAAAATATCTAGCACCACAGTAACTTTGTACATCCATGGGTCCATAAAGGTCAGTATGAACCAAATCTAAAATGTGTTCAGAAGTAAAGGTTTTTCTCTTGAAACTTGACTTAGTCATTTTTCCTAATTGGCATTCTTTGCACATCACATTCTCAAGTTTCTTCAATCTAGGTAGACCTCTTACTTTCTTCTTCTTACTAATTATCTCTACCAAATTGTCAAAGTTAACATGACATAGCCTCATATGCCATAACCAAATGTCATCAAGTTGTGCAATCATACACATCTCTTCAGATAGGTCAAGATAGAACAAATTACCTCTAGTCCGCTCACCACTTCCAATCAGTTCACCAGTAGCATCAAATATCTTAGCTTTCTTGTGATGAAATTCCACTTGGTAACCAAACTTGTTGAGCTGAGAAACACTTAACAAATTGTAATTCAATCCTTCAACCCAATAAGCATTTTCACAAGAAATTTTATTAGTCAGTTTAATCAATCATTTTCCTCTAACAGGACATGGTGCATCATTACCAAATGTTACACTTTTACCTTTATAATGATGTAGGGTCTCAAACTTACTCTTGTCACTAGTCATGTGATGTGAACAACCACTATCAATAATCCATTTATCATTCTTGTTCACATAGGAAATCAATGCAGTTTTCTCATCCTCATCAGATTCATCTTTCATTGCAACATAGACAACCTCAATTTCAAAATCATCACTATTAGTGTCAATCTCTTCTTCAACAATATAACAGGATTTCTTACCTTTTCCTTTGTATTCTTTGTACCTTCGGTATCTTTTGTCATGTCTTCTTTCTTTGTGTCTGCTGTTTCTCTCTTCATCTTTATCCTTTATGTCAGGACATCTAGCAACTATATGACCGACTTTATTACATGCAAAAAATATAATAGGGAGTTTACCTTTATATTTACCTTTCCCTCTTCTCAGTCTTCTAGCCATAAGAGCTTCTAGATCTTCAAGATCTTCATCAGAAGTGTCACTGTCATCTTCACTTTCACTTTCACTTTCACTTTCACTTTCACTTTCACTTTTACTTTTACATCTTTCTTTCTCCTTCTTAGGCTTGTTCAAAACTAATTGTGACTTAAAAGTAGATTCAACATTTCCAAGATTACCAACAGAGAAGTTATCATAATTAGACAGTTCAAAAGCAGTCAGTTTGCCAATCAAACCTTCCAAAGTAAGCACATTTCCAGAGTTACATCTAGATTCCTGAATAGCTGAGATCTTGATAGCATATATAGGATGCAGAGTTCTTAACACTTTTACAATTATGGTCTCATCATCAATAATTCCATTTTCTCCTCTAATAGCATTCATAACTTTTAATCTACCATAATATTGTGCAATGTTTTCATCTTCATTCATTCTCATTTCATCAAACTTACCTCTGAGACTCTTGGCTTTATCTTTCAGTACATATTGATCACCACAATAGATTCTTGCAAGAGTGTCCCACATATCTTTAGCAGTTGTGCAATCCTTAACATCTTCAAATTCTGGATAGCTTAGGGAAGATGCAATTTTCAGCATTGCCTGGTTGTGTTCTTGCTTAGCTCTCATTTCCTTGGTAGCCAAAGGTGCAACAGGTGTGACATAGTTATTCTCAATGTAGTACTTTGTATAATCACCAATACCGGCCAGATGTAGCTTCATCAAGCTTGCCATGCAGGGAATTTTTCCTTATTCAGCTTCGGTACCTCCTTCTTATACATCTTGATCATTTGCTTCAAGTCCCTTTAAACTTGCTTTCTATAAACACCAATAAGAAACACAACTATGATACCAATTTTTAATATGATTTAGAACAACAGAGAGGGGGGGGGGGGGGTGAATTAGTTGTTCTCAGGTCCTGATGTATAAAAAAACTTCAAAAGCTTTTACTTAAATCAGATCAAGTAACCAAAACAAACTCGGTCACCACTGATTCAATAATAGAAACATATAACTCACCAGTCCACTACCTTGCTGTAACTAACTTGTAAAACACTTAAATGTTTAAACCAAAACATTCACACAAGTATGACAACAGGATTTATAGTGGAAACCCAATATGGGAAAAACCACTTTGTAACATGCTACTATTATTTTCACTCTTTTCAAGTGAGCTCGGTTAAAAGCCAACCCTGTCAAAGGTTACAATACACATTGTCAAGTGTGACCCAGTAAAAGGATTTCAATCACCCTGTTAAAAGTGAGCCTGGTTAAAGGACTTACATACACTCCATTAGAATGCAACCTTGTTCAAAGGATTTAACATATGACTGATAGGTCAACCTATGTTAAAAGGATTTTTACTGTTACAATGGTTAGAAAGTAGTAGTAGTATTGATCTGAAAAACATACAACTC
>BSBK01001640.1:697500-710000 GCA_027943335.1 Chamaecyparis obtusa | reverse complement strand
CCCACCATGGGGCAACCCATGTTTATATGCTGATTTTTTATTATTTTTGGAGCTAACCCTTGTGCAGATTTGTTTGGAGATGGAAAACCCTAGATCTGAAATATTTGATCATATCTCCCAAACGGCTTGGTTTTTTAGTCTAAAAATGTTTTTTTAAGTTGGTGACATATTAGAGAAGCTCCAAAATTTTTTATAGAATTTTCAGAGGTAATTTGTATTTTTTATGATTTTTTCTTTATTTTTCATAAAAAATCAATTTTTGACGCAAATCAGCATATTTTTCTAAAATTTTTACATTTCTGAAAAGGTCTTGAAATTATACATGGGGTCCTTTCATTGTGTTTTTAATTTAGAGGTCATATCATATCTCAAATAATTGATTTATAAAAACTGGTCTGTTTTGGTAAAATAGGTCTCTAGGGCACAAATGAAGAGATTTTTTAAAAAATTTTGCATTTTTGGAAATCTCTCTATTTTATAGTAGTGGTCTCTATTTTGCATTTCCATTTTTTTTTTGACCGAAATCATATAAAAAAAATTAGATCTTGTTGACTAGGTCAAATGTAAAAAAAATAAAATTTTGTGATGGGTATGCACTTATTTTTTATTGGTCAATGCATTATATGAGTTATCATTTGGATTATTTTCTGGCTATTATTGTTCCTAACAATTTATTTTCAGATCTAACCACCTTAGGGTTTGCATAAGTTAGATATACATTGCATATCTTGTTTGATTGTTTTCTTGTCTTGTTCATTTGAAGGTGCTCTTGCTTTCATGGAAAATGCTTAAAACAAAGCGTTGGAATTGAGGTACTTTGTTCCATCTCTACAATATTTGGATTTTGAGATTAAAATTGAACCTCTCATGTGTTTGGTTTGAGTGTTTACAAGCTTTGATAGAACACATTTCAATTGATGCTCTTAATGGGGAAAGAAAGAACATAGATTTGTTTTTACAAGTTTGTGTAAGTGAATGCTTGTGTTTGAACCTTAAGTAATTCTTGGTTCCAATATCAAATATCTCATTGAGTGATTGAGGGCATGGATTCATTCCTTGTTTACATAGGGAGTTAAATGCACCACTTTGTGGACTCACTCTATGTTTTCTTGGAAAGTTAAATATTCCATTGGTTTAACTCTTTTTCATTTGTGAGTAGTATGGATAAGCAACTTTGGAGTACTTTTGATTGATCTTGGTGGCTAAATTGGGTTGTTGGACTTTCTTATTTCTAATCAGCCCTTGTTTCCACCCTTTGGATGCAATATCAACATTTATACATAGGGGAGGGGTCTACTTGAAAAGAGCATTAAGTGTTCCACAAAGTTTTCCCTTTTTTATGCTTTCTTGATCTCATTAGTTTTCTAAGGTGTGGACTTACTTTGAGTTTGTGTGAGGAGTTAAGTGTTCCACTTTTGGACTCACTTTGAGTTTGTGTGAGGAGTTAAATGTTCCACTTTTGGACTCACTTTGAGTTTGTGTGAAGGGTTAAATGTTCCACTTTTGTACTCACTTCACATTCACTTGAAGGGTTAAATGTTCCACTTTTGGACTCACTTCACATTCACTTGAAGAGTTAAATGTTCCACTTTTGGACTCACTTCACATTTACTTAAAGAGTTAAGTGTTCCACCTTTAGTGTTTTAAATACTTTTGATAGTGAATTACTTACTTTTTCTTTTTAGAAGGCCTGCTTGGGGACACATCACCTCAAGGGATGACCTTAACTCCTGTGTTCCGGCGGAGTATAAATAGCGGGTGGTGAATTGAAAGACACCTCTCTTGGGAATTGAGTTTGATATCACTCTTGGCTAAGCCTCAAAGAACTTTATACATTTCAGAAGTGAAGGAGGAGATTTGGGTTACCGTCTCCCCCCGGCTGTGTGATTTTGGATTCTTCTCATCTACGGATTTGCGCCTCACGTACCTTGCGTATATCGAGGACTCCCTTTAGAAAAGCCATGTATAGCCTTGTAGACAGCTTGCTAGGATGTTGTTGTGTTTTATGTGCCTGCTAAAACATTTTCAAGAACATACACAAGTAGCATCTCTAGGGAGTAGAAATACTAAGTCACTATCTCTATTCATGTGCAAGGTTGCTTTGTCCCTTGCCCATTGCTTGAAGACTGTTTGCTTGAACTCCCTGGTTGCTATTCTATGTACTTGATCATCATTGTGAAATCTTTTGAAAAATCTAATTGGAATATTGAAGCTGAGTTCCATCCCGCTGTAGTGAGTTCTCCTTAGGAGCTTAGTCTTCCTTGGTTAGTCCATATCCCATAACCTTTTTGCTGTCTTGTTACTGTTGCCATTTAGAGCTGCTAAACTTGCACTTTAACCTATCATAGAGTGTCCTTTCCTATTCTTACCTAAAGCTAGTTTGTTATCTACATGCTTAGACTTGTTATAGACTGAAACAAATGAGCTAAAACTATTGGATTTGAGCTTAACGAATGCTACTCTTGATCACTTGTCGCATCATGATTACCTCTCTAGCTACTTGCTTATTGAGCTTCTTGCTCGCTACTCGGCTTTAGTCAATTGATTGTTGTAAGTGCTTGAGCACTTTTGACAAGCCATCTCTCTCTATTGTTCTACTTTGACAAGTGATCCTTATTAGCTTTGCTTATCTTAAATCTGAGAAACTTTGTCTCATTCTATTAGTCAACCAACACCTCTTTTCATGCCGGTTAAAACTCGGTCTCAATTTGAGCAGGAGAATCACCCTCCATTCACTTATACATAGTTACTTTCTCCAACTTGATGTTCAAAAGCACCCATTAACAATGACAGTTCTAGTTCTGACCAATCTAAGAATTTTAAGGCTACACCGTGGTACAAAGGAGGTTTCCTCTTTTCCACATTCAAGAACCCCAAAAACACAAACAATGTCTCACTCACTTTGACTGAACAAAAAAAATTTCAATGCCTGCAAGAACACTTTGAGCATAAGGATAACCAAGCGCACTTAGAAAAAGAACACAATCAACAAAGGATGGATGCTGCTAGGTGCATGGCTTCTAGAGGAATGTCTTATGAGCAAACTGAGACTAGTAACTTTGAGCATCGACCTCTTTTTAATGACAACAATGGCAACAACACGCCCCCAAGATCTCCACCAAGGCCAACTTTTGCTATGCCTTCTTCACCTCCTAGGCCTCCTCCCTCTCAACATGAGGTAGAGGCTGATGATGAGATTTCTAGTGCGGATCTTATGAGATTTGAACAAGATGCGGTCTCCCAATGAATGATGCATAAGCTTTTAGAGCATAATGGCAATCAATATTTTCCATATATGACTTCTAGGGGATACAAGCTTCCTCCCGGCTATGATGTCAAACAAATTATCCAACAAAGAATACCAACTGAATTGGAAGTCCTTCAAGAAGAACTACACCGGACAAATCAACGCCTTACCCAAATGGCAATAGAAAGAGAGCCTCCAAAGGTCTCTTTTGCAGAATCAATTTGTGCTCTTCCTTTTGATAAAAGTCTATACATGGTCTCATTTCCTAGGGATATTGAGGTTCCCAAATACGACAAGTATGATGGAAATGGTGATCCCCAAGACCATGTGCATCACTTTTATGCTCTTAGTATGGACTTTCTTCATGAAGACACATTTCTTCTACGATTATTCCCTCGAAGCTTAAGAGGCCAAGCTTTAGAATGGTTTGAGAAATTGACACCACCTCTTAAGACTTTTGATGAGTTGGCTCAGTGATTTACCCAGCATTATTCTTACAACATCCAACAACCTGTCACCATGATACATCTCGGTAATCTAAGACAACATCAAGGTGAGCCATTTGCAACTTACTTACAATGTTGGAGGTCATTGTATTCTCGATATCCTCGTCAGCTACCCGAAAGAGAAAAGATTGACATTTTCATCAACACACTTGTGCCTGAGCTATTTTATGATCTAAGGAAGAAACTGATCTCCTCCTTCCATGACATGGTTGAAAGTGCATATCGAATTGAGGATGTAGCTATAAGAAAAGGAGACATTGTTATTAATAAAGATGCTAAAGGCAATGGAAAAGACAAGAACAAACCTTGGAATAAGAACAAGTATGTTGTTACTGATGGGGTCATTGACACTCCTAAAGTTAAAGAGCCTGCTTTCAATCTCTCCAATGCTATCTATGCAGAAAAACAACAAGAAGATGCCAATGCTCACAGTGCTCCTAAACTTCAATATGCAGATAAACCTAAGAAGTTATTTCAAAAGAGAGTTTATACCAAGTTGGCAGAACCTTATGATGTGATCCTTAAGACTTTGGTTGACAATGGATATCTTACACTTCCTGATAAACCTGGTAACTATGATCCGCCTGTTAGACCTGATTGGTGGAGAGAGGATCATTACTACCATTATCACAGAAACAAGGGACATCTGACAGACAATTGTTTTAAGCTTAAGGATGATATTCAAGATCTCATTGATAATAACACAATTTCCACTGATGGCTTAACTAAAAATTTTGATCACACAGCTTTCAAGGATCCACTACCTAAGCATGACAAGGGGGAAACCTCTCAAGCACATAAGAAGAATCATGATACAAAGATCAATTAAACATATCCTTCTAATATGCCTGTGATTAACATGGTAGAGCCCGTTGAGAGTGTTCTAATGATGAGGTCTCAATATGATAATAAAGCCAATCATGGTAAGCCAAAGTTGGTCTTGCAAACACGTGGTAGTTCATCTTCCCAAAGTGAGACACTGAATGTTGTTACTAGGGGGCAAGCCAAGATTGTCCTTAAAACTGTGCAAGATCCCAAGCAAGCTTTGCCTTCCAAATAAGTAGCTCCTTCAGCCACCCTTAGCTATGATCTTGTCCAACATTTGCAAAAGACACGAGCATAGATATCTATCCTTGAGTTGCTTCGGTTATCCCCTTTGCATAGAGAGATTCTTGATGAGACTCTACGTACAACACGTGTTCCCAATGACATTGATCCAGATCAATTTCAGGCTATGGTCAACCACATTTCATCTCCGCTATCTCTCTCCTTTTCTGTAGAAGATGACATATCTATTTGTCACCCGCATAATCTAGCTTTACACATCGAAGTTCTAGTCTACAATACCCGAGTCCGTCGAGTCCTGATAGAAAATGGTGCAGGGTTAAATATTATTTCTTTCAATGTCATACAACAGTTGGGTTTGTCAGAATTTGCTGTGGATTCTAAGAAGAAAATTACTATAAAAGCTTATGATGAAGTGGAAAGATCTTCCAAAGGTCTTGTCATGTTGCCTATCCGAGAGGGCCCTATCACGAAAGATATTAAATTCCAAGTATTGGACATTCCACTCACATATAACATTCTTTTGGGTCATCCTTGGATCCATGACATGCAGGTTGTTCCTTCCACTTATCATTAGTGCGTCAAATTTTCGTACAATGGCACTGAAGTTGTGATTCCTGGAGACCATATTATTGCTATTAATGCTCTTGCTGCTACTAAAAAAATTGTTCCTCCTAATGAACCTACTGTTGATCCTAGTACGTCTCTAGTTGCTGCTGAGAAATCACTTAAGATGATGAGCCTTCGTATGGGTGAATATACGCGAGATTCCTTTGCTTCTATACCTGTTTCTCCTAGATCATATTGGAAACCTTATGCTTCTACTATGATATTTGATACTTTTGTTCCTTCATCCATTCCTGTAGAAGAAGAAAGAGAAGAACAAGCTATTCAAGAGTGGATCTATAGAGAAGATTCTAGAAATACTCCCATGCTCAGTAATTCATACACAGATACAGATGAGCCACCAGTACACACTATGGCTCACATGGGAGATGATCTTCCTTCTACTTCACTTCTTTGGGGAGAAGAATGTATATCTACTGATGATATGGTTGAGGCCTCTATGTCTAGAACCTATGTGCCTAAAGAATCATTGAACTATGGTAGACAACATCACAACATTGCACGATTGCTACAAAGAGGTGATCTCTCACATAATGACATGAGTATCTCTACTTCTCGGCATCTTAAGCCTCTTCTAGAAGAATCTCCCATGATAGATATGGATGTTGCTGTAGTTCATACCTCTCTTAACCATCCCGATGTAGTTGATGAGTCTCGCGAAGGGTCTGATGGGTTTGTTCCCTGTATTGCCTTAGTAGACTATGTTGGTCCTTCTATGACAAATCTAGATCTAGCTACTTTTGGAGCTTAACCTATAGGCTCAACCTCTCTTGTCACCAAAGATGACATCCCTCACATAAAGGCTATTGAACCAGTCACTTCATTTCATCTCGCATCAACACATGTTACTTCTTCCACCAGTGAACTAGCGACAAAAAAGATTGAATCAACAATCTAGCATCGCAGTCATCAAGTCAAAAGAAAAGAGCAATGGTGAGATGGGGGAAAACCACCTTGTGGCGGTATCCAAACCTAAGAAAAGTAAAAATAAAAATCTGCTCAAACATAATGATTCTCAAATAAAAGATGACAAGTTGATTCTCTACAACAAAATGGTTGCACTACTTCAAGCATGATCTCATATCTGGTATACTTCAACCCATTCCTAAAGCTAGGAACAAAGTTTCTAATGCCTTGGTTACTTCGGCATCCATCTTACAAATGAAAAAGCATAAATCTCGCTTCAAGTTCCTAGTGGATGAATTACGTTATCTTGCTCACAAATCCTACAATCTTACCATCTTTTCCTATCTTCCACCTCATATTCCTTCTAACAATCCATCACACCATTCTTTCCACCATCCCTTACACTTTTCCCTTGTCTTTGGTGACTTGTATAGGAAGAGTCTAGACAGAACTCTCCTTAAGTGTCTAGAAATAGAGGAGTTAGAAAAAGTGCTAGCTAAAATCCATGATGGCATATGTGGATCACATTCTAACAATCCTCTGCTAGCTCAGACATTGCTTAGGGCTGGTTATTATTGGTCAAACTAGTTGAGACCTCCTATTGTCACAACTGTAGCATCTAGGCCTGGGGCCTATCAGTTCTCTACATCAGAGGAAGCAGATTCTTGATGCCCGTTTCTGTCTGGGGCAATCCTTGTACATATTTTATGATCCTAAAAAATTACAAAGAAATTCATATATGATGCTGAAAAAATCCTAAAAGGCATAAAAAGTACTGAAAAAATGAGCATCCTAGTGAAAACCTAGCAATAGGCACTTTGATGTCTCACCAAAAAAATTAAAAAAATTCAAAAAAATAGAAAAAGTTCCTTGGTGAAAACCTGGAAACAGGCACCTTGGTAGCAAAAATACAAAAAAATTATAAAAATTTCTGAAAAAATAAATTGTAATAAATCTATCAAGTAGTGAAAACTTGGAAACAGACACTGCTTGAGACCCTTGCACCTATGTCTATCAGTCTTGCATGGCGCTCATTCACTCCACTTTTCACTTTGCCTCTCCTAGCTTGGAATTGACTCTTGTCTTAGTCAAGGGGTAATCTATTGTTTTAAGCTTATCTTTGGTCTCTTTGTGCAATTGGGTTTCTTAGGCACCTCAAAAATGGTGTTTTTCAACACCACCCCAACTGTGTTTTTCAACACTATCCTAGTGTCGAGTGTTTCTCAACACTTATTAGATGTCCTACCTGTAGTCTAGATGATGCAATATTTCTCACTGGTAGATGCGATACTCAAAGTTTGACTCTATGACCTACACACACGCACTTGACTTGCTGAGATTTGTTTGACTTTATTTCTTTGCATGTTGTCTATGATGATTTCTTTGCTGAGTGTTCTCCCCCTATGATCATTTTCGATGATGCATAGCTAGAAGACTGAGGGAATGAGAACATGTTTTATTGCTTTTTCTGCTTGTGGGTATATTTAGTTGGTCCTAACTGTCATGAGCATTTATGTTGGTCTTACTTGACACTATGGACCTACAAGGTATTATCCTTGACTATTTTGCAAGTGCATGCTTATAGTCATCTTGACTTACTTGTGTCTCGATGCGAGCATAATCTTGCTATATCAAACTTAGGTGTTCTCACTGCACTAGTCATCTTGACCTACATGTCTTTGATGCCTAGGTGGGATTTCCACATTCCTATCTGATAAAGATCATATTCATATTCACATAGTTATGCTAGTGTGCATTGTATGATCTTCTGATGCTACCAATAATGCTCGATGATGATAATTAGATGTCTATTGGCTTTGTAACCTTGCAAGTAAACCACTTTTCATGTAGCTTGCATTCTTATGTTCATGTTAGTTAGTTTTGCATCTTGCATATGGAGAGAGCTCTCCTTTTCATCTTACATGGACTTGTTCATCAACTGCACTCACCTTTCACTTCTTCCTAATCATGTCTTTTGCTTCTTGTCTTTCAAATCACATCATTTTCTATTCATTTTGGGATCAAAACCAAAATTTGCATTCACCTTGATCATCCAAGTCATCTTTCTTCTTCTTCTGCGTAGTTAGCTAACCTTTTGAGGCCTGATCCTTCAATCTTCACTGGGGCATTCTTCACCTCTTCATCCCCATCTCTTTCAAACTTCTAGTCTTTTATTCACTTTTAACTCCTCTCTCCGTGGTGTTTATGGGTTGAGAGACCGATAGGTTCATGCCCCGTGTCCCATGTGTGGGGCATATCTTCACTGCTTGATGGTTATTCTATTCTCTTTCTTCGATTATGATTTCTAGTGATTTGATCATGTTGTTCTTGCTTCTGCATTCCCTCTACCAGATTTCACTTTCTATCCCGAGGGGGCAAACACATCATATCTTATTGGCTATCTCTTTTCTAAGTGTTTAGTATTGTCGTTACCAGGTTGACCATGCAGGATTTGCTATTTTTTTGCACTTCATTCTTTGGAGTCAGATCGCTATATGCTTGCCTTTTTGGCTATCTCTTTCCTTGTTGGCTTATTCATTCTTTGACTACATGTGTTCCTAGATTGATCACATATTAGTCAAAGAGGGGCAAATGTATACACCCAAAAATGGTCACCTATACTATTAGCCCCCTCTGCTAAATCATAAATTGCTTATTCTTGATCAAATCTTAGTTCTGTCATTTATTCGATTATTTTCTATGGGCTAACCATCTTTATCCTAAGTCTTTATTTAATTAAAAGAAATATTTCCTCCCCTTTTAATAAATAAAAAGCCCCTACTTTTCCTCTTATTCTAAGTTGCACAAATAAATCATTATTCTTATTTTATAAAAAAGGGAAAAAAACACTTTTTATCTTATATGGACATAAAGTCAACTCCTATTTTCCTATTGGAGGATATTTGTGCACAAGGATCACACTTCTTATTTTTCTCCATTGTTGATTAAATCTTTTTCCTCTTAATCTCCATGGTCCATTGATTCTCATTCTCTATAAAAGAAGAGTTCTCTTCTTCATTTTCACATCTCAACTTTTTATGCTAATATTGTGCTGCAGGTTTTCTAGGTCACTTTGGAGCTTTTTGAAGATTTGGAGCATTCTTGGCTTTTGCATCTACATGTTGTCATAGTTTCATTTCTTTCATAGTAGCTTCATTTTCATGACATTCTTAGCTTAGATTTTCTTTATACTTTAGATTAATTCATCTAGTTTAATTAGGAGGCTTTGTAATACTTGCATCTTTCATTTCCATAGCTTAGCTTGCATTTCCATTCTTAGCATAGTATTACATTGCATTCCGTCTTGGTTCTTGAGGGTATTGGCATTCTTGCCCTTGTCTTCATTGAATCTCCCACTACATGGTTTACTAGCAAGGTTATTGGCTTAATAGCTCTAGCTGAGAGCATTCTTAAAACCCTTGCGCTCCATGCCTAGGGAGCTATGGATCGATTTGTGAGGGCTCATTCTTGAGTTTCTTTGCATGTAATGATTCATAGAAGTGTGGTCATATTTTCACCATACACTAAGTTTATAGAATAATTTTTTTAAGAGTTTAAAAAATAATAATTATAAAAATGTGGAAAAAATACTCTCACTAGCTATAAACAAGTACATAAGTACAACTCAATTACAGTTAACAATTCTCAAGGGTTCCATGATGTAAAATTATGCATACATTAATTAATTATTTTAGATTAAATATAATTACAAATCTCTGATATACAAATAAATAACAAGTACAACCCAATATAAAAGAAACATAGATACAACCAATACCATAAGGTATATACAATGAAAAAACATCCTCTGCACAAGTCACAAGATAAGTAACAATAACCAATTACAAAGTATAGTACAATATGTGCAAGGAATCACATTTGAAGTACCGATATAAGATGTAATTATAAACAACATAAGGTAGATACAAACAATCCTCCAAAAAAGAACAAGGATAGGGTAACAACAACAAACATCATCTAGAACCACTATAGGAATGTCACAATCTCAAATGGTAAAAGAAACACTACCACTTGGCCTCGTGGAACCAAAGGTCCACTCCCATATTATTGAGGAGATAAAAAAAATCCTGCTCAGATAAAAAAACTAAATCAAAACAACTAAGCAAATGGTCCTGAAGGCTTTCTATCTCAAAAGATACAACCAACTAATGATAAATAAAAGAAAAGATAATAAATATCAAAATGCAAACAAGTACCAATACCAGCACCACATACCAATACCAACCACCAAACACCAAATACCAAATAATGAACAAATATCAACCACCAAATAAAAAAGAAATACCAAAGACACACTACTAGAGGAAAATGCAAAAAACTAAGGAAGAGACTTAGGCAACATACTATGGGAGTGTCATCACATGGAAAACTACTTGAGTTACCCTGGACTGGTCTCTCTATACCCCAGACCGTCAAGCTTTTCTTGGGTTGAGTTACCCTAGACTGAGCACTCTGGACTCCAGACCCTCAACATGATCCATGTAGAACCAGAATACCCTCTCATGAAGACAAGAAATTCTAATAATACCTACTCTCTCGGTATCATCCCATTCCCATCCTTAGCCTATACAAGTGCTCAAGGCATGGGCTAGGCATAATCTCTAATTATATTGTTAATGAACAACAAAATTTTAATTACTATGTTATCACTTATTAACAAACTAAAGTGGGATTTCGTGGTAAGGGCTTTATTCATTAAACCAATTATTCCCTCTCTACAACATCTCGCCCAAGCTCATTTTTCAAACTGTAGGCCCCATGCCTGCCTCCCCTGGGGGATAATTTGCCCCCTTGGCTGACCCACCTGTTGGTCCTGATGGACCCCAAGCAATTCTCATGATCTCCTCTGTCACGGTCCTAGCAATTGAGTCAACAGGGGAATCTCAAAAAGTGTCCTCTTTTGCTGATTCCCCTCTGTCCCCTCCAAAACCCAACTAGAAAGGGGCCCTTGTTGGAGAAGCTCAACAATCTTTGGAGGCTCTACTGGTGGACTTTGTTCAGATTGATGAGGTGCTAAACTATCGCTCTCGGACTCAGTGGTGAATAGAACGACGATGGATTCTAGCTAGCCCTGGTTGGTCATTTTTTTAACTTTTAGCCTTCCATCAAAATGGTTAGGAAATGGGTGTCTAACTAGTGGAAGATCAAGGTTTCTGTCTTGGTTTCTGCTATGCCTAGTGGGCTTTTTCTATTTAAGTTTCCCACACTTGAGGACCTGTCGTGTGTTCTGTCGAGATCGTGGGTCTATGTAAAACACTTCCTGGCCCTCACTAAATGGAAACTAGGATTCAATCCGGTGACAGATCTGACAAGAATAGCCCCGGTTTGGGTCAATCTCCCTAGCCTCCACTAGAATATTGGGATGAACAGTTTTTTCGATGGATAGGCGACTCCTTTGGCTCTTTCATCACAACGGACCTGGTGACCCAGTCTAAATCCAAGTTGGTTTTTGCTAGATTCTATGTGAATGTCTCTCTGAATAAAACCCTACGCAACTTTGTCATTTTTAAATCTAAACTGGGTAGATGGACCCAACCGCTAGTGTATGAGAATGCTACCTTGTTCTGCCAGAACTGTGATAGCAGAGGCCACTCTAGTGACACCTGCAAGACCTCCGAGTTGGGAACAACAAAAGGGAACAAGGACAAAGGTGTGGCTGAGGGTCCACCCCCCATAGATGATGTGGGAAAGGAGGAGACTAGTCCACCCTTGGGGGCTAATGAAACAAAATACCTAGCAAAGGTAGATCTGACTTTGGAGGAAGGTGAGATCATTCCCCTTGGGAGAAGGATGTGGGGAGGCCTATTCTCAGCTCTCGTGAACCCCTACCTAGAGAGGAACCAATTCAGCTGGTAAAGAACCCCCTGACAGCCCCCCCAGGGAGGAGGATGATCAACCTTACTGAGGAGGAACAACCTACCATTGTGGTTTCCCTGAAGCTAAAATATCCAAAGCTAGATGAACACCCCCCCCCCCCCCAAAGCTTGTGAAGAAGAACTCTTCCAGCTCCCTTGATGGCTTGGAGGAAGAGGATGGGGAGTGGAAAACGCAGAGAAAGAAAACCAAACCTAGAAAGGCTGATGTGGGAATGGAAACTCCCAGGGGAAGGCCTTTAGACTGTGCAAGGA